>JANHMN010000008.1:17615290-17694765 GCA_030674055.1 Rhabdomys pumilio
AACGAGATCCAGATATTCAAATACATGAGCCTATAAGGGACATTTATTTTTCAAAGCAGGCCAGTTTGTTCCTGTGTTATTACAAGGTTGTCTTCTTTTCAAAAAGTTTAAACAAATCACTTCATGAAAACATTTTATTATTAATTTTAACAACAATTTTAATTCTTTATTGGAAAGGATTAGCCTTTTGTAAGTATAAGTACAGTGAATATATGCTTTGGGACATTAAAACTAGAATACATTAAAAATCAATGTTTAAAATAAAGATGGGAATAATTCGCATTCTCAACCCCCTGAAGTATATTTAAGCCACATGCCTTGAAGTTCTTAGTATTTCTCTTATATGTGAACAGTATTATGTGTGCTACGATCCCATGTGTAAGATAGATAACAGAAAAACCTGACTTAATCAAAACATCTTTAAAACTTTATTGTAATGGATTTTACCGTTTTGTTTTTGTTTGCATCTTTTTATTTCATTGTTAAGACATAGTGCAGTAAAGCAATATCTACGATGACTTTTAGTTTCTCTGTCTCTTTGTCTATGTAGAGGAGTGTGTGTTTGTGTGTGTGTGTGTGTGTGTGTGTGTGTGTGTGTGTTTGTGTGTGTGTGTGTGTGTTCAATTACCCTCTTCCTTTTTGTCTTTGTGACAGTCCAGCCAAATCTTGATCTAGGCAGGGTGCCAGCAAGCCCCGATAATCCTCCCAGCTCCACTCCCTACATCCCTTAATACAGTCCTATGAAGCCATCCCTAGCTTTTATACCTGAATGATGCAGATACAAACTCGTGTACTCACACTTGCACAGCAAGTGCACTTAACCTACTGAGCCAACTCCTCTGCTACCTAACATGTGATAAAAAAAAAAAAAAAAACCTCAAATGGACTGAACTGGATAATATAACTGCCAAGAACATTTTCCACTAACCACATACATTTAAAAGACTCTAAGTGTCTCAGGAGGTGTTTTGCACACTCAGAACTGATGCACTTCTGGTCTAATTGCCATCTGTTAAAAAAATTAAAATGCCTCTGTACTGTGTAGTAAGTCATTTTTACCAGGAGTGTGTATCCAGCCATTCTCATCTGATCACACCTGGCGATTAAGATCAGCTGCCTGTCAGTGCTTCTTAGCCTTTAATGCACTGATGCATGCATGCACTGAAAATTAATTGTGGCATACTGCGACCATCTACAAGTAAGTAGGCTATTTTTAAAGGCATTTATTATTTCCTTTCTATATTAAAATCGTATCCTCCAACTTTATAAGCTTAAAAAAATCAGTTCTCAAATTAAAGCTTCTTTTTTTCCATTAAAAATTGAGTCTTTCTCTAGCCTAATATGCTCTTTGGTATAAGGACACATAGGAATAGAAGGAGACAGCCTTACATTTTCTGGGTCAGAAAAGTGTCTTTATATCTAGCTGTGGAGATGATCCGTAAATAATTTACTAGAAAAACAAGAAAGAGTGTGCTCACTAATTTTCACAGTGCTGCGACAAAATATTGATAAAAGCAAGTTAGAGAGTAGAAGGTGTATTTTCGCCCATGGGTTAAGACTGGATATAGTTAGGCAAAGCCTGGTGACAGGAGCATAATGCGGTTGACCTCAGATTTTTTCCTATCAGGAAGCAGAGAAGGACAAAAACTGGTGCTCAACTTCCTTTCATGTTTGATTCAACCTTGGACCTCAACCTGTGTGATGATGATACACCTAGATATCATAGAAAACAGCATCAGAGACATGTCTGAAGGTGTCTCTCTGAGGTCATTCTACATCAAGTCAAGTTGCCAGTCACATTTCACCACAAAGAGCCATTATGACCTATGGGGGTACCATGAGAACTTTTCTAATCACAATAATCTTTTGTAGTCTAGCAAACATCATAAAACTGAAATAAAGGAAAAGCCAACTCACATTATGCAACTGTAACTAAGGGAATATATATTTTAAAATTTATCCAGTATTTATTTCCCTTCAAAATACCATCTGTTCCAGAACATTCCATTTATTTGTCAGTGGATAAATTAAACACTTATTTGTAATATATACATATTGAAACCAAAGTCTTTGAAAATGAATATCACTGCAGCTCAATATTATTGTTTTCCTAAATAGCATAATTTTATTTCAGATAAAAAAGTTAAAAACACTATTTGGTATAAAATATATATTTGTAGGTAATACATAAGCAGACTACAACAATATATTTTTCTTTAAAATTTTGATTTGTTCAAGACAGTAAAAAGCATTTTAGGCTTTGAAGATAGATTTTATTGTATCACATAAAATAAAGTCTTGCATCTAATTTTAAAAATATGTAGACTATTCACATAACACTGTTTCAATTGTAATAACACATAGGGATAATAATAAATGTCACTATAAATTATTACGGTAATTTACATTTCAGTTCATGTATTTGTAATTCGCAGGAATAGATTTCTTCTTCCTAATTTCTAACTTCTTCAAATTCTGTTCTTTTCTCTGTAAAGTCGGAATAATATTCTTTCTACCTCCTCCAGATATAGGAAAAATTGTCCCAATGTTGCAGGCAAAATGCTGGAAGAAAGACAGAAAAAAAAAGAAGGAAGGAAGGAAGGAAGGAAGGAAGGAAGGAAGGAAGGAAGGAAGGAAGGAGAGAAGGAAGGAAATCCTCTAAAAGTCTAACTGCAGCTATCATTGCCCTGCTATAGGGAAGCAGATTTCTCCCTCAGAGTGCTCTCTATGAAAAAGAACTCCCAAAGCGAGGAAAGCAAACTTTTAGTTATTCAGTCTTTAGAATGCCTGACTTACTCTGAATCTATGCATCCATTGATTCACTGTTGTATATGCTGATTTCGTGGGACATCGAGGCTGATGGCTGGCTTACTTATCAAGGTGATTGATGGACACTTAAAAGAGGGGTTATGGAAGACTATGTTTTTGAACACTAATTTAGAGTCCCCTGATGAACATCTATGGCGATGTTTATTGTCAAAATGACACCTACAATAAGAAATAAGCGACAAGAGCTGTGAATGTTGTGAAGAAGGAGTCTGTGGGATTAGACAAAGCCTCATGATATGTTCCTTCCCTGTGTCTTCAAAAGCTCCGCATCTATATCCCCATCTGGTTTTAAACCTGTCTACTTGTTTGGCCTCCTACACTGCTCACTCCTGAGCTACTAAACAACAGAAAGGAGACCTTTCTTAGAAGCCCTTAGACTTCTTGACACCCAGTAATGTTCATATTATGTGAACTATGAAATATATGTGTGTTAAAATCTTGACATAATTTATCTGCATGCTGGCATTGAGGAGACAGAAAAGCAGAGATTTAGAATACTAAAAACAGGAACAAACAGGGGGGAGTGAGGAAGGAGGAGAATAAAGCATGCTGCCATTTCTTTTTACTGTGTGAAGGATACAAGGGGAGATAATTGCTCATTGGATTAGAAGCTGGGCACAAGCGAAACTTCTCTTACATCTATGCACAGAAGAGACTTCCCCTAAGATTTTTCTATGTACTCCTTAAGGATAAAAATGCCTACTGATATTATTCAAGTAGCAAAGATTAGCTATGTTATAAGCAGCACAGCGGGGAGAGCATCGAATCTTGTAGGAATAAAGCAACAGATTTCAAAAGAACTATTTGAAAGGATTACTAGTAATACACCACAAGCACTTCAAATAGTTTTTGTGAGAAAAAACTTATGATTTATTCAGGTATCAAGTGCCTAGGCACTGAAATAAAACACTTATATATCTCACTGTTAGGGTTTAAAATTTTTGTGTAAGTGATATAAATTTCTAGCAATTGTAAAAGGAATAGTTTTCTCATCATGATTTGAAATACAGAAATACAGGACTGGTAAGAAGCCTCAGGAGTAAAGGGACTTTGTGCCTTGCTGATGGCCTAAATTTGGTTCCGAAGGACAACAGAGTGGAAAGAGGAAAATGATGCAAGCAAGTGGTCCCTGACATAAACATATGTGCATTGGTGTGCACATGTCTATACACAAATAAATAATAGACAAACAAATATGTGGAAATGTAAATGGCGTAGTTACTTGGACTCAAACATTTTCAAATAAATGGAACACAGTTCTTTCTCACTATGTTTGAAACAGGAAAATAAATAAATTATCAAACTATTGCCTCAGCTAAAGTTGAAGTAAAACATTATCTAATATCCATTAGCCATCAAAGAACTCACTGCATTTCCAGGAGGAGTGGATCCTGTCTGTGTGTCTCAACACTGTTGTTATCTCCACAGTGGTTATAGTTGTTCTTCTCAGCTACTTTACAAACATGTAGAATCTAAATATATTATTTCCTTCACAGTGATTTCCATACAGCATCTCCCTTTCACTTGGAAAAATATATACTGAAACAACATTATTATTCTCCACAAAATTCACTCAAAACAATAGTAAACACAGGTTATCTTGCTTCCATACACTCATCAAAAGAGTTGTGATTTTTTTTTCCTGTTTTATTTACTTTCCTGTGTTTCTTTCATTCTTCCCTTATTTTTCTTTTGGCTTTTTTCTCTTCTTTTTATTCCTTCAATGTTATCATCCATATTTTGTCTTTGAAGCCAACAGCACATGTTTCTGAACCAAGATGTTAGATATTATTAATTTATTGAGTATGAATACAGGCTGAACATGGAAGAAAAAATTATCACATGATACAATTTGTATGTGGAATATGAAAGCCTTCAACTCAGCCAAGATTGGGCTTAGAATGTGAAAAATGGTGGCCCCAAACCAAGTGTTATCTATGAGGTGAGCAAAGTTTGGAGCTCTCGAGTCTGACAATACTTGAGGGAGATATTGTAATCAATTTGATTTTGGCAATGGCAGCTATGAAACATCTGAATATTAAGCCATCATATCCATCTTCAATGTTTAGTTTAAACTATTACAAGGTTTAGGGAAGAGAGCTTAGTTGGTTACGTGCCTGCCTAATAACTACAAGGACTTAACTTTAGATCCCTGGCATCTATTACAAACTGCCTCACACCATGAATCTGCTACCCAAGAATGGACTAGTGAGAAAGCAGCTCCCTGGAGCTTACAGGGCAGAGAGCTCAATTTGATAACCTCAAGATTTCTCAGTAAATAAGCAGGAATGGAAATGAGGAAGACAGCAGGATATGACCTATGGCTTTTACATGCATGGGGACAAGTGTTTAAATGTACCTATGCACACATGTGCACACACCCTCTTAAACATGTACATACAAACCATACACAATTAATTTTTTTAACTGAAAAATTTTTATCTTGACTACTACTGTATGACTTCCTGAAAAATTAGAAACCTCAAAAATTCAACAAAACAGTATTATTCTTTAATTTGAAGTGGTGGGAAGAAAGTTTCTTCTACAATATCATCAAGAAAATTCATGCCTCTGTCTTCAAGTGGAAGTTTCCTTAAAAGCTTGGCTTTGTGGGCTCAGGTGACATTATTGAGTTATCCTTCCTCATGTGGTATTTTTTCTCAGTAAACGTGGTATAATCAGTTCTTCATATAGCAGCAGCTGGCAAAACTAGACATATGATCACACAACATGCCTTTGCTTGTTGCATGGTTTTTCTACCCCTCTGGCTAGGATGTTCTATAAAACCATGTGAACAAGCATCACTTTGATGAACAAGAGTTAGATGAAGTGATTCATTGTGGACCATTGATGGAACACTTTATCCTAAACTGCTTCTTGGTTTCAGGAATCAATTTTCTTTACAACAATCTCCTCCTCTTAAAGATTGGGGATATTCACAGAAGACATGACATTCTATAAGCCAGAGATAGTAGGTAACTGCTAAAAAATAGTGATTTCTAAACATGACAAAGCTGTTATCACATAAACTTACTTATGACTAACTATACACATAAGACCAAACACGATTAAATCAGTCAAAATCCCAGCATGGACTGTTGTGGGCTCATGAAATTCTATACCTAGCTGAGGAGCTATTGTTATGTTCTCAAATACGGTGTTATACCTGTGCACATGCTTTCACTGCTAAGTGTACTCAGGAGATTTAATTAAAGAGTACATGAAGCTGGGAAGGATAAGATATGGTGGGTATGGTGCTGAGTTTAGAAAGTAGGGTATAGATGGATTTGGTTCAAATATTGCATATGCATATATGAAATTCTTAAAAATACAAGTGTAAGTGTTGTTCATATATAAGGTATACTCACAACCTCCAAATAGCCCTATTAATTTTACCAAACTGTCAACTTCATTTTAAAATCCATTATACTATTTCTTACAATAACTTTGCAGAAGATGCAACATCCTGCTTACAGTTTATTCTGTTCACCTGAGTATTCCAGAGCCTCATTTCTTTTCAATGACAACTTTTATGTCATCTTGTTCTCAACACATGAAGTTGACATTAGTCTAGGATATTGGACTAGAAATTCCAAGTCAAAGAGTTAAGACAGTCTTAGTTTGTGTAAGAAATGGCTAGAGATTTTCTTCATGGGCAACAGAAAGTCAGAAAATTATGTCCCCCCTCTGATTCCAAGTTTCAATCTGTTAAAAAAAATACAATGTGAAACATGTTTGTAGTTCATGTTTATATTATATCCTCAGAACTAAAAGCAAATATTATGAAATGGGCATCTATATATTTTATGCATAGATTAAAGAGAAGTGATACATTTAATATTCTGAGCCACCATGTTCTGTAGCTCAATGGGTGTTCTAGTTACCTCTGTGATCTTTCTTAAATATTGACTGAGATTTCTACTATCATAGGAGGCATAATTCTAATCCTGAAGTTATTCTGTAAATTAAGAGACTTTTCTGGAAGGGTTCTGGAAGATGGTTTTCTTTAAGTCTAAATGAGTTCCGTATCACTACATGATTTTCTAATACTGCTTGTAAGCATTCTACTAATGGTACCCATATAATGCCTCCTAAAGCTAACATTTTTCTACCAAACATTCTTTTTCTTCCTATAACTGTACATATAGAGCAAAAAGAACTAAATTTCAATATCCATTTAAATTTCCCCTTAGAAACAGAATTATTTCCTGTTGTTCAAGTCATTCAAAAGGTAGATGGGTCAATAATTCATCATTGAACAAAATAAAAGCTTCGGAGCATTATTTAATTCGACCAGTAGTAAGTATCTAACTTCCATCCCAACCTCGCTACCATCTTTTCTGCAATTCTTCAACCCTCACCACTGTCCTCTGTACCACTTTTCTAGCATTTTCCCACTAAAAGAAGCTTTACTTGTTTTAAATAATTTTTTTTTAAAAAAAATCATGTTTAAACTTCACTACTAATAAGATTTCCTGGTCTTGTTTATCTACTGTTGCATAATAAGAACACTGATGTAATAATCAGTTATTATAACTAAATTTGTGTCTCTTGCAATTGGCTTGGAGATTTCACAAGGTAGAATTTGGCTTTATCTACATCTGGTAGTTTTCATACTTCCCGAGCAGAGTGAACAGGTACTGATCATTTATAGGCAGGAATCCTAGGCCAGATACTGTACTAAAGACGTGAATCTTTTCTCACTGTGTCGATACATCAGCCATTTATAGTCTAGATACCTTTTCATCTTTTGAGATAGTCATTCTATATAGTTTGTCTGTTCTAGAACTCACTATGCAGATTGGGATGGCTTTGATCTACAGTGATCTGCCTGCCTCTGGGTCAAAAGTGCTAGAATTAAAAGCATGCACCACTATGCCCAGCCATGGTCCCATTTCATATGATTTAAAGTTTTGTTTCATTGATTATTGAATATGCCCCTATTTTATTCTATTCAGTATGTGTTATTTGCTAGGGAAACTGTATTCTTATTTCCTATAGGAAGTCCATTGTATTGAATAATCAACTCATTAGCCACCTCCCTGGACATATATTTGAGGTTGGAGTTATAAGTTCACTATATTTCTCTTTCAGTATACCTCTATATCTTTTCTTTGGAGGTACAGAAGGTAGACTAAGTAGAGACATGGAAATTTCAAATATTTTAAAGGTATGGATTGTGACAACAACTCAGAGGAAAAGAATGCTTGCTGTGTGCACACAAGGGCTTGCTGAGTTTTACTCTCTGGTATTCAATATAAAAACAGGGCAAAGCGTTTAGTGACAAGTAGCCTTATCACTAAGGAAGGAGGGGAGCAGATGGAACCTAGAATCTTGCTGGCCAGACATCAAAACTGAACCTACATGTTTCAGATTCAATGCAAGATGCTTTCTCAAAAAAATAAGGTAGAAAGTGTTAAGGAAGAACTTAAATTATTCTTTGGCTTCATTATGCACACACATAGGTAAGCATGTGCACCAGCACTCACATATGCACAGACATACATCACAACACACACACACACACACACACACACACACACACACACACCACATGACATCACATACCTAAAACCACAAACAAAAAAGTTATGCTATACCACATTCAACTCTAAAACTGTTTTTTTTTTTAATTTATATATTTTTATTTATATGAGTACACTGTTCCTATCTTCAGACACACCAAAAGAGGGCATTGTATCCCATTACAGATGGTTAGGAGCCACCATGTGGTTGCTGGGAATTGACCTCAGAACCTCTAGAAGAGCAGTTAGTGCGCTTAACTACTGAGCCATCTCCCCAGCCCTATAAAACCATTCTTAAATTAAAATACAATTGCTATTGCTTTGATACATTCTACAAGCCCCCAAAACTTGTTTTCACAAAACATGCCATTTGTTTTAAAGCAAATTATATATTGTGAAATTCAGTAAGGATATGAGTCCTAAATTGGGCTTTAAATTTTGGTCTAAGATTGAATTCTCCTATTCAGTCAGAAAGTCTTCTAGGTTAATATCAACCTTAACTTCATCTGAACACTTAGTAGTTCATAGTTTAAGTCGAGGAAAGACAACATATACTTTCTTTCAGACAAGCAAAATCTAGGGAGTCTAGTGATTGGCTAGATGTGATGGTTTCCCCAAGTATTCCTGCCTTGCAGAGAGAACAAGTCAAGGGGCTTTGGAGATGGTCAGTCAGTAAAGGTTGAAAATGTGAAGACCTGTGTACTGATAACTAGAATCCAGTTACAATCGACATTGCAAAACTAGTAAGCTTGAGACAAGTGGATCCCAGGGACCTGTTGGCCATCAAGTCTACCAAACTGAAAAGTTCTAGGTTCAGTGTGAGACCCTGTGTCCAAAATAATGGAAACTACTAAGGACAAAACCCAGTGTGCATACTGAACTCCATCTACACCGCACATGAACACACACACACAAGCAGGTGCCCCCACGTGCACAACCTGGACCTCTTTACCCACAAACACAAAAAGGAAAAAGCAAAAGAAATCTGAGCCTTTAGGTATCCTGCATGGTGGTCCATACACAACAGGGGAGCCCCAGGGGTTCTCCAAATGCTGATTCCTTCTTCAAAGGGATGTAAATAGAAAAGCTCCAGTCATAAACAAATGAAAGTCCCCTTAGGGGTCTTCCTGGAATCAAAGAATCTTCCTGCTCTCTAGTCACCTGCTCACAGTCAGAGAAAGTGCTAAGGCGCAAAACAAAAGCTACACAGAGCTTGGAGCCTACTGCTAGGTGAAATGGGCATTTATACAAAGAAAAAAATTTTAAAGAGAATCTGTTTTTCATCATATCATAGAAATTAAATGGTTGAAATGAAAACTGTGTTTCAAAAAACTTCCAGACATAAAATGAATTCTTTTAAATGTTTCCCACTAAACAATTCCTGTAACGTCAGTAAACAGGTTGTGTTTAAAATCATCCATAGAGATTCAGATAGTGAGATTTACCTCATTTCTGTGCAAACCATGCTTTTATATGGAAGTGCCATTTCTACTATTGCTTCATATTTTATCTACTTTTAACTGATACTTATTCTTTTATTTTTTAAAATTCATTCCTATATTTTTATTTGTGTGTGTGTGTGTGTGTGTGTGTGTGTGTGTGTGTGTGTGTGTGTAAATGAGTAGAGACATCTGTCTGCACAGGATAGAAGAGGGTGTCAGATCTGGAGTTGCAGGTGGTTGAGAGCCTCCTGATGTGGATGCTGAGAAGTGAAGTCCTGTCTTCCACAAGAAAGCAAGAGCTCTTAACTGTTGATCAAACTCTCTACGCCTAACACTTCTTCTTTTACATAAAGATATTTCCTAATACATACTGTTTTGATGGTTATACAACCTTGCTAACTATCAGTGAGTGACACATATTTTGAGAAATTGTGAAAAAAATACATTACTATATATTAATTATAAATATTAAAAAATATTTCTTTAATAACCCCTGAGCACTTAGTTATTTTAATGATTATTCTGGATAGTGGGAAGAACAGGAAGGTAGAAGACATTTAAATTAATAGCATATTTTATTTATTGGCTAGGTTTGTTCAAACCCACCTTACACACAGATAATGTCTTCTCTGTAGGTTCTAGAAGTCTCCACTTCTAGAGTCTAGAAGATATACTAACACATGACAAATGTAGACCCTGTTTTTATTTAGTACTAGAAAAAATATTCTCTTCACTCATATTTAATTAAGAGTCGATGAAGGTGCTGTAGTAGCTACATTAAGAAGAAATGAATCTTTCAAATCTTTTTCAACATTAGACAAGAAAGATGCATGGTGGGGTGGGGACAAGCTGTGCTAGCAAGAAGGCACCATGCGCCCTGAGTGTGGTTCTAGAATCACATGAAGGAAGGATTGAACCGACTCCTTCATGCTCCCCTGTGATATTAACATGTGTGTCTTGACACTTGTCCACTTTCCCCCAACAAAATAAGAAAAATGTACTAAAATGTTTTATTCAAGTAAAAGGAATAAACGAAAGAGATAAAGACACTATTTGTTCTATAATAGGAATTTTTCAGCCTACACTTACTTTTATTAAAGTCACTCAAATGTATACTGTAAAGAAAAAAGAAATTTAATTTATCTTGGACTTTAAAAGCCTGCCATGACTGTATAAAGCAGATTTCACAATACCAGTTACAATACCATGCCTGTTTCTTTCCTTGGACCCCTCACGTCTCTCCTTTATGACCGCCACTATCCTGTTTTAATGACAGTTCAGGGATATTTAATACTTTGCCAAGGACTCACTATTTCTTCTTTATTCATACCTTTAAAATAAACAATAGCTGATGTATTTAGGCTTGATATAATTGAAAGAAAATGGAGTAACCCTGATTTGTTCCGGTGAAATAAAGAAAACAAGATACGTTCCTAACAAAAATCAAGTAGAGAGTGTGACTACACAACTTTCTGCTGCCTACTTCTTTTTTATTAAAAAAAAAGTCAATAAACTATCATTTTGGATCTCCAATTGGCCTTGATTCCTAATCAGTTTCTGCAGCCAGAGGCAGCAAATGTTGAACGAGGCACTAGGTGAAAAAGTGGAGATCCCAGAAATAGAAAGTGTAATTCTAATATGTAATTCGCTGGAGGAAACACTTCAAGGCCTCTATTTATCATCTGAGCAGGGGCCTCTGTAGGGGAATGTGCATTTGCATTTTCCGAGGCAGAATGTACTGCCTTTCTTCAGAAATAGCCTGGATGGAGAGAGGCAACTCAGCATCTGTTGGAATGTGGTAGATGGTCCTTGGTCCTGATTTTGTATGATTGTGGTACATGAGGAACCGTCTGTAGCTGATGTGACCCACTGGCCTTGCAGCTATACTGACTCGTTTTCTAAGCCAGCAGGACACTTGCAAACCCTTGTTATGCTGACTCACCCTCTTTGCTTGGAAAATGTGCTACCACTGCACATACTGAAGCAGCTATGGCCCCCAAACCAAATATTGAGATCGCCAAGTCGACAATGTTTCGATGTGTTGAACAATTTTATAAAGTTTCTACAGTAAAATAACAAAAATATTACAAATCGAGACACTTCACGTGCTTTGATAGAAGCCTTAAATACATAGAGAAGCAGGGTACCTCTAAAATAGGCCTCAGGTGGTACTGGCTCATATTGAGATTGTATATTGCAGACGATTTGGATAATTTAATTAATAGACACGAAGACGTTAGGTCACAAACAGAGGAGGATAATAAATAGCTATTTGGGGGGTCTAGAAATGGTCCAAGAGAATGTGGCTTTGTTTGGGCTTGCCACATTCCAAACTCTCCACAGCCACTGAAGTTTAGTCACTCAACGAGCCTTGCAGATTATCCTACAGTGGAAGCTGTGCTTCGTTCTGCTTTGTCTAAAGTCTCTCTGTCTCTCTGTTATCTCTCTCTCTGTGTTATGTCTGTTTCTCTGTGTGTGTGTGCTCGTGTGTGTGTCTCTGTGTGTGTGTGTGTATGTGTGTGCGTGCGCACGTGCGTGCATGCGTGTGTGTGTGTGTGTGTGTGTGTGTGTGTGTGTGTGTGTGCTCATGTGTGTGTGTGTGTGTGTGTGTGTGTGTGTGTCTATGTATGTGCCTGTTTTCTTTAGGCGCTTCATGCCTCAGGATCTCATGAACTTCACCTCCTCACTCATTGCTCATTGCTCGTATTCCCTTAAAGCAAGTGTGTCTAAAAGCCAAACATCTTTCCTGTGTCATTTGAAGAAGTAGAAGCAGGAGACATTCCTTATGAGGTCGTGGGTAAAACTGGCTTACAGGAAGGTGGCCCTGTCCAGGAAGAACTGACATTCATAAAACAGATCGTCACCAAGGACAAATGGGAATTGTGAGCATAGCAAAGCTGCTGAGCTCAGATCCACTTGACAGTGAATTCGATCACATTGGGAGCTAAGCAGAAGTATTTTGTGTTTTATTATTCCCAATTTGTACTGATTTCTCCTCAGTTCTTTCATCTAATAAATAAATAAGTGAATAAATAAATAAATAAATAAATAAATAAATAAATAAATAACGTCTGTGGTTGTGGAGGGCAAATTGTTGTTACTTTAGGCTTTTGAGCTGGGCACAGCCCTCTTGACCATGTATCTATAATCGATAACAAAGAGGACTCTTGAGTCCCTGCTTATCTTCTTCGGTAGAATCTGATGAGTTACTTCTTTCAAGAAATGATTGACATTGGTCTCCCACTCATTTCACTTATATTGGAGTTTTTTTTTATCTGTCTATGTTTGGTTTCTGGGACTGAGACTCATACATCTCAGGCTGGCTCCAAACCTGGAGTCCACATATACCTAGGACTTCTCATCCTCATGCCTCTGCCTCTTTCTTCACTTAGGAAAAAAAACTGAAAACTAAAACAAAACAATTGCCACTTTTTATTAGTTATTTGCGTGTGTGAGTGTGTGAGTGTGTGTGTGTGTGTGTGTGTGCTTGTGTGTGTGTCTTTGTATACTTGTACACAGGCAAGAACATATGGCATAGATCAGCATGTAGTATATAGACATCAGAAGACAATGCTTTTCCTTGCATCCTGAGGGTAACGGGGATTGAACTTGCATCATCTTGACAGCAAGTGTCTTTAAACCTCTGAGTATCTCAACAGTCTTTACTTCACTGTGACTGGTCTTGTCCTCTCTATTTTCATTCACCTCTGTGATGCTTATTTAGTGCCAACCAATTTTCTCAGGCTGGATCTTACAGGCAAGATGACTGGACAGCGATACTTCTTCTCTGCTGCTAGAAAAGAAACAGGCAATTGCTATTTCAGGTGACACCATAGTTTCTCTGTGCAGATAACCAGTAGAAACTAGAGAAACAAAACAGAGGCTTGGCCCATATCTGCCTCTGATGCTCTGTGTGGTCCCACTCTTCTGGTTATGGTTCAACCGGAAGTTGATTTAGTGAACACCTTTGTGTAGTGGTCCCTTTCAAAGGAAAGGCTTTGAACACAGTGAGAAAATTTGAGATCTACAGAGAATGTGGAGATAGTCATTTAACCATTCATTCATTCATTCATTCATTCATTGCATTATTTGTACATTCATACTACATACATGCTATATTCTTGATAATTATTTGGCAATTTGAAGAAAGAAACATCATTCCAACACTTTTGCTTTCTTCAGTAGGATGTATCACAAATCTTCTAGTTACTTAATGCTAACTACTCTTGATATAGGTAGTCTATTAATATTTAGAGTGATTACAAGTAGTGTAATCACATGATATAGGTAATTTTTTAATAGTGAGAGTGATTACAAATAGTGTCTTTTGTTGAGTTAATAATTTTCTCTTTAGATTTATGTTTATCATGTGAATGAATGCTTTATCTGCATGTATGTATGTGTTCTACATGTATGTTGTACCTCCTGAGGTCAGAAGTTATTGCAGAATCAGAAAATGAAATTGCCCATGGTAGTGAGAAGCCATCTGGATGTGGGCAACCAGTGTCAGGTCCTCTGCAAGAACAAGTGCTCTTAAGTGGTGAAATATCTCTCCAGCTTTTCTCACTTACTTTGAGTTATATTCTTTTAGATTTCTGAAAACAGATTCCTGGTTTGCCTAAAGTGTTTCATAGTTAAGATTTTGGAAGTTACCTTATGTAGTGTCCCTTGTTGGAGATGGAATTTGGGTGTTTAAAAGAACATTTCTAGTTATAAAAACTGTTGTACTTTTCTTTAAAACAAAACAAAACAAAAACTACAGGACAAATTTGGCTTCATGCCTCACTAACATTCATCAAACCTGTCTAGGTCTTGCAGGTTTGATTATTTTTATCCCTTAACATCCTAGTTGTTAAACGATGTTGTGTTGCTGTCTATAGCTTTGCTTTAACAAAGAAGGAATTACAGGAAGAAAGACACCAATATAATCTGGGTGGGCATTAATTTCCCAGTGTAAAACTGGGTTATGCAGTACAGAAAGCTTCATTGGAACATCTGTTCCAGTCCCCTGTGTTGCAATATTGAGACAATATTTCTGAAGGATAATTCCAAGTTTGACAGGACTTGAAAATCCCCAAGTAAGCTTCACTAGTTTATGGAGCGGTTACATTGCATCAATCTAGCTAAGCTGATGTTATATTTCCCAGGATTCATTTCCCATATGGTTTGGGGTTTGCATTGGCCACTAAGAACATTTTTTTTTCAGGAAATGTAGAAGACAGTAGGAAAACAAAAGCTATATTTCATTGTTTGAAATTTGATACAGGACCTGGAGAGCTATCTCAATGTCTACTCTTGCAGAGGACCTTAGTTTGGTTCCTAGTATCCCTGTCAGACAGCTTAAAGCTTCCTGAATTTCCAAGTTCAGAAGATCTGATCTTCCGACCCCCAGGGGCCCCTGTACTCACATGTATACACAGTCCAAAAATAATAAAATATGAAACCTGTAGATTTGTTGCAGGTCTTGAAACTGGCAGCTGGCACATGCTGTATTGCTCTTTCAGATCTCTATTATGCTCCGTCAACTCAAACAGTTCTCCTCCTTTGTCATCTGCCTGTTGTCTATCACAGGGAAAGTAAGATCCATGGTAAAGAGCATAAGCCTCTCTTTGAAGTCAAGATATACAGACTAGAAACGGTGTAAACACATGTAGGCTGCAGTTTTTCCTTCTGCCTCTCACTTCTAGTCTCACCCATCAAAACAACTGCTCCACATTTACAACTATGGCTGAGCTTAATGGGGTCAATGTGTAATACTGAAGTGAGAGATTACACCCTGAATAGCTTCCTATAGAAATCCCCATATTCATATAACATTTGACTACAAGCATGCATCCATTAATCTCCATGTTCATCCAGTATGAAAGCCACTAACACTCAAGGCTAGTTAACTCATTGTCTTAGTTAGGGTTTTACTGCTGTAAACAGACACCATGACCAAACACAAGGCCAACATTTATTTGTGGCTGGGCTGGCTCACAGGTTCAGTCCATTATCATCAAGGTGGGAGCATGGCAGTGTTTAGGGAGGCATTGTGCAGGAGGAGGTGAGAGTTCTACATCTTCTGAAGGCTGCTAGGAGAAGACTGGCTTCCAGTCAGCTAGGCCAAGTGTATTGAAAGCTCATGTCCACAGTGGCACAACTACTCCTAGGCCACACTTATTCCAAGAAGGCCACACCACCTAATTGTGCCACTCCCCGGGCCAAGCATATTCAAACTACCACACTAATGAAACTGGTCTCGATTCAGATGTATTAAATGAAAAAAATGCAGCTGTGATTTCAAAATTTTAATGCGTATGTCACACAAGAATGATGTAAATGATCTCATTGATGGTTTGATTAAAGTTATGAACATACATTAACACAATAATTTTGAATGTGTTGGCTTAGATCAAATATATAAAATCAATGCTCTTGCTTTTTTTTCATAACTTTGAAAAGTGTGGTGACTGTACTTGAGAGATGACTTAAAGGTTAAGAGTACTTTCTGCTCTGCCAGAAGACCTAGATTCCATTCATAGAGCCCCCATAGGACATCTCACAGTAGATCATAACTCTAGCACCAGGGGATCCAACACCCTTTGCTGGTACTGAGGATATAAGGAACTCACATGGTAATTTTTTTTCTTTCTGTATGTACTATAGTAGCTCCTTTAATTATGACTCTGTGATAAAAAATATCCACTACTTCTTCTGAATATTGACCAATTCTATTAGAGAAAGCACTAGAATAATACCTAATATCCAATTCACCACTTCTGTTTCACTGTTGCCTTTCTTGTGGTCACATTGTGAGACAAGTAAACTATCATCCCCTTTTGTGGTCTCAGCACACACTCACTCTGGAATTAGGAAGTTGCCATGTGGAAGACTTTGGTTAGTCTTCTGAAAATTCTATCTCTTTCTGAAAATTAAAAGCATCCAGTTACTCAGTTAGCAAATACTCTGCTAGTGTCTCCAGAAACATCAGTCAGTTTTACAAATAGGATATGCTCTCAGTAACAAGGAAGTGAATATACCTGTGAACACCGGCAGAAAAAAAAAAACAATGGATAAAGTAAATGTGATTTATGTAATATATGTAATACATTGTATTCCTCCTTTAAATATGAAGGAAATCCTACTGCTCTTTTTACTAGACTAGGCAACCTGAGGCGGGCACAAGAAGACATTACTTATATGTAAACTGCTCAAAAATTGAAGTACAAAGTGTCAGCATTTTGTCTATGCTCTGCCCCAGTTACTTGACAACAGCCACGTGCGCCTAACTCACTATAAGAGGGGCTGCCTGCTCCCTCTGCTCTCTCTTGCCTTCTTGCTCCCGCTCTGTCCTTTAGTCCTGCCCCATTCCTCTGCCCTCTCTCTCTCCAAGTGCTCATGGCCATCCTCTACTCCTTTACTCTCTCTCTCTCTGCCTTTCTCTGCTTCTACTACCCTCTCAACTCCACTCCCCATGCCCTGAATAAACTCTATTCTATGCTATACCAGCTTGTGTCTGGTCCCTCAGGGGGAAGGGATGCCTCATCATGGGCCCATTGAGGCATCCCCTTCCCCCACACCTGACTACACATCTACCAAACATATTCCTTTTCTCTTTCTTTTTATAAAATACAACATAAAGGAAAAATAAATAATGGTCACTAGAGGCAGAAGTTTTGGATAGTAAAACAACAGAAAACAAAGTTTACATAAGTTGGTGGGAATAAGTTCAAGAGATTTCCTCTTTATCAAAGTGATTATTCAATAACAGGGTATTTTAGATATTTCCTAAGAGTGTAAATTTAAAAAGTTCTCATTAAAAGTAATAACCATAAGAGGTGTGGGGTGGTGGGGTGGTGAGGTGTGAGAAGCAGCTGGGTGCTTGGGAGAGCATGAGCTTGGAACCCCGGACCATTATTGGATGGCAGGAGTTCAGCTCTGCTCCCAGGCCCTGGTTCTTTTGATTTAGCTTCAGCCCTCTTCACAGCACCTCTCACAGAGAGGTCTATGGCCATCAGTCAAGGCACAGGCCTCAGGCCCTAGAGAGATTTACATACTAATGAGATACCTGAGGGCCAGAGGGTGGAGCCAATTAAGCATTAGTTCCCAGTTCCTCCCCCTTCTCCCTCCCTATTTAACTCAGATCTGCCCTGGGTTTGGGGGGGAGGTGGTGTATCCAGATCCATCCACCATCTGCCATGACATTAAAGTCTGTGAAAACCCATGGACTTTATCATGTCATTTGGGCTCTGCTGTGAGGAACTGTGAAGCCACAGCAGCCAGGCCTAACTTCCCAATGGAGGAACTTTCAGTGTTCCCAGCCTCTTTACCCACAGCCCAGCATGAGGAACCCCCATTGAACCCAGCCAACTACCCACAAAGAGGAAGTGTCTAGCCTCACAGAGAATTGAAGTGCCAAGATGGGGAGATACAAATGAGACTCCCACTCACTCAGAAGAGAATGGGAAGGGGGTGGGAGAAAGACTGTGGAGGTGGGTGACTGTGAGCAGGGGAGTGAGCAGAATGCAAAGTAAATAAGTAAAAAAAAATGAGTTAAAGATAACCATAATATGAGTTAATGCTCATGTTAACAAGCTTGATTTATGATGCATGCAATAATCGAAACATTCTGTTCTAAATTATGCATGTATACAGTTTTTACTTGTCATTGGAGAAATAAAATGAATGAATGCTTTCTAAAAATAGAGAACCAATTCAATTTTCATTTCTAAAGTTGCTGTAATAAAACAGTTTGACCAAAAGCAACATAGAGATGAAAGAGCTGATTTGAGTTACATTTCCACATCTTAGTCTGTCTTTTAGAGAAGTTAGAGAAGGGATGCAAAGGCCGGAACCAGAAGACAGGACCTCTTGTTACTATATACATCCTCAGATCAGTCCAATAAACTTCCTTCATAGCTAATAGGGTAAGGCAAGAACCACGGAAGATACTGCTTACTGGCTTACTTGTTCAGGCTTGTGCTTAGCTAGCTTCCTTCTACAATCCAGGCCACAAGCCCAGGAAATGATGCTACCCCTAGTGGGCTGGAGAATCCTACATCCATCGAGAATCAAGACCATCCCCCATAGATATAACCATAGACTGATGTGAGCTGTGCAATTCCTAAGTGAAGACTCCCTTATCATAATTCCACATATGTCCAGGTGATAGTTAAAGCTAGCTAATACTTTCTTCGTACTGGTGAATTTTGTGTATAAGAAGAAAAAATGATGATAAATTGTTCTGGACAAATGAAGAAGAAAGATAGAATAGTGCCTGAGAAGTCTTTACTAGATGTGGAAAGTATTCACTTCTTTTCCATATTACTCAGACAGTGTATTTACATCATAACAAAACTCATGACTTTATTGATACAAATGTTTTTCTCAAGAGCAAATTATTCCTGTTTATAAATTTGAATCAGAAAAAAAGTGGTAAGTGTAGTTGACTATGAACACAGAAATGGAGTAGTCACTAACAGTTAGGAAGGCCCTATAAGGGAGTTTTAAATTTGATATTTGAAACAAAAAGATTAGAAGTCTCGGCATTAGTCTGAATCATAGGTAGATGGCAGATAATCAATTATGCTTTGCAAGTATGAAAGAACCATACCTCTTGGTGCTTTAAAGTATGCTTCTGACTTTTTTTTTTATTATTAAAGAATTTTATTTGTTTTATGTGTATGTGTACACTGTAGCTGTCTTCAGACACACCAGAAGAGGGCATTGGATCCCATTACAGATGGTTGTGAGCTACCATGTAGTTGCTGAAATTTGAACCCAGGACTTCTGGAAAAGCACTCAGTTTTCTTAACCACTGAGCCATCTCTCTAGCCTGTGACTATTTAATGTGTCAATAGGATGCTTTGAAAGATGTCATTTATACAATTACAATTTTTAAGAGAGATGAAACATTTCTTTAATGTTCTTTGAAATTCAAAATCACTAGTGATTCCAAAATGCATGTTCAAGTTCTAAGGGAGACTAGAAAGCCTGTCCTCTCTGGCTCAAGAAAAGCCAGTCCAAAAAAATAGAAAAGAAGAAGAAGAAGAAAAAGCAAAAAAAGAATCAGATCACTTAGAGATTTCAGGGTTGAAATCACACAGTTCCTAAGAGAAGTCACTGCATCTGACATTTTTCCTTGGGGTTGTCCCATGAGTCATCTAAGAATGGTGTCAGCTTTTTCCAAGTGCTGAGTGCTGCAAACATTTGATGCTTCAGTGCCAAACCAGTTTTGACAAAGTTTATCACTGGTGCCAAGTCTCATGAGGGTGTGCTCTCTGCATTTGCCTTTGAATCTCAAGTGGTCCTCAGGCTCCAGTGTTCCCAGTGTATGAATGAAACATGACAGAGGGAATGTCAGCAAAATGGTTTAACTGAGTTTCAACATAAATTTCCTTCTTCTTGGCTCCAATATGGTTGAGAGTCTGCATAGGGCGAGACACAATGAAGGGCTCTACAGAAAACGCTTACCCAGCAGAAACACCGAATTCTACAAAACACAGCAGCAACCCATCAAGGAGGTGTTGCTAGCACTTTGTCATTGCCTTCAGGCCTGGAAAACAATTCTAAAAATTATACAGTTGGAAAAGTTCACAATGGTCTAGGCAGAAGACATACACTGGTTAAGTTAATGTAAATTATTTGACACTGATGAAAGAGTTTTCTATATAGCCATCAGGATTCAGTAAGAAAAAGACTATGATGGTTTGGCCTCCTATCCAGATGTTATTCAAATGGACAGCTGGTAGGCTCTGTATTCCCAACACTCACTGCTTTTATTCCCTTTTAACTTTGCATTATTTGCTCATGGCAAAACAGCAGAAGCTTAGCCAGTATCACATCAGTGGAGAAGTCAAACAGTCCAAGGTGCTGTTGGCTGCTAAACAAAGCTGTTTCTTTTTTAGTGTGTTGAGCAACCTGAGCCAGGCTTCCTGGGCATCTCTGTGATGTGGGTTTTTTTTCTTTTTTTACAGCAATATCATAAATTGGAGAATTGTAAGGGATGTAAGGGAACAGAGTCTGTGCTTAATAGCTTTTACTAAGGATTTTGGGATGAGCAAATAAGTGCTGTGACCCACTCAAATAGATCTGCAGGCAGACAAAAACGTGAAGATTGGAGCTGTGTGTGACATTACCACAACACTACACTGGAAATGTTCATTTGTTTCCTTTGTCCTTTGTTTTCCTTGCTGGAATACTAGCCACACATGGTAAGAACTTAGCTATACAATAGGATTCCACCCTTGTGTAGATTGCCATGACTTGTGATTTCTCTCTGTATTTCAGTTTGGCATAGCAGAGATTAGCATCTTGCTAACTTAATAGGAATACTGCATGAGAGGACTCAGAATTCATTAAGAGAACAATGAAGCTGTATGAAAGCTATCTTGGACGGAGGTCAAAGTCACTTAACCTCTGCTGTGTGTTTTGTAGATTGTGTATGTGATGAAGCTACATGCAGGTGCTCATATCCAGGAGAATAATTACTAAAAGAGCCAATTTTCTGTTTACGGAATTCTCTGTGAAGCAGAATCAAAGGATTCGAACATTTTTTTCCCACTGACCACTGTAATCGTACTGTAAAGATCTAGCTTCATTCTATCTCCTTAAGATAGGTTTAACTGATATTCCCTAATGTGACAGCCAAATGCACAATATATGAATACACCTTTGTTGCCATTTTAGTGGTCACAAAAAGGTCCAAGGCAGATAGCACTTTCTCAGACCTTAGAAGGACTAGTGCTGATTTGGAGGCTGAAGAGCTGGTCCAGTGAGTACAGCCCTTGCCTAGTAAGCAAAAGTACAGAGTTTGAATCTGAAAAAAACTATACAAAATTAGACAAGGTAGCAGGCACCTGTAAATTTAATGTTCTTTTGCTGAGATGGGAAGCAGAGACACGTAAATACCTAGAAGCTCAGAAAATTTCTACTCTGATATTTGCAGCGATAAAAACTAAAGAGACTTTGTATCAAATGAGATTCAAGTTGAGAATGGACACCTGATCTTATCTAGGATCTCGACACATGCTCCGTAGTATATACGACCTTGTACTCACATGCACGAATATGCACATACATAACACACCGGCACACACACGCTGAGATATATAATTTAGTCAGACATTCATAAATATATTATTTGAGAATAAGATTGATCATTTAGCTAATGTGTCATAGATGATTTTAGATGCATGGTTGTAAACTTTCTGATCTTTTACAAATATTTGTGCAGTGCCTAAAGATATTCAGTATTTGTCTTAACATTACACAGATTATACACAAGAAAACACAGAAACTCATCTCCTCCTTGTCTTCATGATCCTCTGAATATCTTAGTCTTCTCTTAGAATCGTAAATATGTGCATACCCAGCAAGCAAATCTTAATATACTTCTCTTTATTTCTTAGAATGTTAGAAACAAGTGGTATCTTCTCAAGAAACAAAGGATTATGAGAAATAAGAACCAAGTTGTTCCTCTATGGAGCTTCTATCTACTGCCAACATGGAGGGACTTAGACTGACTTCAGTAGGACATGAGAAGGAACATGAAGGACAAAGTGATTGGGAAGGAGGACATTGAAGTAAAAATGACAATGGGAGTTTCCTAGCAAGGTATGAGAACCCACAGAAAAGGACAGAGGAAAAAAAAGAGGAAGATAAATAAATGGAGAACTTTGGTTATTCTGACAGCCTTCTGACCTGCAGGTTTCCAAGGCAATCCAAGAAAGCACTTGTCTTCTGTTTCCTGTTCCGCAAACTATAGATTATAGATATAGATATAAAGATAGAGATAGATATAGAGATAGAGACAGACATAGATACATGATATATACATAATACATATGGAGACATATAGACAGTGAAACAGATAGATAGATAGATAGATAGATAGATAGATAGATAGATAGGTAGATAGAGACAGACAGATATATAGATATATAGATATATAGATTATAGATATATAGATTATAGATATATAGATGATATATAGATATAGATTATAGATAGATAGATATATTGCCTTTCTAATGCAATAAGAGTCTGAACTATATAAAAATTATCTAGTAAATATTATTTTGTTATTTTGTCTATTCCTATCTATCTATAACATTCTCTTCTACAAAAACCAAACCAAACAAAAGAAAACAAACAAAAATTCTCAATTCTTTTTATTTACATTTCAAATATTATCACTTTTTGTGGTTTCCCCACCAGGAATCTCCATATTCCATCTCCCCCCTCCTTGCTTCTATGAGGGTGTCCCACATACACCCACCCACTTTCCCATTCCCCACTTCAAATTCCCATACACTGAGGCATCAATCCTACACAGGACCAAGGGCCTCTCCTCTCACTGACACCCAACAAGGCCATTCTCTGCCACATATGCGGTTGGAGTCATGGGTCCCTCCTTGTGTACTCCTTGGTTGGTTGTTCAGTCCCTGGGAGCTCTGGGGGGTCCTGGTTCCTTGATATTGTTGTTCTTCCTAGGGGGTTGCAAACCCCTTCAGCTCCTTCAGTCATTTCTGTAACTCCTCCATTGGGGACCCTGAAGTGGCTGTCAGTGAAGTGCTTGACTCACAAACACGTGAATCTGTGTTTGATACCTAGGATCTATTTTTTCCCCTGCAGTGAACACTTCTGACATAGATGTGATATCCAAACACTGTGTGTGGAGGTGGAGAAAAGAGGACCCCTAGAACTCCTTGGCCAGTCAGACTCAGTTTCACATGGAGGGCTTGGCAAGCAAAAAACAATCTCATGAAAAAAAATGTAGATAGTGCCTATGGAATGATGCCCAAGCTTGATCTATGACCATGATCTACCTTTGGCCAAACAGGTAAACACACACATGTGCGTGTATACACGTGTGCTCTTGCGCATGCACGCACCCACACAAAGCTATTCTGAACGTGTGCAGTCTGCTGTTCAGTCCCTGGGAGCTCTGGAGGGGTCTGGTTCGTTGATATTGTTGTTCTTCCTAGGGGATTGCAAACCCCTTCAGCACCTTCAGTCATTTTTGTAACTCCTCCATTGGGGACCCTGAGATGGCTGTCAGTGAAGTGCTTGGTTTCAAAAAGAACAAAATCTGTGTTCCAGACACTTAACAGTATTGGAAATTGCAGTTACCTTAGGAATCAATTCTCCCCAAGTCTATCAAAGACAGAACCACTATGAGTAAGAACATAGACGTGTACAGCCTTTTTCCGGCAGATTTGCGTACAATGCCTGTCTCTCCCAGCCCATCCTTTATAGACATCTTCAGAATTTAAAATGTCAGCAGCTTTATCTGAGGAAAGACCACACAATTCATATCACTTTACTGTGCCTAGAAAGTCTTTAAGGCAGAGAAAAAGATGGACTGTACATTCAGTCCCGAAGAAGAAATTGCTCCCTAATGAGGCCTTAGCATGCCACAAGACTCCAGCTGCCTCTGCAGTCTCATTCTCGCTTTTGATTCAGGGTCATGCTTCTCCACCTGTGGGTTCACTCTCCCTGTCTCTCTCCATCCCAGTCATTGTCTGAGGGTTTTGTCCATTCATCAAGTTAAATGAGGCTAAGAAGACAAGAAGATCATGCAGGTTATATTTTTCAGTCTACCTTCAGTAAAGTGTAAAGGAGAGTGATCTACTGTACAGTTTCCTGGCTGAAAGAAGCTATCATCATTGTCCATTTGGTTCTTTTCATAGTTTATTGGGCTGTCACACCACGGCTTATACACGCTTAAACTGTAACAACTTAGTTCTAAGGTACAAAAGGAGCAATCTAAAAATGCTATGTGTGTGCAGTTTTTTGAAAGTTTGGGATCTTCACTGCTGGGGAGTCAGTAAAGTGCTGGGTGTGCAGTATTAGGACCTGAGCTCAGAGCCCAGCACCCAATTAAAAGCTGAGCATAGCATCGTGTGTCTAAAACCCCAATGCTGGGAGAAAGGTAAAGAAGAAATTCTGGGGCTAGTTGGCTAGTCGGGTTACTGGAATCACGAAAGATCCAGTCACAAACTAAGCTGGAGAGAGACTGAGGAAGACAATGCTACTACCTGACATCTTGCTCACAAGTGTACATTTATATGACGTACATGCATACAGATACACACACAAAGTCTGAAAACTAGATTATGCCACTACTCCTTATGATTTATTATTTGAGATACACAGACAAACGGAAAACTGGTATATATGGGAATACTAAGTGGTGTCCTATGAATGACAAAATTGAATTCAGCATTAGCTAGGTGAAGAAAATTCAATTTGGCTAATCTATGCACATTTCTTCTATATTCACAATGTTATTGATTTTAATTTTGAATTCCATAAGGGAAAAAAGTCAGGGAAATTTCTAATGTCCTTCTATCGCTTTCATGACTCAAAACGGCAGCGATCTACCTGACCACTAGGCAAAACACATGATGATTTTATGAATATCCGAGGAACGGTTTCTGCGCCACACCACACAGTCTCTTTGTAATTGCTTCACCAGCTCCTTTTTTCCTTTTGTGTTCTTTTTCCCGGATTGCTGTATTTTTTATGACTCCACGACTGGTCCCCAGAGATCATAAGACATACTCACCATTACTGTACTTGCTAGATACTCAACTACATCTTGAGATTCTATCAAAATATTTTCTGGAACAGCTCACTTAAGGATTACATCTTCTTCCTAGATGGGAAATGAAAAGAAAACATGCATTAAGGCTGGTACTTAAAAGTCTCCTGCTATTGAGCAATATTCTTTATGATTCTGATTTAATTATGATGATTTATTGATTTTTTTAGCAGCTTAAGCAGGAAGGATTTGCAATGAGTTGTAAGTCAGAATGGACCAATAGATACTTAACTTTTTCTTGGTGGAAAGAAAAAAAGAAAGAGGAAAACCTAAATGAAAACAAAACGGTGAGAGTGAACTAGACATTGTAGAAGTGACTGTGATTCTTCCATCCTAATTTTTCCTACAAGGGGATCCACATACCCATAGATGCCCAAATTTAAAGCAAATGGAAACCTCTAACAGTTTCCTGAGAAATACAGACTCCTGTGTCTCCTTCTCAAGTTCTGAGCTTTACAGTTGGCTGCTGTTATCACTATAATTGTTTTCTTTTCAAAATTAGTTTTAAGCTCACGTGAGTGAGTGTGTTGGAAGGTTATGTTCAATTGTGGTCTCTGTGATAAAATACCATGACCAAGACAACTTACAAAAGAAAGTGATTATTTTGTCTGTTAGTTCTAGAGAGATGAATGGTCTATCAAGGACAGGGAAGCATGGCAGTAAGTGACAAGTAAGCCATCAGGCATAGGAAAGCAGAGTTCACCCTTTGAACTGCAATCCCCAAGGCTAGATAACAAACTGGAAGTAGGAAGAAATTTTACCTTAAAATCCCACCATTGGTGATATACTTCTGTAGCAAAACTGTACCACACAACCCTTCCCAAGCAGCCACAGAAACTGGGCCCCAAATGTTCAAATTCCAGACACGTTGAGGGAAGGTTCTCATTGAAAGCACCACAACATGTGAGAGTAGGTGCCTCTGGAAGACAAAAGTCTTGGGGACCCAAGAGCTGTAGTTACAGCCAAATGTGAACCATCTAACATGGGTAACAGGAATAGTTAGTCTTCTGTAGAAACAAAACACATTCTTATCCACTGAGCATCTTTCTACCTCCCTATTGTCATTGCTCCTGTTGTGTTTCCATGTGTGTATTTTTGTGGTTAGTTTTTTTATATTTGATCAGCACATAAGCAGATTCCAACATAGATAGGACAATAGATTTACATAAACCTCACATATGGAGCTCAGGCAGACACTGAATATCCATTTAAAAAAAATCAGATATCCTCTGTTGAGTTGATGATGTAGCCTTGATAATTATTACATGAAGCAGTAAACGTGAATTAGAACAAGTTCCATAAGATAACAAATGCAGTATGTCCCAAGGAGTAGATAATGCTTAAACGATGCTTTAATTTTCTCTAGGTAAATCACTAACTTTATGTACTTAACAATGACTTTATCGGTTTGTCTTTGCTTAAATATAATTGCATAAATTAGTAGAATAAGCCAAACATAGTGCACATGCAAATAATCTCAAGGCATTGGTACTAGAGTCAGAAGAGTTGTGAATTAGACACCAGACTGATGTATAAAGAGAAATCTTACTATGAAATAAATTAAATACTAGTAGCATAAGAGAGCAAGTGGGACAGTGTGATCTCAAGGAAGACTGGCTTGCCTCTGGAATGCCTCATAGATATTACCTCAGTTTGGTAACTTCACTTCAAGGTCTTAGAGTCCATGGGGGAGGTCTGAGCTGTAGGACTAAATTATGATAAAGTAAGCTATTTAACACTAAAGTTTTAAAAAAAAAAAGTTAAACAATCAATTTCATAGTGTGAATATAATTTAGACCATAGCCATGTGTTTTAAACCAACACTCTTGGCCTCTGTATTCAAACTACATGGGAACATTAAATAAATAAATAAATAAATAAATAAATAAATAAATAAATAAATAAATAAGTCTGAATGTGGTACTCCTCCAAAGAAATTGCTGTCAAAATTTTCATAAATATTTGAAGTTCATTTGATTGAGTTGATAAACTGATCATTGTCCAGGGAGGATAGATTCAGAATGAGGGAAATTAGTTTGATTAAATTTTTATTTGCTTTGAAATAAGGCACTGTAAGGAAGCCATCCAAAAGCTGTCTGGTTCTGCATAAACATTCGGAATACCCTGACCTCACTCTGTTCCTGAGTTCTGGTTCCTAATGTGTTGGCCAAGACATTTCTCTCACTGGGTGAACAGGCCAGGCTTAATACAGGGTTTTTGTTTCCTGAATCTACACAGACGCCATCAGGTTCTAAGTAGTATCTTCAGGAGTATGCTCCCTAAGGAAACAGTTCTCTGATGTATAAATCATGGGCCAATAACTCTGATGCAAAGACTATGATTTTGTTTTCTGCAGCTATGTTTCTATTTTTATGCCTCATCCAGTAAAATCTGTAGGAAGCTTGGCCTCAGTGATTAGTATGTCTGTACATTTAATAGTAAAGACTATTATCAGAGCTATTTTCTCTTGAACATCCCTCCACTGTAGTAACACTGACTTGAGAAGTTTATCACATTTTCCAGCTAAGATATCACCTGTATCAAGAGTATTTAGTAATTAATACAACTTTACAGTTTTCCCTGATTTTATTTTACTCCTATTAATTTTCAGATGATATGATAGGGACAAAGCATTACTAATGCAATCATCACTAATGCTAGCTTCTCTTTGTAATTCTCCAAAGTAGTATTTTACTTTCTTTCTCTTTCCTCCCTTCTTTCTTTCTTCCTATCTTTTTCCTCCTTCCTTCCTCTCTTCCTTCCTCCCTTTCTTTCTTCCTCCCTCCTTTTCTTCCTTCCTTTCTTCCTTTCTTTCTTTCTTTCTTTCTTTCTTTCTTTCTTTCTTTCTTTCTTTCTTTCTTTCTGTTGTTTTATGACATGGTAAACTCATACAGATTGATACTACTTTACATTATAGACCAAAGAGATACTAACCTGATTAGTGCTGGTTTCACCATGATCTCACAGCAGATGGTTCTGGGAGCTTAGGTTCAGTGGCACAGATGTTCTAAATAATGTTCACCAGACCAACTAACTGAATAACTGATCGATCTTGTCTAATGGCATCAAGGATTTTACAAAAGTATTGTCTAGCATTTACTTATTTGTTTATGAGGTGTGTGTGTGTGTGTGTGTGTGTGTGTGTGTGTGTGTGTGTGTGTGTATGCAATGTGTGGTCCTTAGGGCTCAACACCCTAGAGTTATTACTCTCTCCATTTACCATGTGGGCTCCAGGAATGTAACTCAGCTTATCAGATTTGGCTGTAAGTTCCTTTACCTACTGAACTATCTCACTAACCCTAGAAATTTTATACTAAGAAAAAGTTCAGCATGTTGGTATGAGTTCTGTCAGGAATAAAGCATCATAAGAACTAAAGTGCAGAGAGTTGGGTGTGATACTGGAGAGACGGCTCAGTGGTTAAAAGTTCTGGTTGTGCTTGCAGAGGATCTGAGTTTGACTCTCAGCACTTACACAATGGCCTATAGCCACCTGTAATACCTGTTTCAGGGTATCTGATAACCTCTTCTGACTTCTGCATGAACTAGGTACACACATGGCAAACAGACACGCATGCAATGCAAAATATCCATACAATAAATGTAAATAGAGATATAAATTTTTTAAAAAATTGAATTACTACATGGTTACATGCAGTTCACACATAATAAATGTCGCTGTTTATATGTAGTCTCTTTCTTAGCATGTCTTCAGCTAATTATAGAACTCCCATCCCCACACATACTTACCTCTAAGCACCATATGAACAATATTGTGTGGCCAGTTATATAATATATTGGTTTATTCGATGTTAACATCTGGACATCTAATAATGTACACTTACACAATACTATGTACATAGTTTTGTTAATAGGGCTACTTTTCAAAACAATAGGAGCATCCTAACCTATTCCTTATATCTCTTGAACATTACTCTATCTTATTAGATCAGTAAGTTGTTTAGTAGTGATGCCTTTCTATAATTCCCATGGCTGTTTTCTCTCAGATACTTCTATTTATAAAGTAGAAGTTAGGAAGTAAAATTTGACGAGAAACCATGACTCAACAACTAATGAGTAGCTCAAGAATGTCTGACATACTCAAGAGTCTTGGCAGCCCAATGTATTGTCTACAGCTAAGCACCGCAGACCTGAGCTGGCATTTACCAACCTGTGTTGGCATGAACCAACCCTGTGTTGGTTCAACTTGACTTTCAACTTGACTGTTACCTGAGAGAGTTTAAATCACCTAAAAGACACACCTCTGTACCTTTCTGTAAGACTGTCCTACAGAGGTTAAACAGAAGTGTGAAAACCCTCCCTGATTGTGGGAAGCAACATTACTAAAAGAAGAAACATTCGTGTAATTACAGCAGGAATCTAAATTTTAGGCTAGAACAAGGAAGTATGCTTCAGACATGAAAAAGACTTTGGGCTAGGACAGGGAAGTAGGCTCAGATATTTTGGTCATCCTGATAAGCCCTTAGAAACAGTGATCATGGCAGTGATCACTTGACTCAGTTTAGTGCCTTGCTTGTTCTTTGACTATTTGTGTTTATTGTCTTGCTTGTTCCTTGACTATTTGCAACTATGGTATTGCTAGTTCCTCAACTAGAACTGACCTTAATACTTGCATGTAATTAAAATGATATAAAAGCAAAAAGGAGGAGGGGGGATGGGACAGAGATTTTTCTAGGAAAGGGAAATGGGAAAAGAGGATGGCATCTGAAATGTAAGTTAAAAAATTTTAAAAGAAAAGAAGAAACATTACTGGTTGATAGCATTCCTTTCTCTCTGCTCATTGACTACAGATGTGACAAGCTACTTCATGCTTTCACCACCATGCTTTTCCCATGTGATGGAATGTACTCTCCAACTGTCATCCAAACTAACTCCTTCTGTCCTTAAGTTGTTCTTTTTTAGTGTGCACAGAAACTAATGCCTACCCTTGACTCATAATCCATCACTATTTAAATCATTTTGTGCCTTCTGACATCACAAACCACCCCATGTTCTTCCACTTCCTTATGTAAGCTCTACCTCGGTTGTTCTGTGAGCACTGGCTTACAGCACAGGCTTCTGGAGTTTGTAAGCAGCACTGAGTTTAAAGCACACTTGACAATGATAGTTTATGAGCCTGTAAAATTCAAGGTTGGGCATGAGTTTTCTCTCAGACTTTAGAAAATAATACTTCAGGACTTTGGGTATTTCTTATTGCTGTTGAAAGAAACTTCTCAGCCCTTGGGATTACTGTGCTGGCATTTGTTTGCACAGTGGTATTAAGAATAAACTGATGCTTGTTTGAAAGCTTTATTAATACGTTTAAGTGTATGGTTATCATTATATTTATCTTCATCAATTTTTGAATTTTAAAGATTTTTAGGTGTGTGTGTGTGTGTGTGTGTGTGTGTGTGTGTGTGTGTATGTGTGTGTATGTGTCTGTGTGTGCATGTGTCTATGTATGTATGTATGCTGCCCTTGTGTTTGCATAGACCCACAGAGGATCTTTTGAGCTGGGGTTATAGGCAGTTAAAAGTCATATATATATATATATATATATATATATATATGTTCTTCATTGTATTCTGGCAGAGATTTGTGATGACATGTTCTTTCTTTTCAGTTGTTAATGTTTAAAGGACAATCATTTTTTAAAATAAATCCCCTGTATTAATTCTCTCTAATTTTGTACAAATTTTATTACCAGTTTCTCTTTGTACCTTAGTGGGTGGTATTCAGAAAGAGTAGTCCTCATGTGTGAACTGGCACGTATTTACTTTCTACATTGGTACTGTATTCTACAATGGCACATTGTTTGGGTTGGTTGATTTCTACAATACAAATGGTAATTCTACATTTTTACGGGGAGCAGCAGGGCATTCATAGCACAGAGATATCACAATCAGGATTACTGAATCGAGATATCTTGGTATCTGAGTAGGATGTCCACTCAGGTGGATATCTCAGCTCCTCTTGCTCTAGGATTCTAAACATCTACCCAAGGCAGGAGTTATTAACTTTCTCATATCTACTCTTATAAGTGAAGGACCATCTAAGCATGTCCCTTGCTAGGTGCCACATGTAAGTTCTAGTGGAAAATCTCACTTTCATGGTCAGTATCAAGTTGCCTCTACAAGCCTTGAGTTAAAAATCTCGGAAAACAGTAATTGATAACATTGTTGAGAGTTCTTTTGTATCTTTGTTTCATATGACATCAGTATTTTCATAGCTATCTTGTTGTAAAACAATGATGAAAAAAATCTCCTCATTCTAAATATTAAATCAGGGTTTCATTGTATAAAATTTCACACATCCAGAAAAAGGTATGTTTTATTAGATTACAGTTGTCTATTATGTGTCATTTATGTGCATGTCAATTATGTGTATATGTAACTCACAAGAAGGAGTGAGATAAGTGATATTCTGCATGGCCTTTTAAATTCAAAATAGTTATTCTCCATGTATTCTCTCTCTTATATGCATTTGCACCATATCTCTGCATAGCAAGATCTACAATTTAAAATTTAGTTTCTTAGTTTATAGTTCTCCCTACAGTCTCAAATCTTATAAATTTGTCGGCAATAAGATTCAACTCTTAGTTCTACCCTTGGACATTTTTGATTTAACCCAAAATGTCAGAAAGTGGTGTGAACATGGACTTCATTTCCTTGTTTGGATAAAGTAAGCATTGAACTTTGATGAGCTATGATAAATGCGTTATTCTACCTTTATAAGGTGGAGTCTTTTAATTTGCCTAAAAGAACTTTGTGGTATATTTATTCTTAAAGAAAAATTTTGCATGCTCACTAACATAGCATCATACTTTTATGTAGAGTTCTGTTGATTTCTCTTGATTCTAAGAGACACATTCATGAAACTATAAAATAAATTTTATAATTTCATAATTTTGGGGGGCTACCAACTAAATTATTTTTTTAAACTCATCAAACTTTTATATTTTGGGAAGACTGTTTCCTGACATCCTTTTGCAATTAAACCTTTGTAAAAAAGTGTAGCACCTGAAATCTTATTCTTCTTATAAGATAGTGTGCTAGCTTATTGCAAATTCACAGTTGTTAGTAAAAGCCTTGTGGTTCCTGAGTAAAGATTGGATTTCTTCCAGTGCCACCTAAACCTTACTGGGAAAATAGTAATGAGCAACTGAAAAAATGGCCCCCATGCTTAACCAGATTTAAACAGAAAATGTCATTTCTTAATAGGAAGCAAAGGGGACAGTTGTACTACGCTTTCTAGATTTAAATAAAAAGCTACTATTCTTAAAAGTAAATATGAATAGTCAACAGTTATAGACTTAGTGGTGCCCCTATCCTGAACTGAGCTTAAGAAATAATTTGGGAGCTGAAGAGATGGCTTGGTATAGGTAAGAGTATTTACTGCTCGTCCAATGATCTAAGTTCAGTTCCCAGCACCCATGTTTGGGCAATTTACACCACTTGTAATTCCCATCATAGGGATTGATGAGTTCTAACCTCTGTGCACTGCTCTCACATGCCCGTAAGTCTACAGGAGCGTGCATGCAGGCTCACACACATGTGCACACGTTTATGAAAATAAAAATCTTTTAAAACTCTGTCAGCAGTATCTTCAAAGTGATTTTTCAACAATCATATATAAAACCTGTAGATTTAGTTTGAAATCACCTATGTAAGAACTAACCAACCCAAATCCTGCTTGGCTTCCAAAATTAGTCGTCTATTGGAGAATAACACTAAGCTATTTATTTAGCTTCAGTTGTTTTCAATCTCATCTCAGTTATAACACTCTGAAGTTTGTTATTTCCATTTTCTTGAGAAACAAGCTTCCATAATAACTGATAAGCATATAGAAATATGCTAAATTTGCTATCCTTTTTCTTTTTTTCTTTTTGAGATTTTGAGATCTTTTTAATTTTGGGTTATGATTCAATACCTCTTCTGATTTCTCACTTCAAACCCTCACAATATACATTTCCCAATTCATGACACCTTTTCTCATTTACTGCCATTAAATGCATATATATGCATAAATTAATATATACGTACATTAGTACATGCATATACACATATATTCCTAAGTATTATCTGCTTAGTCTGTATACTGTTACTCATATTGATGTTTTCAGATGCTGAGATTAAAGAGAGGTTTAAAGCTGTGGAAAAAATATTTATGTGATAATATATATACCAAATGAGATCACTTATGTCAACCCTAACAACAACAATTTCCATAATACCAAGAGTTTATGAAGGAATGTTTCCCATAAAGGACTACATATGTAAGTTTCATAGAAGTTTCTGCTATAATGATGTATTTGACCAGAGGCTACCACAAGCTCAGTCAAAAAAGAATAACCCACAAAGAACAACAAAAAACAAATAAACAAAAAAAAAACCTCAAAAGCAAACCAAATCAAACCAAAACAAAGCAAAACAAAAAACAATATTAAATACATCCAGTCACTGTCACTGTCCAAATTTGTTTTGACATGGTCTTTATTACTAATTGTACAGTCAAAGATTATTGTTTCAGAGTATAGCATAATCATCTACATTTTCTGTTTTTAATGATTTCCCTTGTCTCATGCACTATGGGTATACCCATAGTTTACCACAGCATGGTATATTTCCAATGCAATATTCTGTAATTCCTAAATGAACATCGTTTTTAAAGTAATCAATTGTTTTTAGCTAAAAGAAAATTAGCAATATCTTTTCAAGTCTGAGTAATAAACAGGTAAGAAATCTCTATAATGTTCATTGGTAAACTATTATTGCCTTACTTCTCAAAAAATTATACCTTCATGTTAAAGAACGATTTCTTCTTTCATAACCAAAGTATACTATCTTTCCTTATGCCATTATTAAAAATTAATGGAAATTGTCAATAATTTCTCTGGATCATAGCACAAGTGAACCATTATTCTTTAAATTATAAAGTCGTTATTGAGAAAACTCATTCTATTGGGAGTGCAGGAGAAATGGCTAACCATTTGTGAGCCTATGTAATTCTTACTGGCATTGCAAAGAACACAAGTTTTGTTTATAGCACACAGTGCCTGCATCTGTAGCTCTAGGGAATACAACTCTCTCTTCTTACCTCTTAGGCACCTGCACACATGTGCCTAAATAACACATAGGCACAAACAACTATAAATAATTATTTAAGTCTAAAAAGAAAGTCTGTTGATTTTAAATTTGTCCTGATCCACTGGTGATTTCTCTGTGTACAAGTGATAGACGATTATGGTTACAATATTAAGTAAATAAATGGGTTTCCAATCTGGATTTTCTCCTTGGCTACTTCAGACCAGAAGCACCATGTCTAAGACTGACAAAGCTGAAGCAGAACAGAAATAAAAAAAGACTCCAGAGTGAAATTCTTCCTATTTATGTAATGGTTTATAGAAATTAAATTTCCAAGAGTACCTATTAGAGAGGCTTTCAAATTCTTGAGAAACAAACAAACAAAAACAAACAAACAAACAAAAAAAGAACAAAAAAGAAAACAATTTTTGAAGACACTTGGAGTGAGAATTAAGGAAAGATTCATTTTGCTTTCATAGCGATTGATGATGCCTAAACTGCTTTGCAAGGCGCTATTTCTCCTGGGTCATTTGTTTTGCTCGACACTGCAGAAGGATTTATTTCACCCATTTGTGGCTAATAGCGGAAATGCCCATCATCGACCCCACCTCCCTAGAAGGAACTGGGATTTTTTTCTGTATGCAAATTTTTTAAGAAATATTAAATCTATGCAAGGTGTGAGGAGGAAAAACTGAAAAAAAAAAGACTGTACTTGCTGAACATAAATATCTAATGCTTATAGCTATCTGATGAGGATTTTAAAGCATTATTATCATTCATTATGATATACACAGTGCAGTTGCCACATCTAAATGCTATTCAAGGCACTCGGTAGAACTCATTTGGCTTCTACAAAGTTCTGTGGATCCTTTTGGAGAAATTTGAAGGGATAACTATTGACTCATGTGGTTGTCAGAGCCCTATACTGGAATTCACTGGTATGTGTCGTACCGGCTACTCTGGACACAGTCCCATATTGATAAATCCATTCACTACCAAGCCAATGTCTAGCAAGATAAACAACCATAGTCTATGTGGTGTTTCCTTTAGTGTACCACAGATTGTCTGTCACTCTTGTAAAATAATAAATTTGGGGCTTCCCATTGCCTTGAGTCAAATAATTCATAACTTATTGGGAAGATTCTACTTAGAATCAGCGACTCGCTATCAGATAAGCTTAGCATCAAATTATTCATAAGAACGAATGCACGGAGCAATCATTACAAACAAAAGTAGTATATTTCCTATGTTAACATTATTTACAACAAAGAGAAAAATAATTGAATAGGCTGAAGCAAAAGAAGAGATGAACTGCTTTTTTATAACAATGAAGTCTACAGAGCAGCAGTAGAAATGGCAGGGTCCAAGTGCCAGTATGGGTGTTATAAAAGAACCAAAACAAGCTTGGGGAGGAAAGGGGTTACTTGCCTTATATTTCTGCATCACAGTCCCTCCCTGATGGGAATCAGGGCAGAAACTCAAACAGGACTCTGGTGGCAGAAACTAAAGCAGAGACCATGGAGCAACACTGCTTCCTGTCTTATTTTTTACTGGTTCATTTTTTTTATTTATACAATGCAGGATCATTTTCTTAGAGATGGTACCACTTACAGAGAACTAACAAAAAGCTTACCAGCACAAAGTAGGCTTTAAATCATACAAGTAGGTGCTTCAAGTCTGTAACTGAGATCTATCTCATAGCCGCATATGTGCAAAAGACATCCCAAAATGGTAGCTGTCAAGACTGTCAAGACTCTGGTGAAAATCTCAAATTAGCATTATTTCTGACGGAAATAAATTATCCAACCCTCTTGATTTATATGGCACATGATGCCAAAATGGAAAGTTAGAATTGTGAGCAGAAAACACAGAATCCCATACCTAATGTGATATGCCCCAACCCCATGAAAGGTTGTGAGCTGAGGGCTATGCAAGTTCATAGTCTAAGCTGTCTGTTTTCTGCTCTTGACAACTTGTAAGCAAGAACTCAAGTGGGAATGGATGTATGTAGAGATAAGAGGTAGAGGCTCCAATTTTAATCCTTGAAATACAAACTAAAAGGTACTAAAATGTGTGAGCAACTCCAGGACAACTTTATATGTCCATGATACAGACGGTCTTTAAATATTCTCCACCATTTTATGACTGGATGTCTGGTAAATTTACAGAGCTATTGACAAATACTGAGGTCCTATCATTAAAACAAGTTAGGCTCTTATCAAAAATCCAAACAAGGACCAGTGGGATGGCTCAGTGGGTAAAGGTGTTTGGATGCAAAGTGCATCGGGCAGTCAATCATGCAGGCAGGAGAGAACCAATTCTTCCAAGTTGACACCCAACCTCCATAGCATGCCATGGCATGTGCATGCCACCCCAACACATGAATTAAAGAATGTATAATAAAAACAGAAGTGTCTGATTACATCTATTTTTCTTGCCTCTTAGACATTACTTAGAAGCCTCTAACGTCCTTCCTCAATCCCTCAAATTATGCAGCAAGACTTTTGAAAGAACAAATTTCTCACTGACACCCTGTCAGCAGTTGGTAGCCATCCTCTCAGGGGGGATCTTTTATCCTCCTTTGAGTTATTACAGCTAATTAAATGATATCTCTGTTTGCCTAGCTGCCATTTAAGGAGTGTGAAAGGACTATCCTTCTTTTTTTATGTATCGTTTTGATTTTTGTACTTGGCAGAAGAACTAAAGGGAATGTTTGCCCCCCCTAGGGCTGGAAGTTAAAACCCAATCTGTGATCTTTTTCCAACAAATGAAGGAACATCTCAGTTTACTAAATGAAACATTACCTTTCCCAGTTAATCACAGCTGGGTGTTTGTTTAAATATATGCAACTTCTACATATTTCCAATATAAACTTCCCCATCAAATTTTCTAATTGCAGTCAGGCCCTGTCACGTCTACGTTTAATTCCAGTACTTTGGAAGGAGAAGCAGGTGGATCTGTGAGTTCAAGGCTACCCTGGTCTATAGAGTAAGTTCCAAGACAGCCAGAAACCCTGTCTAGAAAAAAGGAAATTCAATTGAGAATACATTTTAAAGATGAAATAATTCAGAACTAGAAATTTAAGTATTTTCTCAATAGTAATGATGTTTTGATAAAAGATGAAGAATTTTCTCTGGGGAAATGAATAAAAAGAGCCATTTGAATTTATGAGTTTTAAAAGATCCAAAGACAAATGTTTACCATAGAACAATTTTCTTTGAACGTGTATGATATTCCAGATATGAAACTTTTACCCTCTGACTCCCTCCCTTAAATTCAGAAAATTATCCTAATATTGTTCTGGAAACCTTCAGCTCTTACGTCATCAGCACTTCACTCTGCTGTGAACTTATGCAAATCTGGATGTGTGGTGTCCACTTCAGTCTGATAATCAAGTTGACTTCAGTGATCACCAGAGTTCAGCCTTCTTTGGGTTTCAGCAAATATGATTACCTGAGTTTAAATGGGTAGCTTGACTTCTTAGGAAAAGCTGATCATTAGCATTGTGATGTTGAGTCCCTGACTCCAGGGTCTCCAGTGTCTGCTTCTGGTCTGCTCTAAGTAACTTAATGTGAGGCCTTTGACCTCGGGCTATCAAAATCACATTCCAGCTCAGAGCAGGAAGAACAGGGAAAAGAGAAGGTTGTACAAGAGTACAGCAGTCACAAGAATCCCTGTGAATCACATGGGATAAAAGTGAAGCTCATGACTATTGATGTATATTGGTGTGATAGTTTGAATAGTCTGGGCTTGGCCCAAAGAGTGGCACTATTAGGAGGTTTGGCCTTGTTAGAGTAGCAAGTTTGTCATTTTAGGGGTGGTTTTTGGGACGCTCTTCTTGTCTGTCTTTGGCTCAAGATGTAGAACTCTCAGTGCCTTTTAGAGTACCATGTTTACCTGGACACTCCCATGCTTCCTGCCATGATGATAATGGAGTGAAACTCTAAAAGTGTAAGCCAGCCCAAATTAAATGTTTGCCTTTTTAAGAATTGCCTTGATCATGGTGAATCTTCACAGCAAACTAAGACATTGGAAACTCAAGCTAAAACAATGAGTAAATCAAAACAACAACAACAACAAAAAAAAACAAAAAAAAGAAGGAAGAAATAAATCCTTCATTATGGATATGAATTAATATGACAAAACCCAACATAATCATCTGTAACTTACAAATTTTTTTCTTTGCATAACAATACACTTATAGCAGTTCAGAAATCTGCTGTTTCTTTTAATTCTAAAAAGAATCTTAATTGCAATGTTACCATTTTCTAGATATTTGTGGTGTGTGTGTGTGTGTGTGTGTGTGTGTGTGTGTGTGTGTTAATGTGTGTGCAGGTGCATATGCACTTGTATATGCCAGAAAGTAGAGACCAGAAGACACTCTTATGAATTGTTACTCAATAAATACCCACATTTGTGTTTCCATAGAAGTCCTCATTGTCCTGAAGCTCTCCAATTAAGGTAATCTGACTGTCCATAATGCCCAAGAGACTCCTATCTCCATCTCCCCAGGATTGGTTACAAATGCCCATACCGCTGTGTCCAGTTTCTGTTTCTTAGTTTGTTTTTAATGTATTTTCTGTGGGCCTTGTGCTTGCCAACTGAGTGCTCTTCTTAGCCCTGAATTTTTTAAAATTATTGAAACATTTCTAAATTTGAAAGGAAGTAAAAAATCAGTATGCACCAATAGTAATTATGTTTGATAATGCAAACCAGTTGTTATTAATTTGTTAATGAATGTTCAATCAGTAGAACATGTTAACACGTAAGTTTCATTAAATCTATTAGTATCCCATGTTGTTCATCAATTTAGAACCATGTAGTACATCGAAATTCAGAAGTGGGTACCCACACCCCGTGTTTCCAGAGAGTCACTCCCAGAGGAGCCTTACTAGTTTCCTGGTTAGTATTTGTTCAATTTTTGTTAATCTTACAAATACATGTGGATTGTGGAGATAGCTCAGGCTGTAGAATTCTTACTCTGCAGACAACTTGAGTTCATTTCTCAAAATCCAACTTTAAAAGCCAGTGCAGTGTATGCTTGTGTACACACCTAGAAGGTAGAGGGAGGAAGATTTCTGGGTTTGATTGACTGCTCATCCAGGCACAATTAAAGAGCTCTAGGCCAGTGAACTACTATATTTCCAACCTAAGCCAATACAAAGTAGATTCTCTCTGAGGACTTAAAACAGGAATTGACCACTAACCCCTACATATGTACACATAGAACACTCATGCATACTTACACAGGCAATAGCTCCTTTCACACATACAACATATAGGCATACAGAGAAATAGGTGCCCAGAAAGAAAATAGAAGGTAAGAATTTTAATCTTGAAGCTCATCTTATTTCACCAAGAAAAATCTATTACCTAAACCACCCAATCAGTGCTGCTTTTTCTTTGAATTTTGACCATATGTTCATCTCTGCAATAGTTTCCGTCTTTTTTAAACAGATGTTTATTTAATGAGGGATGAGAACTATTTTATCTGTGGTGATAAGGATCTACTTTTAGAGTAGAGTTAGAAACTCTACTAGATTAGGAACATGTTAGTAGTAGGTTCTGTATGGCATCTGACCTCTCCAGCCACATACAGTTGGCTAGGTTTACAATACCAGACATGAATTCCATCCTATTTAGAAAGCTTTATGTCTAACTAGACATCTCTTATTTAATACTAAGATAAAACTGAGAGTATTTCCCAGTAGGATATCAAAGTGGGATAGTCACTGTGGTTCACAGACGAGTAGAACTATAAATTGCTTTCTTTTTCCTCTTAGTAAACTTGCATAGTATCACCTGATACTGTGAGGTCCAGTGCTCATGGAGAAAGCTTCCTTGTCATGGACAGATTAATTCCTTCAAGTCCTGAAGTATTCAATATTTTCTGAAATAGGATTTACCTTCAAGTTCTGGAAAACAACCAAGGGCAATAGCAATGACCCATATTGTTTTGGTGGTCTCTTGGACTCCCCTGACAACTTGGGATATTTTCCATGCTCAGAATTTGGGGCAGGGGTGGATTTTGTTAGTCTATGGCTCTTGGGGGTAACATTTCTATCCCCCTATAGTATAACTTCATCTAAACTACACACACACACTCACACACACACACATACACACACACACACACACAAACACAAATACATGCACACATATATAGACATTTTAAGTATATAAATTAATGTTCCTCTAATACTGTCTCAGACATTTTTAGTTTTCTTTTCTTCCCATCTTCCTCTGTATTGCCCTCTTTCTCCATCCTACTTAAAAACCTTCCTCCCATTTCCCTCATCCCTGTTAATATCATCTACATCCCCTCTCTGGAGCTCCCTAGTATGCCCTTTTTTTACTTTCTTAATTTTTGTAGTTATGACAGGTTATATATTCACATTTGAAGATTCAGCTCTGGGTCACTATTAAGAAAGAGCATACAGTGTTTGCCTATCTCTGGATAATTCACTCAGTTAATATTTTATATTCTATCCATTTACTTGTGAATTTCATTATTTCATTTTTCTTTACATCTCAATAAATAAGCAAGGTTTATATATTCAATCATTTAATTATCCACTCCTCAGTTGATGGACATTTAGGATTTTTCCATTTCACAACTCTTGCGAAATAATTGTTTATACATTTTAACAAGACTTTCATGTAAAAATGTGAACAACTTTATTTTGGAAAATACATAAAACATATCAAAAGAATTATATGATTGAAAATTTATGTATTATGATTCATATGACACACACATACATATTATATACATACATTCTTTGTTATATTTCTTATATTTTTAAATATTGATTTCATTAAACTGCTATCACTAAAGTCATTTTGGGTATCCAAAGTTCAGCTGGCTTTGATAAGTCAACTATAGGCAATTACTACCATGAATAATGAATATTTCTTTCTTTTCTTACTAACTGCTATCTGAAGCTCACTCTTCTGAGTGAGGTAGTCAACAAATTAATTATTTTGCCACTGTCTCTGAATTGCCCATTCATAAAAAACACTATCAATTTCATTATCACATATTCTGTTTCCAAATGTACCAGTACATAGTGTCTAAAGGAAGGTCGGTCAGAGCTAAGAGTGAGTGAATATATGTTACAGTTTTGTTTTGTTTTTTTCATGTCCACATAATAAACATGACTCTGTCTCATCATTGGATATGAAAATTTTAAAATACATCCAGTGGAAATATGCACTTGAACTTGGGCCAAATGGCATCTGATAACTCTACTAACTATCATGTCACCGTTTTACCACAGGAAAAACAAATCTAACATAAAGAATGCAGTTGCTCTGTTTACTGAGTATAGAATACCTGAGTAGCGATGTGTAACCATACAAGACTTTATTTTACTATTTCCATTAACCTTTTCAAAATTAAAAACTAATGTAATGTAATTCATTAATAGAAATAGTAATCAAACGCAGCTCCGCTTCTCTTAAACTGCTAATGATGTCATCAATTCTACCAGTGCCTCTGGCATGAGTCGGGAGCAAGGGGAAGATGCTCAGAGTCATCAAATATTGACTGAGACAACTTCAGTCCTTACTCCAGACTTCAGCCAAGGCCTTAGACAAAACTGCTTTTGTTGACTGTGCCTGTAATATAACTATCACATTTATATACGCAGTATTTATAACCTAAATTAACTCTCGAGAAAAACAATCTTATATTTTTGGCTTTTGTAATTTTATAGCTAAAATAAAGTAAAATTAAGAAGAGTACTAGAAAATTCACATTTGATTGACTGTACCTATGCGCATGAAATTTAAGTGTATGCACGTAACACTTTGGGGAGTCCCTAGGGAATACTGGTATGCATTCACACACAGTCTGAAAATACTAGGACTTGTAGTTGCTTAGTTGAGGAAGTCCATAGTATTAGAAAGAGGATAGTTAGTCCTCATCCCCATCTCAGTGTCATTTCTGATCAGGAAAGAAACAGGCTAGCAAGCCAAGGATGGTTAAGATTCTGCACAGAGCCTTACCAACCTAAGACATAAATGCATGGATTTTGGTAATGCATATTCCACGATGAAAGGAAGACATTTTTGTCAGAACAACCTAACACAGAGTTAATCTTGTTTATGAATTAAAAAAGGGGGAGATGTGGAAAGCTTTTGAGGCTGCTTGGCAGGAATCTGACATTGGCCAAGAAAAAGGAAATGGGCTTCAGACAGGAATATGACAATAGGATAAAACAAAGAAGTAATCTCGGGCAGTAATATAAATCTTAGGCTAGAACAAAGAAATAATTTCAGGCAGGAATCTCAGTCTTAGGCTAGAATAAAGAAGCAATTTCAGGCAGGAATCTATATCTTAGGCTTAGAACAAAGAAGTAGACTTCAGACATAAAAATGACTTTGGGCTAGGATAGGGAAGTAGGCACAGGTAGTTTGGTCATCTTGATGAGCCCTTAGAAATAGTGGTCATGGGATTGATCTCAAGACTTTGTTTATTGCTTTGTTTATTCTTTGACTATTTGTGTTTATTGTCTTGATTGATCCTTGACTGTTTGCATCTATTGTATTGCAAGTTCCTCAACCTATAACTGACCTTAATACTTGCATGTAATTAAAATGGTATAAAAGCAGATTGGGGGTGGAAGGAAGACTACCCATGGAGAGACCCATGTCTCTATCTGCATATTTACCACATTGTGGCCTTTTTTGACATCAAAGAAAGGGGGATCTTGATCTTATGAAGGCTTCATGCCCCAGCATAGGGGAATGCCAGGGAGGTGGGTCAGGAGTGGGTAGGTGGGTGGGGAATAACCTCATGGAGGCAGGGTGAGGAGTTGTGATGGGTGATTTTCTGAGAGGAAACAGGGAAAGGGGATAACTTTGAATTGTAAGTCAACAAAATAATCAATAAAAAAATTAAAAAAAAACATAGCATCAACACATGATGTCACATAGGAGCTAATATTCAGTTTCAATAAAATCAAGTGAAAACCAAAAAGAAGGAGAAGAAGAAGGAGGAGGAGGAGAAGGAGAAGGAGAAGGAGAAGGAGAAGAAGAAGAAGAAGAAGAAGAAGAAGAAGAAGAAGAAGAAGAAGAAGAAGAAGAAGAAGAAGAAGAAGAAAGAGGAAGAGGAAGAGGAAGAGGAAATTATATGGTACCTCTTCTCATTTCTGTCTGATTTCTCAATGTTTGGAGAAATAAGGATATTAAGCTGTCTACGAGTGTCATGCATCTTGCTATGTGGAAACAATGTCTACAGTTCTAATACATTTCTTTCACCTCAGACCCCAAACCAAAGGTGATGCAAAGGGAGGAATGGCACTGTGTTTTCAAGCCAGGTCCCAGTCTCCACCTAAATCTCATAATGGCAGCTTCTCATTGCTTTGTGTTCCACCTTCTATGCAAATAAAGAAGGCTTCAAGGAATCTGTTATCATGAGGATGTATTTAACAGGCCTCCAGGAGAACAGACAAGTCTGAATCTCAATTACTGTTGTAAGAGTAATCTTAAAAACAGAACTTCTGTGAATATGTATAGAGTGAATAAGGACAAGGGAATAAAGGAAATGAATGACTGTAAGCAATACAGTAGCTCCCAAATTGTACTTTTGTCCTGTTTCTTTACAATATTCATTGTTTAGGATTTTAGGGCTTTAAGCTTGAAGCTAGACAGCAGTGAGGATTTGAGTTACAATAAATAGATAAATAGATAGATAAATACATAGATAAGTGTAAAAACAGAACACTTACAAATCTACTTTTATAAGAAAAAAAGGCTCCAAGTATAATCATTCATAATCACTAGAATAACTGTGCAATAAAACCCTCCAACTTAGGCCAAGCATGTGTCTTCCTTTTACCTCAGGTCTAAATATCAAAACAGTTAAATAATTTCAGAGAAAATCTTTCAGCAAAGCTTTGCTTCTGTGCAGTGAGTAGAAAGAAATGCACTCTTCCAAGGCACTCACATGGAGCCAGCTGGTGAAGGAGGGGGATCTGTTTGTAGGTGAAAGGGGAAAAAAAATTGAAAAGGCTCATCAAGGAAAGAAAACTCGGAGAAGGCTGATGGTTGCCATCCAAATATAGTTTGTGCTAACAAAGCCAGATAACATATTAACATTCCCTGTAGACACATCAGCCATAGGTTTGGCCATATGGAAGCTCCCATTCATACCGAGTGAATGTAAATAACGGTTTTCAACTCCAGAGTTATCAAAGCCATTTATGTTTCTGGCTCAGCAAGCCTTTTAGTTCTTTCCTAGATATAGTTAGCATAAAAGGGCATCCCACTGTTTCCACTACATTTGGGTTTTTAAAAAATGCATTTCGCCCTAATCCTTATTTGTTTTTTTTTTCTAATAGGTTTTTAAAAGAGAAAACACATTTCCTAGGCTTCACAATCACGCCTTCCTGACTATAACATTGAAGGATAGCCAATTGGAAACCTTCATACCAAGAAGAACAAAATGTCACATTTTCTCCTCTGTATATTAAAGGCAGTCACTCCCCCCCAAAATGCAAAAGCCAAAACTCCAAAATAAAAAACAAAAACAAAACAAAGTGAAATAAAGGAAAGAAAAACAAAAACCCTTTCTAGTGGATTTATTTCTAAGGAAGCAGGAATCCAGGAACAATTTATAATATTTTTTACCTGAGTGGTGTGGTCATAGGGAGGCGACTAAGATATTTGGGAAAGCAATAGTTAGCTGGTTAAAGTGTGGACGACTGCTGTGGGTTAATGCTTAGCTGGCACCTTTAATTTCGGTTTCACATGGAGGCTCAGTCTGCACTTGTGGTCACTCAGAGTCAGTTTGCAGTGAAATGTCTTCATGCTGTGTGTGCTGCAAGCAGGAATTGCTATTTCCACCAAGTGGGCAAATTTATGGGTATTTGTAGTTAAAAAACAAGAAGAAAACCCACACATTATTCATAAGAGAATATCTTAGCAAGATTTAAAATCTGAAAATACAAAACTGGAGAAGGAATAGAAAAACAAGCACAACTAACCTTTAGATGCCTATATTTTTTAAATTTGGATTTATGTATTGTTCATGTACTTATCTATCTATCTATCTATCTATCTATCTATCTATCTATCTATCTATCTATCTATCTATTTATCTACCTACCTACCTACCTACCTACCTACCTACCTACCTACCTACCTACCTACCTATTTATTTGTATGTATGTCATTACACACATGTAGAGGTAAGAGGAAAACTTGCAGGAATTTTTCTTCTCCTTCAGTCATGTGTGTCTTAGGGATCAAACTCAGGTCTACAGCTTTGATGACAAGAACTTTTACTCATTGAGCCATGTCAGTGAACCTAGATTAACTGTGTAGGTGTGTGTGTGTGTGTTTTTGTGTGTATATGTGGGCTTATATATGTTTGCAATGTGTATGTATGTATGTGTGTGTGAGTACACTTTGAAGTCAGAAGAGAATGTTCGATATCCTGGAGCTCATTGTAAGCCTCCTAAGGTGGGTGCTGGGAACTGAACTCCAGCCCTCTGCAACTGCAGCAAGTGCTCTTAGCCACAGATTCATCTATCTCACCCCCATAAATATTTATGAACTCTTGCTCATATGATTCAGGTTACCAGTAGATATAGAATCAAATTTTCATCTTGAAATTATTAATAGTGAGAGGAGATTAAGAAAAAGAAGAATGTGACGAAGTTAATAGTGAAGAGAAAGTGTGTCTAGGGAAAGCTGCAAGTGTGCACACACACGAATAGCACTGATGTTTGTACTCACAAAACACACCAGACACAATTCAGTATCTTGACACCATTTTATTTTATAAACAGGAAGGAGAATAGACATGGGATGTGAAAAAGAGAATGTGTCAGAGCCTGAGCAACAGAAGGAAATAGAGATATAGGAAAGACGAGTCAGTTGGTGGTTGGAGCCTCTTAAAGGGCAGCCATGCTAGACTCCTGACTGCAAGCATAACAGAGTATCTTAAATAGTGTCAGGGAATCGATGCTTATATCCAGTTGAGTCTCAAAATGGACTGGATATAATTTGGCCAATACCTCAGTCTCTGCTCTACTCTCAATCCTGAAAGAATAAGTTTTGGTTCGAAAGGTTTTTTTTTTGTTTTTGTTTTTTTTTGTTTTTTTGTTTTTTTTTTTTTAGGTGAATTGGTGTCTCTATTGCTCCACTGAGGCAACTATTTCTGCCTGTACACAAGAGGCAGCCTTCCCAGGTTCCATATCCCCAATGCTGTGAGTCACAGCTAATGACACCCCTATTGATTCTTGGGTCCCTCACCTGTCCCAGTTTTTTTCCATTTCTTACTGCAGGTGCCCCCAACCACCTCCCATCATTGGAGGTTTTCATGTATTATCATGACCATCCGGCCATCCCCCTGCCTCTCCCTACACTACACTCTGATTACCCCCAATCCCCTCCTGATCCCCTCTTCCATCTAGTTCTCTCCCTGCATCTGCCTTCCAGGACCATTCTATTCTCCCTTCCAAGTGAGACTCAAACATCTTTGCTTATACCCTCCTTCCTGTCCAGCTTCTTTCGTGTCTGTTGAGTACAGCATAGGCATCCCCGTATTTTATGGCTAATATACACTCACAAGTGAATACAGACTATCCATGTCCTTTAGGAAGTAGTTTACCTCACTCAGGATGATATTCTCAAGATCCATCTATTTGCCTGCCAAATTTATGATGTCTTTGTTTTTCATAGCGAAATAGTATTGCATTGTGTAAATGTACCATTTTCTTTATCTATTCTTTAGTTGAGGGGCATCTAGGTTGTATTCTGTTTCTGTATTATGAATAAAATATCAATGAACACAGTTGAACAAGTGTTTTTGCGGAATGATGGAATATCTTTTGGGTATATTCCAGGGAGTGGTATAGTTGGGTCTTGAGGTAGAACTATTCCCAGTTCCTTAATACCAAGCACAGAATGCTCTAGTCTCCACAGTTACTGGTTATATGTAGGATGTGGTTTGATTATCTTTATCCTCATGTTAATATTATTTTAAGTATGTTTTGACCCAAATTTATCATGCTATTCTTGAAGGGCTCTAAAATGATAGGCCGCTTATATAATGGCAAAACAAATGAAAATACTTTTATAATGTCATCCACAACAATAAAACTCAAAGTTGTAGTTTTTGCCTGTAATAGAGGATGTTGTATGAAGGTTGAAAATGTTTTATATAAGATGCACACAAACCAGTATTTGTAGAAAGATTATATTAGAAGGAGAATAAATTAAATGGAGAAGGATGACCTTATTTCCCCATAAAAATTAAAGATAAAAAAACGTATTCACATATACAATGACTAATTCAGTGTGCAATCAACAGATCTCATCAGGGGGAAAATAAACCAGAATTCAACTGCTTTTAAGATGCCCTTATGGTTTATTAACTTGTTTCTCATTCTTCATTTTTTTCTAAATTAATAACTATTTTATTATCTACAAAATAAGCAATATATAAAACAAATATAATATACTGATTTGACTTCAAAGTTAGATTTTTGTGACATCCCAGGACAGAGACAACCCAAGACTTTTGTAGGGTATTCTGCAAGAATCGACAAATCATTATTCACTCCAAGTTGTTTTTTATGATTCACTCTAGTTATTTGCTTCATAACTATGCTTTGACATTAATGGGAGGGCGATACAGATATTTTATTTCAACATGCCAAACCTGAGATTCAGTGATGTTTAATGGAATAGCCAAACTCATAAAAAGAATCAAGTGTGGCAGAGAGGTGGCAGGAGATGGTGGTCTTTCTGAAGGCAGTTCCTGTCTGCTCCCAGGTCTTCACTGTAAAGATGAGAAGGAGGGGCAAGAGATTACATCAGAAGAAGGACTGTTACTTATTCTTGTTCAGCTTTACTTTCTAATTCCTGATGGGAATGTGAAGCCAACTCATTTCATTTGAACTAGGGTCTAAGAGTCCTCCCCGCTTGAGGTTCTCTTTAAGAAGTCACTATGAAGAAGAGATATTTTAGGAGTAGACATAAGCTGTGAGTCTTGTCTTAGTTAGGTTTATTATTGTTGTGATGAAACACCATAACCAAAGCATGTTGGAGGGAAAACAGTTTGCTTGCTTACTTCCATCTGCATCAGAGTTCATCATTAAGGAAGTCAGGACAGGAACTCAAATCATGGAAACTTAGAGGCAGGAGCAAATGCAGAGGTCATGGAGAAATGCTGCTTACTGGCTTGCAGCCCACGTACAATAAACCAGCCCATATTTTAAAATATATGGCAAGAAAATTATCACTATGGATAGCTCTTTCTCCATGTCTATTGTGATTTTGTTAGATTAAAAAAATTATTATAGGACTTTAAAAAATGTAAAATGGTTACAAAAGCATGTAAATATCAAAAACATCTGAAACATTGTATTAGTAGTAGTTTTTATTATTGTTATTATTGTTATTTACTTTCTATTGGTATAGAAAAAAAATGACCAAAAGCAACATTGGGAGGGAAGTGTTTATTCACTCATAATTTATAATCTGTCTTGAAGAGAAGTTGGGACAGGAACAGGAACGTTAGCAGTTCAGAAATCTGAAGGCAGGACCTAAAGTTGAGCGTGAAGGAACATTGATTACTAGTTTGTTCCTCGTGGCTTTCTTTAGCTACGCTTGTTTTACAGAACAGGCTCACCTGCCTTGGGATGTCACAGTAGGCTGAGCCCACTCCATAATACACACACACACACACACACACACACACACACACAAATAGAGAGAGAGGCAGAGAGGGATGCACGCACTCACATGCACCCACACACATACGTACAAACACACATGTGTACACCACACATCAATCAGTAATCAAATTTCCCACAGATATGACCATAGCCAATCTGACAGAGACAAGTCCTCAAGTGAGGATTCTTTATCCCAGATGTATCATTTTGCAATGAAGATTAGCCATGACAACTACTTTTCAAAAATATATGTTGAAAATTAAATTTATAATAGAGTATTCTGGTCTAAATTCTACATATTCATACAATTAATCAATGGGCTTTCTTCATCCCTAATGTACATAACATTTCTTGTATCCTTATATAATTTATCAAACGTGTATCCTTGGTAGACGTGGAGAGGCCTGCTTTCATTAGCAACTAAAATAGTTACATATAGCTGGATACTCATCTCACTTGTCTTTTTTCCCCTTTTATACGTGTGTATCAGAAGGAAGTCTCTTGCACCTAAATTTAGAGCAAGTGGATAGCCATAGCCAGAGTATAGTTAAAACTGTAAAATATATCATATATTATAATAATGATAAAATATTGATGATAATTATGATGATGATTAGCAGTCATTATTTTAAAACATTCTAATGTTCTCAAGATAAATGATAGTAATTCAATCACTTTTCTTTTTTAATTTCATGATAGGGAAACTCAAAATACATTTAAAATATGTTATTCTTATACATGGTATGATGCCAAGACAATCCAAATTGGTTCATATATTTTAAGTGGATATGTATTATGTATTTTTTTTTTTTTTTTGGTTTTTCCAGACAGGGTTTCTCTGTGTAGCCCTGGCTGTCCTGGACCTCACTTGGTATGTATTGTTTTGTATATATCATAGACCTGCATTATTAATGATATGATCCATCATTAAAAATTGCACTTATCTAGAAAGATTGTGAAACTTTTATTTGGGGAACATGAAATTATTCTTAAAGTGCCACATCCCTCACATGACACTTAAAGATGAAGTGATTTTTCTGTCTTCAGAATTTGAAAACAGTAAGCAACACAAATTGTCTTTATTTTTACTGCTCTGCATTTCATTTATCCATTATTTAACATCTATTAAAAAATTACATTTCCATTATAATTACCCTGTGACACCTAATTTTATTTTGAAAAATAGTATCAGGATGGGGAGGATGGATTGACAGGTACTCAGAGGTTTTCCCCTCATTCCTTGGCTGTTCTGTGCAGTCCAGATATCTAGAGTTCTTTTTATCATTCTGTATACATCAAGCTCACTCATCCATCTACCAAAAGGATGGAAAATTGCATAAATGGGTTATTGGGTTATATTAGCTCTGATAGACTAGAAATGAGCATTACTTTCCAAAGTATGTATTATAGTTCATCAGAACTGATATGTTCTGATGTGGTGAGAGCCCTGATCTCATGGGGAAGGCAGCTGTCTTGGACAGAGTGTTCCAAATGTGGAAGAAAAGTTCTTTCCACCTGAAAACTGTACGTCTGCCTTCAGAATGGTTGTTAAAGTGAATGCATAGTTCCTATCTTCTAGTAGGCAGTTGAAAGTACCCCTAACTTAAGAATAAGAACAAAGTAAGGCCTGGAGAAGTGGTTAAGACCCCTGTCTGCTCTTCCAGGGGCCCTAGGTTTGATTGCCAGCATACACACACAATGGATCTCTACTGTCAAGAAGTCTAGTTTTGGAGAATCACGAACCACTTTCTGGTCTCTGCACACATCAGACATAGTGGTCAGACATATATTCATTCCAAACAGCGATATACATAAAATTATAGAAAATTTATGATATTATAGTATCTTATGCTGTTTCATCTAGTTAAAAGATATTTAGAGAGCACAGTAAACACATGTTTGATCATGCAGCTTAAACTTGAGTGCTCACCCAGCCCTCCCTCTGTCAGACCATCCCTGCAACTCTAATCACCTAGGACAATTAGTAAATACATAGATGATAAACCCTCTTTGAGGGATAAAACCCTGATTTTACCCCATGAGAATCATGCAAAGCAGACCCAGTTTAATTTGTTCAAACTGAGTTAAATCGTTTGAGACGCACATAGAAAAAGAAGAAAATGCTGCAAAGTTTCACAGTCTATCTCTTAAAGAAAATGCAAGAAAAGAAAACAGAATTAAGTCTAATCAAACTTTTGCTTCTGATGTACTCCATAATTTAATTTGGCAACAATCTTTACAAAAGATGAAATGACAAAATGCAAAGAATCTGTACTTAGTCCAGCACATGACATGCTGAAGGAGACATTGGTAAGACTTTCCCCAGGGAGTGCTGAACAACGGTCAACTCATCCCACATTGAGTACAGATAACAGATCAAAAAAAAAAGTCTCCATCCAATTCCCACTTGGTAATTGGTAAATGAGTGCATTGTTGTTGCTGGACCATAGGTAAAAAGATGGATAGAGGGACATTGAGGATTAAGGCAACCGAATCACCACAAGGCCAGCTCCATTTTGAATGAATAATGCAAAAAAAATTCATTCCTAGACACCTTCGTGATCAATTCACAGGCAGCTTCCTTGAGGATTTCCGTCTTCAAAGCAATTATTTGTTACTTCTCTATCCTGTGATTCTCATACGAGGCTTCTATGTTTGAGCTTTCAGAGTGATGATTATTTCCTTTGTTTCATGAGTCTAAGGTGCCTCTCTCCTCCATCCAGCAGAGAATTAAGGAAAATAACATAACAGAGACTCCAAAATGTGTTCACTAAGTGTATGAACTATGTATCTATACAAGGAGAGAGGGATAGGTGACTGCCAGGTTCTATTAACACACCTCCACCTTGGTTTGTCTGTGCTGATTGGCTGACCATGCACATATATTGTACAGATGCACCAGGAACCTCCTTTATCTTCTCACCTCCTCAGTGTCCTCTCTTCCCATTGGATAAGTAAACTGACAGGCATTTCTTTGAACAGTATCTTCTCAGGAAGACAACTCCTTCTACAATGTAGTCTGAGACTTCCTTTTACAAGACTCTGACTTCTGGGAATGCGCTAGAATTACAGTTGTACTCCACTGCTGCATTTAAAATGGACATTGTAAAGGAGGAATGATGGTGGGTCCACCTTGACAGTAAGGCAATAAAATACAGAAACCTGTGGGATAAAATGTCACAGGGTCACTAGACTGCCTAACGTTCATTTTATAGAAAAGTAAGTAACTATTAAAAAGTTCGCATTATAATTTAAGTCCTATTGATTTCTTTTTACTCCTCTGCTTTGGCCATATATTTTGGGAGTGACAGTGAAGAGACTGCTGTTTTCCCTTAATTTAGTTTATCTTGTGTCAACACAGCTAAGAAAAAGATTAAAGCACCACTGAATGACTACATGGAAGTGCATACATTTAGTAGAACAAAATTCTGACTTCGCATGTCCTGTTCTCACTGTCTTTAGATTCCTTTTGGTTTTGATGATTTATTTTGCTTTTAGTTGTGTGCATTTCTGGACTGGTTTGTGCATATATTCAGGTGTGTGTGTGTGTTTGTGTGTTTGTGGAGGCCCATTGAAGATGTCAGGTCCCCTGGAACTACATTTATAGCTGGATGTGAGCCATCTTACACGGGTACTGAGAAACGTTAAAAACTTTAGAAAGAGCAGTATCTCTCTTCTGTGTTATGAATTTCCCATTTAAAGTCTAGGCTTCTCCTTGGGTTTTGTTTGTTTGTTTGTTTTGTTTTGTTTTTGGTTTTTTTTTGTTTTGTTTTGTTTTTTTCAATATCACCCTAGTTACGTCCTCTATTGACACTCATACCTTTCTTGGGATTAGAAGTCCAATCAGAAATGAGGCTGGAGCCATGTCTGTCTATCCTTTATGACAAACAACTTAGATGCCAATTATCAGTCTGCATCTCTCTTATCATCCCTCATGCCATGATGGGACATCTCATTAAAACCATAGCCAATTATGAGGTTGAGAACATGTGATCCTATGCTTGTCTCTTATCACATTCATGCTCCTCAGTCTTTAGGAAGCCATGATTATGAAGATCTGTATCTTCAAGAGTGCCAGGGAAGTCCCTTAGAGGTATAATATTTTGGATTCTAAGTCACCACTTTCAAATTTGGGTAAAGCTGACTAGGGATGACCATCTTACCAGGGAAGTTGCTGATAAATTTGAAAATATACTTTTAAAATGTCCCCTGTTGGTACTCCTTTTTATCCTTAAGACTGTTCTCAGCACATGTTCCTGTCACTCATGCATTCATCTCTAAATCTTAGGATTCTTGGACCATTATGCTATATGCATCAGACACTGTGAATGAAGAATCAGAAGCAAAAGAATAAAGAAATACAGGATCCAGTGACTTTCTGACTCTTATTAACTCCATGGCCTCTTATATTCTTTGTCTTGATTCTTCCATGAAACCATGTAATTAATTGTAACTCAACTCTCCAACTTCCATCCATAGAATATTGGCATAATAATTTCACTTTCAGTAAAATCAGCATATTCCATCACCAAATAGAAACCTAATTACATTTTATGGCTGCAGGCTGTGAAGCTCAACTTTATATAACTTTTGACAGAACATACGTGAAGATGGTGTGAAATGGCTTCAGGCTCTTTTCCTTTAGTTAGAAATCAGAAGTTTCTTAATACAACCAATCATTTCTTGCGGGTTATTAAGCAAATGATAATACTTATTCTAGGTTACTTATAGTATATTATGATATGCCACAAATACTATTTTTATTTATGTAACTACTCATGAATTAAGAGTTTGCTTATAGACTAGGGCTCAAACCAATGTGATTATCGGTTTAGAGAAATCATCGGAGAACAATGATGGAGTTTGTAAACGTATATTTTTCCCTTTTCATATGTATGTGTGTGACTATCCACGGTTATGTAATGGGATAGGGAGTTTCTTAAATGTTATTTTACCTGAAACATTTAGTTGCCTTTTATGTTTCCCATTCTTTCATTTTGCATCTTCACTGTTCCTAGTTAACACCAGCTATGTAGAAGTTTCAGATATGCACAGAACTAACACTTTAGTTAGCCAATGTGATTATCAGTTTTAGATGTTATCCCCCTTTCCCCCATTCGCCCCACCCAGAAGCTGGATCCATGAGTCTCTCCCTATGTGCTCCCAGGCTGGTGGTTTAGACCCTGGGAGCTGTTTGGTTGGTATTGTTGCTCTCCTCATGGGGCCGCAAACCCTTTCAGCTCCTTCAGTCTTCTCTCTCACTTCCTCCATTGGGAACCCCATGATCAGTTCAATGGTTAGCTGTGAGCATCTGCCTTTGTATATTTCAAGCACTGGTAGAGCCTCTCAGGAGACAGCTATATCAGGCTCCGGTCAGCATGCACTTCGGCATCCACATCAGCATCTGTCTTTGGTGACTGCACATGGAATGGATGCCCAGGTGAAGCAGTCTCTGGACGGCCCCTTCTTCAGTTTCTGTTCCACATTTTGTCTCCATATTTGCTCTCATGAATATTTTGTTACTTCTTCTAAGAAGGACCGAAGCACCCACACTTGGTCTTCATTCTTCATGAGCTTCATGTGGTCTATGAGTTGTATCTTGGGTATTGCGAGCTCGTGGGCTAATAATATCCAATTAACAGTGAGTGCGTACCATGTGTGTTCTTTTGTGATCGGGTTACCTCACTCAGGATGATATTTGATTTCTTAAGTGAAATTCTGTGTTCTAAATAATTACATTGCTTCAAATGCAAAGAATGAAATCACAGCCTTTTTGGACTTCCTAAAGCCCTCAGGGAAGGGCAGTAAATGCAGGAGAGTCTTTATTTTACAATTAGCAGGATAAGTGACTGCAAGGTAATTGACAGCTCCCTGGACACCGACAGAAGAAGCTACGCATCCAGTTAATGTCTTGAAACAAAGCTCTGGGGTTGTGAAGTCTTTAAACAGAAGATCAATGAAAGGGGGATCTGTTTAAATGCTTTCCTGGGCAAAAGCCTTTGAACTGCAGAAGAGCAAGAAAAGCCTCAGCTAGGAGAGCTGCCGAGGCTGGTCATCCTACGGGTGGTGTGGATGTAGCTACAGCCTTTGTCGTTCACTCTGTCTGTTGCTGCTTTTCATCTGTCAGACTCACTGAGTCCACAACACCTTTGACCAAGATAGAAGAGCTAGCTAATGGCAAAATGAGCTAAAAAGGAAAGAAAGGTGATCAAGGAAAGCATGACTAGCTGTGGGTTCTGAATTTTAATTACACTTAGCTGACGGACTATAAAGATGCAGAGATGGCTGAGTATAGAGAATGAAGAGAGAGGGAGGAAGAGAGGGAAAGAGAACGCTAGCCACAGAGAGAAAGACAGAGACAGACAGCAAGACAGAGAGACAGAAAGACAAAGAGAGAAGCAAATGTTTGATTAATTTTATTTTATGTATTTTCCAGACTTGGGGTTTTCTATTTAACTAGCTCTGCTGAGCACGAGACTCTAGGCTCATTGCAAAATTTGTGTTTTCCTTTTGAAGAGGGTTTCCAGTACTGTTTTGATTCACACTAATTGGATTATCATTACTGAATTAAACAGTTTATATATATGCTTCAGAGCTATTTTTCTCCTACAGAGTTTGCATAAATGAATGTCCAAATATTCCCCAAGATGTTACCAACAGACCAATCTGAATGGTGTAATTGAAGTTTGAGTTTCCTCATTTTTGCTTACTTACATCTTTAATCTTTTAATCAACCACTGTTGTTTTTTTTTAATCAAACAGATATTTGAACAATATATATTGATTCCTCAGTTAATATGCATTTGTCTTGGTTTTTGTTTAGCAAGCATGTTGCACCAAGCACTGAGCTAGGTATTACGAATAGAGATACACAAAGATACATTTCCAGTTCAATTGAAGTCCACTGGCTGGAAGCAGAGTATCATGAGATAGTCTGATGGTGACTTAGATGTATGGACACTTAATGTGCAAGAAGATGACTTGATTTTGACTTTTCCACACTGAAGAAAATAAGCAGATATGGTTATGCATGCCTGTTACACCAGAATTGGAAAGTGAGTAGATATTAGTGTCATGGGAGTTCTCTGGCCAGGCCATGTAGATGAAATGATAAAGTTCTATGAGGAACCCTGTCTCATAGGTGATAAAAGAAGACACTCAGTATCTTTCTCTGATACCCACAAGTGCATACCTGCATATTTATGAACACACAAGAAACACATGCACACGCACACGCGCACACACACGCACACACACACACACACACACACACACACACACACACACACACCACAGAAGAGAAATAAAATACAAGCTTTAAAAAATTAGTATGGTGGTAAGAAAAGAAAATATACAACTTAGAAGAAGAAACAGAGAAGAGAAATTATGATGTAAAACATGCATTTTAAAAAAAACCTGGCTTGTGCAGAGGGACATAGAATTGTTGAAAAATTTATTTCAGAAGACTTTATAAAGGAAGTATAAATTGCTTTATAAAGCCCATGGCTACATTTCAACAATAGTAATTCTGATTAGTTTTGTTTTTGTTTGGTTGTTTGATTGGTTTGTTGATTTTTTTTAATTTTATTTATTTATTTATTTATTTATTTGGCATCATGGGGTCCAATAATTTACTCCTATTTCAAATGTTATAGAAAAAACTCTAAGTTAGGAAATTCATAGCAATCTGTTCTGAGAATAGGCTGATGGGTGGTAATTTATATGCTTTTATGAAAACCGGTAGTGATTTTGAGAATCACACACACACAAAACTTTGATCAAATGCAAGTTTAGGAGATTATATCTGGGGCCTGGGAAGGTGGCTCAGTGGTTATAGACATTTGCTATTCTTGCAGAGGACCTGGATTCAGTTCAGTTCTGAGCAGCCGTGGGACATCTCACGACCACCCAAAACTGCATTTCCAGAGGGATCTAATGCCCTTCTTCTGTCTTCACTCCCTACTGTACACATGTAATATACCCTTCTATACATTCAGGCACACACATAAAAGAAATAAATACTTGAAGATTTCTAGTTGTTTAGTCCTTTTTGTTTATTGTTTGTTGTATTTTTTCTTTCGGACAGGGTCTTTTGCAATTCAAGGGGCCCTTTGAACTCTTTGTATTGTTCAGACTGGCATTGAACTATTGATCCAATCGCATCTACTGCTAGAACGCTGATCTTACATTCTGCCAGTGTAGCCCCATACTTAGTTCATGCCAAGCTGGAGGTTGCACCTACAATTTATTCATCTTACATAGGCTAAACAAGCTTTTCTCAACCCAGTGGCATCTTCATCACCTGGGGATACAAACCCGGAGCATCTCTTGATTCATTGAACTTGGAGCATTGAATTTGATGAAAAGGTGCAGGGAATAGATTACTTATCACATATTTAATTGCCAATGCTGACAGTAAAAACACACAACACAAGAGGGGATGTATTTTTCTCATAGAATATGGTTAAAGTATAACATGTGGTTAAAGACATAAGACAATATTACAAGATGATAGATGACAGTGATAATGACTTGAGAGACAGGTGATTAGTTTACAAGTTCATTAGTTTGATAGACAGAAGAATTGATAGTTTCAAAAACACTGTTATACAAAGAAATATATTATAATAAAATTGAAAGGCTGCATTTTGAGTAAATATGTATGGTCCCTGGAGAAATAAAAGAATAAAGGCTGCCTGAAGTTGTCAGGTTGAAGGAAAGCAGACAGATATGGCTTATAAGATACCCCAAGAGGGCCAGTTAAAGATGCATCATGCTGTGAAAAATTGTATAAGGATTTAAAAATCACACTGAAATTAGATTGCAGAAATATCATTAAAGATATGATACTGCTTTTTTATACAGAAGTTTGACAGGGAAAAAACCCTAATATGAAGTGAATAGGAGATAAGGAACAGGAAAGTTTTCCAGAAAATTAGTTACAAAGGAAGGAGAGAAATCTAAAACCTAGAAGAGGGGAAGTGCAGCGTAGAGGACCTGTTACTTTTCTAATCTCCGCATCATACAAAACTCCAAACATTCAATAGTGAATATAATAAGCTATAACATATCACTTAAATTATAAATTTATTATATATGAGTTAAATTAGTTATATATAAGAATATATTATATCTCAACTATATATGTATATATAATTTATGCAATGCCAATAGAAAAATGTAAATTTATTTTTTCAAAGTAGCAGTTTTATTTCACAGCAAATGTTTATAAATTTTGAAACATCAATGGAAAAATACTTTTATTTATATAAGTATTTTCACATTATTGCTTCACTCTATTGTACAACTCTAATGTGATTATATAAAGAGATGATTTTTAACAATCGCTCAGGTTTTCACTATTAGTTTTCCAAATGGCTGTGTTATGCCTTCATTTTACATTTTTTGTGTTTACTTCTGTGAAGTCAGTTCTAGAAGGCAAATTTTAAAAATAAAGTGACCTTATTCAAAAGTAAGCCTCTGAGATATCAATTACATTAACACACAGTATAAAGACTTGGTGATAAAGAATAAAAGAAAATCTAAATATTAATAATTTTAATTCAATTGTATTCTTTGATTTTATTTTTTACAAATCAGTAATATTTGGTTAAATATTAATATTGATAAATGAGACAGTAATAAGTCTCACTTAAATTAACTCTGGCAATTTTATCTAATTTTGATCTAATTTTCTGGCTCCTTCTTATTGTCTGGCCTCCACTGCCTTTGCTGACCTACAATGAACCACATGAACCCACGAATAAACTCAAATCCACTGCACTCACTACACTGACTCCCAATGAACTGCCTCTGCACCATCTTAGGAAGCCTCTCTTTCTCTCTGGTCTCCTGAAAGTTGGGCATATTGTATCTTTGACTTATTCTGTCAAATCGTTCTCTGATTTGACACTTTGTCCGTTCCTCAATTAGAAATCACTTTCAAATGTGGCTGCTTCTTTCTCCAAAATAATTATTCCTTAAAGGTGTGTATAAGGACATGTCTGTATTTCTGCCTGAGGGATTACATCTGCATTCCAGCTGGATCCTATCTTTGGAAGTGATTCATTGCCACAGTAGCCACACTGCTAGATTAAAATTTCTCTATATGTTGGGGTATAGATTTTTTTATTGAAACACTTCATTTGTAACAAGAAAGGATAGCTTAGATATAGAATGTATTCATTCTGTGAAATTATTGGTTACATTGAAGCTCTGAGTATACCTTAACCAGGATGTGTTTTACCCCAGCAATTAATTCTACCTAAAGATCTAAAGAAGAAATAACATAATGAAATTCTGGAAGACCTCCTCCGGCAAATTCCTCATTAAATATTCTTTACATTGCTTGCATTGGCATAGACAAAGGGAACTGTTTTCTTCTCGATGCATAAATGTGTTGGTGAGCTGATAGACTTGAAAAACTTTACTTCCCATATTTCCCCAAAGCCATTCTGCAGCAACAGAGAAATTCAATTATAAGAAAAAGATGCATACAAGGCTTTCATATTTTGGTAGCATCTACTCCCATTGCCCAAAGATTTCCAATTATATTAAAAATATGTATTTGCTTGTTCTACTTGATGATAAATATTAATGTCTATAGTGTCAGAGAATCAGAAAAAAGAGTGTTCAATTCCACCCAAGACTGAGAAGGTTTTTTCTGTTGTTGTAGAAAATATGATTAACAATAGATAATGAGTTGATAGATCTGCTTCTTAGATGCTGGTAGGCAAGCCGAGACATAAAATTACATTTTTACCCAATCTTTCAGAAGCATTGATTACAAAATCCTATTGGAAAAATAAACCATCACATAGTCTTTGATTTTCAACACAGACCTGGCATAAAATTAGATATAATTAGTTGTCATTCAAATCAGGGGTAATGTAGCCCTTAATTAAAACATGTCAAAAAATAGTTTTCTTAAAAAAAAAAAGTGGGGCTGTAGAGATGGCTAACTCAAGAGTTAGGAGTACTGACTGTTCTTCCAGAGGTCCTGAGTTCAATTCCCAGCAAGTACATGGTGGCTCACAACCATCTGTAATGTGATCCAACACCTTCTTCTAATGTTTCTGAGGTCAGCGACAGTGTGCTCACATACATAAAATAAATAATTTTTTTAAAAAAATAATGCATATCAAATATTCCACAAAAAGCTCTAAATATCTTTCTCATTTTAGCTTGTAAGAATGTATAATTTAAGTTTAGAAATTTGGAACATGAGGTAGAAGTTTAATTTTTATTTAGAAAATCAAACCTGTATAGCATCTCTGAATTAAATAGCAGGGAGTTCTGAAACACAAAAATTGATCCCTCGAGACCTTTGAATCTTTGTTCCCCTGATCTTCAGTAAATTACCTTTATATAGTTTTATTTTTGAGAATTCCATACATATATACCGTGACATATGTTCTTATTTGCCCCTTACATTGTCTGATTAACCCCATATTCTCATTCACAATACTCTTTCTCAACATCTTGTATTTATTTTTTCTGACAACTCACTGAATCCAGTTACTGTTTTTCACTCATACGTGGATGTAGAGCCCATCCACTGGAGCATGTGAGAAATCTACCACTGGGTAGATCCTCCAAGAGAACAGTTCTCCTTCCTACAGCAGCTCAACTCTCACTAGTTCCTTAATAAAGGCAGGTGGCCTGAATCTCCCCTATCAGTGGGAGGGTTTGGCTGGATTGATCTTGTTAGGTCCTATGCAGTTCCAGAGGCTGTAAATGAGTGATGTGACAGTTGTGCCATGACCAGAGCAGCATTTCATGAAACGACTTCCATCCTACACTCTTATGTTCTTTCTGCCTACTCTTCAGTGACCTTTGTCAGCACTTGATGGTGTTTGGGGCATGGATAAAACTACCTTCCCCAGAGAGATAGAGTGTGTGTAGGGTTTCAGGCTCCCCAGACAAGATCAGAGAAGTAGAAGACTTGTTGGTAAAGGAAGTCCTCCATTTTGGGACAAGCTCATTGCAGCCTGCAACCTTAATTAGCACCCGCAAAGTATTGTAGGAGAAAAAAATCTATTTTCAATTTAAAAAAGAAAGAATATTAAAAATATGTATAATTCCCCTATTTCTTTCATTTTTTTTCTCCGAAGATATAGTAGGTTAATCTTGCATTGTAACCATATTTCAGAAAGCCAATGCATTTAAAAGACCATTCCAGATGGAAGACTGTTAGCTATAGAAACTTGGCAGAAGAGGATTCTGAAAATTTCATGACTTAATATTTTGCATTTTGAAATCTAGAGAGGAAAACATGCACAAAATTCTACCTGTGATAGAGTGGCAAGATTGGCAAAAATCCTAATAGCTGCTCAAGAAAATGCCAATGGGCCTTTGAAAAACCTCTTTACTCCTCAGGAAACTGTGTTGTGTACGCCTCATTTGTTCCACAGTCTGTTCTGGGTAAATATAAGTTTTTGGAGTACAACCATATACTTTTACTTACTTATTGTCTGTGGTTACTCGTATGAGTCAATGGCAGATGTTTTGTCAAAAGCCATCTGGCCAGAAAATTCTGAAATATTTACTGACTGGCCAGAGCCACATAGACACAGGCACACACACACACAGGCACACACACACACACACACACACACACACACACACTTATAGACAGCATATAATCAGATATACCCTATCCTGCTGGAAGAGAGAGAGTGGGATACTTTCTCATCTTTCACTATAGACATCAGCTGCATTCATAGCTGTTCTTCTCTCATGACTTCTAAAGAGTCAATTATATACATTATCATCCTGAAGAATAAGCTTTCACCATATGAAAATGTTGGGTCATAACCATCACATGTCTCTACTTTATGTTTTGATTCTTTTATTTATCTTCCTTTCTTGATTTCTTCCTTTTTGCTTTTGCAATATATTTTTGTTTTATTTAACTTTTCTACATCTTACATTGGTGTTTTGAAGTTATTGTAAAGCTTGGATTTCATATCTATACAAATTGTTCAAGTCAATAGCTTGAGTATGAAAGATATAAATCTTATTTTCTCTCTTAGCATCTTTGTATCAATATTAAAAATTACATTTTATTTTTGAATTCATTATCATATTTTAAAAGTTAAGGTCATTTTAATGAAAATGGTTTTTATTTTAATTAACTGATCATTTAATTACTGTGGTGTGTGTGTGTGTGTGTGTGTGTGTGTGTGTGTGTGTGTATGTGTATACCATGTGTGCACACACCTGTGAAGATAAGAAGACAGATTACAGGAGATGGTTTTCTACTTTCATCCTGTGGGACTCAGAGATTGGCTTTGACTCATCAGGGTTGGCAGCAAGCTTCTTTCCCTGTTAAGTCTTATAATCAGTCTAGTTACAGTTATTTTTACCATTGTCTGCTAACTTTTCCTTATCCCAAATGGAAACTTATTTGTATATCACTCATAGAGTATTACACTATTCTCTTCCCATTAGGAAATTTACTTTTAGAGTAAGCTTCATAACTACATTTGTTTCACAGCTGCCATATTCCAATATGAAGGATGCCTCTAACATTCCCAATAAAACACATCATTCAACTCTTGCCTTGATTTCTCTAAGATATTTGTGCTAGATAAAATATTCTTTGTCATTGTTTTTATTTAGTGCTTTGAATGTATCCTATGAGCCCCTTCTCTCCTTAAATGTAAGTGCTAAGCAAATATATATTCCTTAAACAAATTGCTTATGATTATGAGTGTACACATGTATGCAGAAACCAGACAGAGCATCAGTTCCAGGAAGCTGTGGTTACAAGAAGTTGTGAGCAACTTAATGCTGTATGAGTTTTGATTCTCTGAAGGAACAGTATGTACTCTTAACTGCTAAACCATCTTTATAGCCCCAGAAAATGTACATTCTAGTAGAGACACTCCTGTCTGCAAGTTGCTTTTCTCTTAACTTGATATATTCTGTCTTTGACACTGGAACATTTTAATAAACCATTTTTCAGTTTGTACTTTCTGTTAATCCTGGTTAATAGCCCTTCACTCTTCCCAAATCTGAAAATTTATTTTCTTCCTCAGATTTGAGAGGGGTTTCCATTCCTTCCTCACACAGATGTCTCCTCTGTCTCCCCTTTTCCTCCTGAAATGGAATAATGCATCAATGATGACATTCCAATGGGTACTTATGCTCATTTATTAATTTTCATTCTTTCTCTTCAAAGCTTCTCATCCCAACTTCCAGTGATATTTCACCCAGTTTACTCATTGCTTCTACTTGATCAAACCTTCAGTGGCACATCCATACAAAACCTCTCTGTTCATGGCGTATATGCTCTTCTACTCCAAAATTACTGCTTGGTTCTCTTAAAGTTCACCATTTTCTTCAACTCCTGTTTTGCTTATGCATCATTTATTTCTGGGCTTTAGGAGCACTCTTTCAATGGTTCTTTTCAATTATTTATAAAAAAAAAAACCTCATGTGCATGAGTTTATTTGAAGACTGTTTCCTAATGTTTGTTTTGTTCCCTTCCTTGGGACATATTCCTTCTTTTACACATGCTATAACTTTTAATTGTGAGCCATGACTTTGATGAGAAATAGTCTCCTCTGCTGGGTTTTTTTTAGAACAACCTCACCCATGAGGAGATCTTCACCAATCAGCGCAGACTTGAATCCTGGGAAGTAAGTCAGATCTTTTCCTCACGAGTGGTGTTTTCTCTAGCCTTGTGCTTATAATTTCGCAATTGCAAAAGTGTCACTTTCCTATGTAGAAAGTTTAGACTCCTTTTGCCCATCTGGTATCTGTTTGTGGCAATGTGGGTTTTCTGAAATAGTCACAAATGCTGTGGACCCCTTTTAGTGACCTCAGGGCAAACAAACACTTTGATCTCTCACAGTCACACAAAGACAGATTTTAATAGCCCAGACACCCCTTCCACAAGCTGAATACTATAAAACCCTTCTACTCTTTTCTTTCTTTCCATAAGAGGAGCTAGGATCATGAGATTTATTTCAAATCTAAGCTTGTATTTTGATTTGTTTTTGTTTTTGTTTTTGGTTTTGGTTTTCTGTCTGGTTGAGTGTTCTTCTGTGATGTCCTAAGCTTCTCCACATGTTACTTTGTCTGCATTAGAACCAGATATCCACCCTATACCAAATTCTTGTCAGCACTTGTCTTAGTTTGTTTCTTTTGTTGTGATAAAACATCATAAACAAAGCAACTTGGGGAGGAAAGGGTTTATTTCAGCTTATGAATGGATATCAGGACAGGAACTAAAACCAGGAACCTAAGCTGAAGCAGACAGTATAGAGGAGTCCTATTACCAGCTTGCTTCACATGACTTGTTTAATTTACTTTCCTTATGCAATTCAAACACACCTGACGATGAGTGGCACCTCTTACATCAATCAGAAATCATTGAAATGCTCTTTAGGCTTGCTTACAGGCCAGTTTTATGGAAGAATTTTCTCAATTGACATTCTCTCTTCTCAGATAACTCTAGCTTGTGTTAAGTAGACAGAAAAATAACAACCAGCAGAGTACTCCTCTTCAGTTTCACTGGTAGCACACACAAGATGCTAGGGTCCTGGATGCTGCTCTAGCTTTCTCTAGCTTTCTTAACCCTTCTCAAGTGGAAATATAACTTGTCCATTTCCTTTCAATCATGAACCATTTGGCATAGGGCTTGGAGAAATGTGCTAAAAACAAGAAAGTGATTTTTCCATCTCATGGTAGAAGTTCTTAGCTGTGGCCGTCTGGAAAACACTGTTACCTCCTACCTGATTCTAGAAGGTTCATCAAGAGTCTTTGCTGATAAACCAGTGCTGCAATGGAAGAGACATCAGAAACTAGCAAGAAGGCCATGTGGCTATCACTCTTCCTTCTCCTAAATTCATAATCTTAAAGTCTGTCTTCCTACTATGAGAAAAATAAAGCACAGAATATTACATTTAAGGTTTAGAAAAACAAGATTCTGTGATCTTTTTCTATAATTAATAGAAATTTTTTTTCATCATGGAAAGAATTTTTAAATAATAACAGTAACTTAATGGAGAGAGATAAGAAGAATAAAGGGAGGGAGGGAACGAGAGAGAGAGAGAATAAGATGGGAGGGAGATGGGAATAATTAGGAAAACTAGATATAAGTAATTGTAAGAGAGCACAAAGTTCAAAGTTCAAAGTTCAATAAAACTACTAGGTCACACTGCCCTGATTATTATATACCTCTTACACATTTACCAGTAGATTGTATACAACAACAGAATCATAGGGATGACAGTGGAAGCTGCTGATACCTTTTATCTTGATTAATTTGTGCTTGTAAGATTTGCTTTAAAATACAAAATAAGTAGAAAAAATTCTTCATAAGATTTTCCTTACTAACTTTTTAAAATATTATTCAAAAAAACCCCCATAATATAGCATTTGAGTTTGATATACTTGGGAGTGAATTTCAAATATGATTACTGTAATTATATGTTCCACTTTCTTCCCACCAACTTCTCTCATGTACCCCATAGCACCCTTAAAATGTATATTCTCTTTTTAAATCATTATTATTACCTCTCTCTCTCTCTCTCTCTCTCTCTCTCTCTCTCTCTCTCTCTCTCTCTCTGTCTCTCTCTGTCTGTCTCTCTCTGTCTCTGTCTGTCTGTCTGTCTATCTGTTATCTAGGATTTAGTAAATTCATTTAATATTATGTGTGTGTGTTTCCTGTGCATATGTCTTAGTATCTATCTATATTGAGCACTAGGGATTAGAGAAACTATCAGAAGGCTTGTGCACAGAGAATACTGATTTTCCATCTCTTAATGGTCATTTATTGCTTTAACCTCTTCATTTGGGGCTGGAGTTTTGATTAACATTTTATAGATCTCCTATGCCCAAAGTAATCATTGAATTATGTAAAAACATACTTGTATATTTCTTTTTTCTTAGTGTTAGAAATATTAACATGTAGATATTGTTTTAAATTATATTGATGTATTCATCCTTTGAAATGTTGAAATAAACCAGGCCACACATGAATGCATCTGTCTGGTAAATTTGGAGACACATTGTCAGGAAAGCAATGAGTCTTTCCTGATATTTGGGAAATGGAAGTTCATTTCAACTTCATTAATAGGGCACACTTAGATGTTGTTGGGTAAAACAGCTCCTGACTAACTCAATTACATGATATATTAATGGTCACAACACAGCAATTTCCAGGAAAGCAAGAGAATCTGCCACTGTTGCTGTGGTAATATCTTTATTTGAATAGCTTCTATTCAAATAGACTAATGTGCTTCCTGGTAGCCTTTTATTAATTCCTAATCAATAGCTTATTTAGAATGCAGAAGGCATTGTTATTAAATAATCCAGACCTTATATTTCTATGAGACACTTATAGCTTTACCTGTGATAAACTTTGTAAATATCCATAAATAGAAAATCCAAACTGTCTCCAATATATCAGGTAATAGAAAAATACATGACCGAACTAGTTAAGAAGTATTTGTCTCTTTCTTTCACAGAGTAACTCTCAAGGCAATTAATTTATGCTCTATGGCTTTTTGTGGTGTGGACTCATCGTATTGTCTTTCCACCCAAAGCTTATTTTATGAGACCACAGCTTTACCACACTAAAAATAGCCTCTTTGTCTTAGATTTGCTTTGTTATGAGGACAATTGAGTCTAATGCACAAATTATGGCCAAATTTAGGAATGGAATAAATGGTGATTTTTCAGCATTTTCAAAGAGAGGCTGAACATTTGGAAATTAATTTATCTAAGATAGTTGAATGCTAACTACGAAGGTTAATTTTTCACATACAATTATTCTTAGAATGTTTTTTTGTCTACATTTCTATCTATTCATCCAAGACAAACTTATTGGCTTTGGGCAATTGAACAATGAAATAAAGTTCTTGATTTTTGTAATTCAGAAACTATTCTTAATACTCCATGTTTTTCTTGAAGGAACATTCAAGTTAAAATTGCTTCAGGAGTCTTTTGTTTACTAGAAGACTGTAACAAAATTCCAGATATCTTTTAACATGAAAAATAACTTTATGTGGAAATGAAAAATCAAGATCGAGAAGGCAAGATTTATTTAAAGTTGTTTGTAAAACTCTATTGTCTGAAGGTCTGAGCAGTTCCAGTCACAAGAATATTACATAAATCACAAGAGTCAGTATTGCCTTAATCTACCAAAAGATTGATACTTTTATAACCTTGGTAATTGAAAGAGAATTTTCATTTTTCTGTCTTGAAAATTAGAGGACTTTCTTAAACAGTTCCTTTTACTTGTCATTATCCAGAACTTGAAATCTAAATCATTTTGTCATCTGTTTGTTTAAGCTGCACTGCATATGTAAAGTCACGCTGCGCTTGTGGCTGAACTCGCATGAGATAATTTCCAGTAATACTCTAAAGGCCAGAGAGGCAAACTTTTAAGATCTGCTTCTAGATTGGTATTCAGAATCAGGTTCGCTTTTATTGTTTTTTGTAAAAGTGACTTAAGGATTACTGTGTCGATGCACACATGCTCAGTACTGTGCTTGTGAGACTTGTCTATTGTGTTTCTTAAGAAAAACACAAAGAACCAAGGAAATGTTTGATAGAGCACAGTATGGTGAGGTGGGAGGGGTGCCTCTGTGGGCCTATGCTGGGACATCCCTTCCCCATGAGGTACCAGCCACATGACTGGTACAGTATAGTGTTTATTTGGGGTGCGGGAAAGGGAGTTGAGAAGGGAAAAAAAGGGTTGAAGGCTTGCCAGAAAGACATGGAGAAAGAGTGGGGAGGAGGATAGGGATTGAGGAGGATAAAGGTAGGGAGAGAAGGGGGAGAGTAAGAGAGTAAAGAGTAGAAGGGCAAGGAGGGGCCAAACAGCCCCTTTTATAGTAAGCCAGGCATACCTGGCTGTTGCCATGTAACTGTGGGTCATACATAGCCTAACAGGGATACTAACACCTATGGACTGCCATCAATACTAACAGTTCCTTAATCAGTAAATCTGTGCAGTTCCTCTTTACCGACAATACTGTTCCTATGCTTATAACATAACATCTTATGCCTCTTAAGTTCTATTTTAAGGGCTCTTTTAGGGTTTAAAGGGATATTGACATTTGGCCTTATTCTTTCATTAAATATTCTTGAATTTATTTTCTAATTAACTTTTGTTAATTTTTGTTGTTTGTTTGATTGATTGATTGATTGATTTTTACACATGTGTACATGTAAGAAGACCCAAAGAGGACTGGAGATCCCTGGAGCAGATGTTGTTACAAGCAGTTGTGAGTCTTTTGGCATGTTTGCTTGAAACTCAACTTAGAACCTCTAGAAGATCAGCACAACTTTCAAATCACAACTTTTGTAATCCTAGTTCTGCTTTTTTGTTTTCTTATTTTTTGACATACTTTGACATGCTCTGTTCTCAGACATGCACTTGTTCCAAATAGCAAAACATTCATAGACATGAATACAGTAAGTTTTAAATATATTTTTTAAAAGAAAAATAATAAGATCTTTAGAGATGGCTCAGCAATGAAAAGAACTGACTGCTCTTCCAGAGGTCTTGAGTTAAATTCCCAGCAACCACATGTTGGCTCACAACCATCTGCTTTGAGATCTGATGCTCTTTTCTGGTGTGTCTGAGGACAGCGACAGTGTATTCATATACATAAAATAAACAAATAAATCTAAGAAAAATAAAAACCACAAACCAAAACCCCAAAAAACCAGAGCATGCCTCAGAGTGTTGTGCTTGAATGTTCTGTTCAAAAAAGTCTTCTTTGCTAGAAATAGGTTCTAAGTCATAGGACATTAGGACCAGGATTTCATTTCTCAGTTATCCATGAATATTAAGTGTATGTTGCCAAAGTATGTATTTTTCTTGTGTTTTTTGTCTTGTTTAAATTTTTCTTTTAACTTAGTTCTCATTTTTCTTATAGTGTTTTTTCTCATTAATCTTAACTCTGCTATACGAGAACTTAGTTTATGAACCTGATAGCCATGTGTATGTGTGCGTGTGTGTGTGTTTGTGTGTTTATACATAATTTATATTGAAATAATTAAATATTTTTTCATGTGTATGTGCAAGCGCATGTGTATGTGTGTTAGTGTATGTATGAGAGTATGTGCATGTCCACTGAGGTTCACATGTGTACACATAATGGTAAAGGCCAGTGGTCAACATCAGGGAATCATTCTGGAGGCATCCACCTTATTTTATGAGACAGCATCTCTCACCTGGACCTGAGGTCTTCTGAGTAGGCATCTGCTTCTCTTCATCTGCTAAGAGATAGGATCACAATGTGGCCACATTCAATCATCTCTATTGGTTCAGGATATCAAATTCAGGACTTCATGCTTGTACGGGAACAACGGGAACAACTGAGCAGTCTCTGAAGGTTTGTTTTTCTACATTTGCATTATATAGTAATAAAAAGAATATATATATATATATATATATATATATATATATATATACTCAAATAAATATCAATATTTGAGGTATTTTAAGTACTCTGATGCATTTAATGATAAAGATCCTGTCAAAATTGAGTAAATTATCACAATTACATGGGCAAGTGCATTTTATATAGTCATCAACCAAAGCACATAAACTGGCCATCAGAAAAACATCTGATATTGTCCTGTTCCATCTCAACATAGGTGAGGATTATCATCATTCTGCTCAGATTTTTGGCAACTCTTCTATCTCACACTGAATAGCTCAAATGCATCTCATCCTTCAAACCTGGCTACAAGAGTCATCTCCTTTCTGAAGCATTCTGAAGATCATGAAAGTAGAAAGAATTGATCTCATTCACGTTCTAAGCAGACTAGGCTTTTCTTTCTCTTGCACTGAGTTGTACGTGGAACTGAATCAAGTCTAGTATAGGCTCCATGAGATGAAGAATTCTGCCTTTGTCATGCTTGTATTCTTACTATATATTATATACCAAGATTAAGAATTTGTTTGTCTATTTAATCACATCTTTATTAACTTTCACCTAGATTCAGCATGGAATATTTCTTTAACAAATAAGGTCACCCAAGCAAAAAGTATTGAATGCTAATGTATTTTGCTAGCTAAAACCCACTTTATCTGTTTTCCCTCAAATCACTCCATTTTCTTGACTTGCAGGAGGCAATTAAATTTGAGTGTAAACATGAACTATGAAATGGGGGTAGTATATCTATCAATCATAAGAAACAGAGCAGACTTATGTAAAGACATAGCCAACACAGGCTCCGAATCTCATACACACCATTTAATCAAAAATCAGTAAAATATTTTAAATAAAATCCATCAACTATCATAAATCCCTTTCTATATAATGTATAAAAATCAAGTGATGATTAATAGTATTATTATAAATTTCAAATCTCATTATTGAGAACTGCTGAATTTACTTATGGTTCAATATGTAAATGTAGTAAGATTAAAATTATTCAATGACTCCTTATAACTTTTGGCAATTCATTATAACTTCCTCCAAATGTTATTGTAATGTTATTAATCATAATGAATTCCTTTGAAATCCAGTAGAGCAGCAATATATTGTTGCATATACATTTCCACTCTAAATTAGCTCCAGTGACTTAACCAACTAAGAACTATTATTAAATTGCCATCTAACACCTGCAAAATCCTAATCAAACCCGGAAATTGATTGAAAATGAAGTCAATCTGACCAGCTTTATTAGAAATAAAAATCACATAAATGGAAAATATGAGACACCCTAAAATAATGTGTCGCTAAATAGTATAAGATTATTAAATTTCCTTTATTCATAGGTCCAACAGACTTCAATGAGAAAAGATTAAAATACAAAAATTTTAGTCTTCACTTGACAAAATTTAAGTGGACTCAGTTTTGCAGGCTGCAGACATCTTCAGTCTAATTAAGTGGCAAATGGGATTTATGGGGACAATAAGACCATGCCCCTAGTATAGATTTGTCATCATCTCTCAATATAATGTTTCTTTCTTGCAAACAACATTGAGCCAAGAAAAAACAAATGGGCAAGGACAAACATGTCTATGCTCTTCGGTGAAAGTATTTTCCATTTTGTGGTGTGAAATGTTAGCTTGCCCATGTGTCTTAAAGAGTATTCAAAATCTCTTCTCTATCTACAAACAACACTACTTTCTTTACCAAAATATGCATATAAATATTGAGTGTCTGAAAAAAATTAAAGAACAAAACATTGTAGAAGCCCAGAACAGAGCAATCAATAAATCTGGTTCAGGCAATGGTACAAAAAAAAATGGTTGTTATATTTGAGAAATTTCTAATTTCGTTTTATATGAACCGCCACTTTGAATTTTGACTACTTGATCTCTCTTAAGAATATAGAGTAAGCCAGGCAGTGGTGGGTACATGGCTTTAATCCAGAACTCCAGAGGCAGCAGTTGGCAGATCTATGAGTTCAAGGCTAGCCTAATTTACTCAGTGAGTTCCAGGGCTTCACAGAAAAATCATGTCATATATATATATATATATATATATGAGAGAGAGAGAGAGAGAGAGAGAGAGAGAGAGAGAGAGGGAGAGAGAGAGCGCATTAGTGCATTAGTAATGGGCACCTTAAATGAAATGAGAGAATGCATATAACCTCTCACAGTGTAGCTGTGGGATCTTTGAGTACGTCCAAATAAATACTAGTTCTCCTGTTGCTATAGGTGTACCCTTGTTTGCTTGTCGCTTCAGTACTCTTTCTGTGGATTTCTGGCTGGCAAGGGTACTCAGCACTTTAATAGCTTCACTTTATTCCGACTTCCTTGAAATTCTGCAAACAGAAATAGAGATGCAAACATCTCCCTTTGCATCCAGAACTGTTGACTCATTCAAACTCACCAGCTAAGTTTCATTTATAATTCAATAATTGTTCTTCCCTTTCAGGCCTTCCTGGTTGTATTGAAATCATTTCAAAGAAGGGAAAGTGGTGCTTTGTTGTCTTTTCCACCTGTGCCTAACAGGTGTACCTCATTTGGAAGAGAGGCCATATTGTGAATAATGACACATAAATAAGCACTCATCTATTGAATGCTGCTTCAAATGGTATTTTAAAAGTTCGATAAAACTTTATAGGAACAAATTATTTCCATTTTATGTTATGTAATTTAGAAGATTATAGAGAAATTTCTTATTCTATGTATGAGTTTGGAAATTTTATAACATCTGTTACATGTCTAAAAGATTAGTAAAAATGATTAGGCTCAGGGCTAGAGACATGTCTCATCAGTTGGAGTCTGCTCGGCCCCATCTGAGAACTGGAGTTTGGTTTTCAGCACCCATGCAGGATGGCTTATAGCTAACTTTATGCCAACTTCAGGGGATCCAATGTCCTCTTTAAGCTTCTGGGTCATTGCACTCATGTGCACATAGTCTCTCAAACACACACATGTACACACACACACACACACACACACACATAATTTAAAAAATGATTTTTTAAAAAACAAACTGAGTAAGCTATTTTATTTTGGCTTTATTTCACCCTTTAAGAAAGCTACCAATGCAGAAATCACCTCATTATTACACATTTTATAAGAGTTCAGAAACAGTAATTTTGTACATTCATTCAGTATAGATGAGACTTTTTTGGTTTAAGTGGCTCTTCAGCCAGGTTGTTGCCAGTCCACTGCTTTCTTATTACTCTACAACTCTTAGTTCCAATTTTATATATACTTATCAGTCTCATTTACAAAAATAAGTGGAAACAGTGTGCATCTTTCCAAGAAAGTAAGAATAATTTTTAGACTTTTATTTGACTTTAGCTTTATAGTGTAAATATGGTACAAATGGGGATATCAGGAGGACATCTGTTCCTTACAATTGTCCTGTCTGCACTTAATACATATCTTCCCTAAAGGTCATGTAGCAGATTTTAGAAAGTATGTCCATTGATTGGTGGATGATATTAGCATATCCATGTAGAGTAATGAGGAATTAATTTCCTTGGACTTCTCCTCAGAAGTCTAATTTATTGTCTTTAAAATATTTATGGAAGGCTGGAGAGATAACTCAGAAATTTAGAGTGCTTATTGCTATTGTAGAGGATCTAGGTTTGACACTTAGCACCCACCTAGTGGTTCACAACCAACTCTAGTTTCAGGGGATCTGATGTTCATTTCTGGCCTCCTTGGGCACCAATAACCCTCATGAAAGAATTCAACACAGGCACACAGGCAACCACTCATACATATAAAAATAAAGATAAATCTAAGAAATTTAAGTATTGTCTGGCAAGATAACTCAGTCAGCAAGATGACTTGATACACAACTATAAAGGCTTGAGTTCATATCCCCACTACAGCATAAAAGTTAATCAGGGCACATTCCTGTCACTCCCGCATGGAAGAAGGCAAAGGCAGGTAGATCCCATGGGAATGAGGTCTTGTTGGTTTAGAGGAACAGTGGACACCAGGTTCAATGAAAGCACCTTAAAGGGGGGACGGAGAGGAATTGAGGAGCACAGGTGTTGTTGGCCTTTAGCCTCCACACAAGTCCTGTTTGCAGATGCTGCACACCACCCGTCACACACAATAGCATTTAGGTCTCGGTAACGTGTCAGTTGTAAGAAAGCAAATTGTACTTGCTATGTATGGAGACTACAAACAATTGGCCTGTATTTGGGAATTGTGGCAAAATGTCATACTTGATTGACACTTGGAAGAATTTCCAAGAAGAACTTAAACTGTTGAAATATTATTGTAATTTTCATGAAAGTAAACTTATTTTAAAGAGAAAGTAAGGGAGTGCACGTATAAGAATGGGTACATGGATCTTCTAAATTAAAATGTCTTAATTATGGATGCAGTTATGGCTCGGCTCTTGAATGAATTTATATCCATGAATGAGTTTTGATGCATTTTGTAGATATGACTATAAAAGTCCACCTTCTTTAATATTTTCTTAAAAGGCAGTGAATGAATATGTATAAACATGTATATGCACACGTGCACACACACATGCACACTCACATGTCTCAAGTGAGATGTGTCTACTGAAGGAGATTCTTGCCGTTTAATGTGATAGCAGACTCACATAAATGGAAGGAGAAAACCAACTTCTTCTGGTTGTCTTATAACCTCTATACACATTCTATAATGCTGATACCTACACATATATACACACAGAGACACACATAAAAATAAAAGAATAAATGTAAAAATTACAAGCCTCGAATTTTCTTTACTTGCCCAAAATTTGAGTTCTTGACATATTTTATTTCATGTTTTAAACATTTTCCACTTACACATGTTATAGTATCTTTAACTGTTTTTTGTTTTAGCATTTTATTAGAAAACCTAAAAGACTATCACATTACAGTATTATAGGTCTATTTCAAGTGTTTAATGTAAATTTTATTGAAATTTCTTTATTATCAAAATGGTGCTTTCTATTGAGTGGAAAAAATAATGTTCTGCATTATACAATAAGTACTATTTTTTCTGATACCAAGTGCGTTGTACACTTGCACAGTCCATTACTCTTCATTTACACTACTATTGCCCTTGCCTTCCAGGGCCATTTCCATCCTATTAAAATAAAACATGATGCCTTTTATGATGGTGACATTTGCACAACAAATGTTTCCATACTGACAAAGTTGTTACTCTGAGACTAATAAATGTACATACATGTGACTCTCATGCTCCTCAGGAAACATAAAGAGTGTAATTTAGATATATTACTTACTATACATTTATGAAAAAATTTCCTGGAGTCCAAGTTCTTTGGATGTTCTGTCCTTGTTTTAAAAGACTGAAGGTAACTGAAGTAATTATATTGGTTAAGATTCTTATTAAGTTCATTTGTTATATTTGTGATCCTTAAATACTTCCAGTACTTTGACCTTCATTGTAACCATGGCATTGGCCAAACATACTACTGCCTTAATTTTGAATTGAAATTTTCAAATACTTATTTGTAGGTCACAGCTACCCAGAATAATTTTTATATTTTTAGAAACTGGGTAGCCTCTAATAGCAACCCATGGGTGCTACAAAAATTTCTCAGACTTTTTCTGCACATGTCCAAGACAGTCACCTCCTTTATTACACATGAGTTGAAGAACATTTGTAAATATAGCTCTGTTGTATAAAATTAACATTTTTTTGAGAATTTCATATATGAATGCTCTGTGTTCACATCTTTTTTCCTAACTCTCTCCTTTCAAGGGTTCCTGTTTCTCCAAACCCTTTCTAAAGTTCTAGAATCTTATTTAATTTTTGATATTCTAATTGTTCTCTAATTATTATCGTATTTATAAATATAAGCTACTGTTTTTATTTATTGTGACCCAAATGTGTTTAGGGCTCACATGGAATTGAGTAGTTTCTCAGGGGGTTGATCTTTCAATGAATTGAGTAGTTTCTCAGCCTGTTGCTCCTCAACCAGTAGTTAGGCCTTTGTGGAAATCCCCACCCACACTGGCATGTCAACTGGTGTTGTCGGTGTTTAGGTCTTAATCACAGAACTATATATATTTCCTGGGTGCAGCTTCCCTATCATGTACAGAAGAATTATCTCCAAGAGTTTGTTTTGGTTATTTGACTCACTATGAAAGTTGTTTTCCTTGCTTTCAGAACATTTCCCTCACAGTCCTTATAAAATAAACTCTGGTGAGAACTACAAGATACCATTTTATTAGTTCCTGAATGGAATTTTTTTATTATCTACATTTTCAGAGAATAAGAATAGTCCTGCTAAAAAAACCAAAAAACCAAAACACTGAAGACTGTGAGGTTTCTCTTGTCTTTGATTGTTTCTGGTCCTTGGCTCCCTGTTCTTGTCTGTAGAGAACATATCACTCTTGCACGGTTATAAGATGTCTCCATTTATTCTCAGAAGACATGCTCTGCTCAATCACTATCAGTATTGGTAACAAAATTCAAACTTCTTGAGCATTATATTCACAATGGGGAGCAAGGCCAGTGTGCCCTTTATAGAGCTTTCAGTATTTTTGAGTAAATGAATACACTGATAATTAAATGATTCCCTAAGTGTTACAAGGAAAGAACTACTGAACCACAGAAGCTTCCTTGTGTGACTTTTCCTGGGTATATGGTCCTTGATGAAGCACCAAATTAATGGTCCCACCTGGGCCTAGCTTAGTGAACTGGAGACTTTACTGAGGTTTCTTAGGGGAGTGTGAATGATGGGTTACTTTCGACAACCATGACAAAAACCTTGCTAAATAGTCAAAATGCCCTCCTGGTGTGGATGAAGACTCAAGGCTAACTCCACAGAGCATGCAAGATACTCAGCAGATCCTAATGTTACTCCTCATGTAGCTTTTGAGTGAGACCGTGTTACTTTGATGGGTTTCAGGGATTTCTCTAGACTTATAAGTTGTCTTTACTTCCTGACCCTTGTTGAAATGCTTCACAAAATGGTAAGCAGTCAGTAGGTAGTGAAATTTTGTATAAAATTTGACTCACTGTGTTTATTTTTCCTATTATTACATGTGTGAATTATATAGACACAATCTAATGCTTGTGTATAATTTAAATAATTTAGGGAAATTTTCCTAAATTATTTAATTCTACAGAAAATTTAAAGTATTTGGTTACTTAATCCCACATAAATACTAAACAATTGCATGGAATAGAAAAAAAATGTTGGAATAGTGACCCATTTCAAGTAAAGGTTAACATGAAATAAATTAGCCAATGGAATTCCAAGGGTTCAGATGAGCCATAAATTATTTTATATACATAACAGTATAATATTCCGTTCCTCCTCTAAATGATCATTGAAGGAATGTGTGATATTTACAGTGTCTGTCAGGTGAAGAAAGTGCGCTTTCACAACCAGAACTTCACACAGTATTTGAAGTCACTATGCTAACTGTACTGTTGTTAATTCTCCAACACCAGGAATGCCTTTGCTTCCATCTTTGATGATAGAGACTAGGTTAGACCTGTAGATGCAAAATGAGCCCATAAAGAAAATACATGTTGTGAATGAGAAAACTTAATTACAGTTAGAATAATTTGAGTGGTTTGGTGAGATGACACAAAGGTTATGACCAGTTGTTACTCTTGAAGAGAACCCAGATTCAGTTTCCTGCACCACAAGGTGGCTAAGACCAATCTTTAAGTACCATTCTAGCAGATCTAATGCCCTTCTCTTGCCTTCATGTGTGGGAGCTGCACACACATGAAGCCCAGACAAACATCAGTCAAAACATTCATACAGATTTAAACCTAAAGAAAAATGATAGAATAGTTAGAGACATTTACTATTTGTCCCTCCTTCAATGGATTTATACACTTGTACACTAAATTCTATTGCTATCTTTTAAAACTTCTAACACTTCAATAATTGGAACCCTGCTTGCACTCAGTTAACCAATTACAAAATGTTATTCAAAGCTTATTCCTAAAAAATGAATTGCTTAGTTTGTTAAGTTTCACATTTTTGGCTTGTTAGCTAAATATGAGGGAAATGGAGTGATCCGAATGTAGTGTCTTGTTTTGTGAAGAGATAGCCCATTAATGTTGACTCACATAGACAAGGTTTCAATTGTCAAATCATGGTGCCCAGAGCAAGCTTACAAGCAGGATGACATTGCTCTGAAAGTGTCCTTCCTAGAGACACATGTCATATTCTGCCAAGAAAATTCATCTGAAAGAATTGTTTACAATGTGATGCAGAAGATGTTTTACATTCATTGTCTTTGAGATTTAGATACATCAGAAAATTCTGTCACAACTTCCAGAATACGGTCAATATAATGGGCTTACCAGCTGCCTTACGTCGGAAGTGAAGACCAAAGGATGGTTTTCCTTTAATTCATTGAAAGAATCAAGCTTAATGCTTGTAATGTGTCTAATATCAGGAGTCAGATAACTTCACAATGGATGACTGGAAGAACAACAGTTGTTGAACAACACAAGTGTGTTGGTTGATGAAGGGACAATTTACATTAGAAATTGTTTAGTATTGGAGATAGTGTAGCTAGGAATGTAAAACTCATCAATCAATCTAATTTTAAATATTGGGGAGAAATAACTCTGAAACACTAATGAATAAAACTAATAAATTAAAAGTATCCCAATTTTAAACAAAAACAATGTGTTTTTTAAATTTTTTATTATCATAAGTGATGAGATCCAATAATCTATGCAAATGGTATTAGGGTTATATAGGTTTAAAACATAGAGAAATGGGGACAGAAAATATGACTTAGCAGTTAAAAGTGCTTATTGCTTATGCAGGGGACTGAGTTCAGTTCCCAGCACTCATATTATGCTGCATATCACCACCTATAACTCCAGCTATGACAGCTCTGAGGCCTGCTTCTGCCTTCCACAACACTGAACACATGTGCACAGTCACATACATACATATAAATAAAACATAAATGTTATTGCAGCAATTACTCTCAACACGTATCATCTAATACAAATTTGAAACAAAATTACTTTATGTATAAGCTGAATAAAGATAAAAATAGAAAATTTTCATTTATAGATTAAACGTGGAGTCCATGGTGATTTTGGTATCATGTCTCAAATGATACTATGATAGAAAAAAAAATATGTCGTATTGGCAAACTCCTCCTGGATTCAGTTTATCAGAAAAAAAACTGTGCTGTGAAAGAAATTTTTCTATAAACTCAGGCAATAAAATGACCAACTCAAAGAGTTTCTTTTTATGTGTATTCAGTCTTTGCTCTCACGGTATGCTTTGAAGCCTTTTTGTGACATTATTTTATCACTAAATATACTAATTTATACATACACTGAACACAACATACACACACACACACACACACACACACTACACAGAGAGAGAGGGGGGAGGGAGGGATGGGACAAAGAGTAGAGTGTGTGTGGGAGGGGAGAAGGAGGGAGAGAGAAACACACATACACCAAGAGAGAGGGAGAGAGAGAGAGAGAGAGAGAGAGAGAGAGAGAGAGAGAGAGAGAGAGAGATTACATTCTTGAATTGGAAGTTAGTCAGTAAACCTGAATACAAAAAGGAGTGTGAAAACAGTATTCTTTCACATACAGTATCAATCTCAACCTGAGATAAATAGTTCCCATTATTTATAACTTGAGCATCTAGCTAGTCAGTCGATTTTGTCTTTCTATTATTCTTTTCCTAAAAACTGATGAGTATGTACATAGAAAATCAAGTTAACTATATTGTTATTGCTCAAATATTCTTTTCTATTTTTAGTGGGCTGATGTTTAATTCAGGATGGTTGATAATGAGCTCATTTAAGTAAAATTAGAATCTAAGTCATCTCAGGTTTTTATTATTATTATTATTATTATTATTAATTATTTATTTATTATTATTATTATTATTATTATTATTATTATTATTATTATTATT
>JANHMN010000008.1:17702530-17720559 GCA_030674055.1 Rhabdomys pumilio
AGAGAGAGAGAGAGAGAGAGAGAGAGAGAGAGAGAGAGAGAGAGAGAGAGAGAGAGAGAGAGCTGGTGCTCAGATTGCTTTTTTTGTTTTGTTCAGTTCAGAACTGCATGGGAAAGTGTCACCTACATTTAGAGTGGCTCTTCCCACAACAAATAACTCAATCTCGATAAGTCCTCACAGAGGCACCCAGTGGCCTTTCTGTTCCTTCAGGGATTCTAGACTCTGTCAACTGACATAGAAAGATGTACCAGGAAATAAATCATATTTCTTCTGCTTAGAGGAGAGCTTGACCCTTGACCTCTCAATATTTTTTCTCCTATTTTATCTGTTTAGCTTTACTGATTCTCAGAACTATTCTTGATAGCTACAAAGTACTTTTAAATGAAAAGATCATTAAGGAGCCCCAAAACATCATTAAGTTTGTAAACATGGGAGACATAATGAAAAGAAAGGCCAATAAATGATGTATGTCCATTTATTCGTGACTTTTCAACCAGCTTCTTAATTAGCATTCCATTGATGCCAAGTGACAGAAACCCAATATATTGGTGGATGGGAACATAGGAACACTTTGTCACTTGAAACACATGACAATTTGGAAAAAAAAAAAAACAAAAGACTCACAGCTCCTCCAAGAACAATGCTTCCATCATTTCTTTTTGTCTTCCCATCAGTTGCCTCTGTCCTTGATATTTGTTTCATTATTTTCACATCTAGTCTTCATAAATCACAATGAACAAAATAATAAAGGCTGAAAAAATATAAAGTAAAAACTTTGTATGCCTTTTTCTCTAGGGTTCTAAAATCCCAGAGAAGGGACTGAATTGGCTCATTTAGACAAAGTCCTTATTCCAAATCAAATCAACTATGAGCATAAATGTGCTAAATTCTCAGGTGTTCTGTATGCATATCATAATTTCTAAGGTAAAGCTATATAGTATGGCAAAGAAAGGGAACTTTCATATCTGCATGAGTTTCACTTTTACAAATTTTAGGGACCTTTTAGAAGAGGAACAATGTACAGAGACAGGTTGGTTTCACCTTTTGTGTGTGTGTGTTCTCCTACAGGGTATGACTGTCTTCTTCTAGAGTATTACACACTCTGAAATTTACTATGAACAGAAATGTACTGGCTCTGGACTGTGGGGAGATACTGATGAAGGAACCAGATTCTCATTAAGGTCATCTAGTTGTGTCATTTATGACAGAAGAGAGGAAGAGAGAGCAAGTGTAATCTAGATATTTTCCTCTATATGGTAATTACTTCTCCCACCTGAAGCCCACACACTATGTAAGTAAATTAGGGTGTTAATGAGAGCAGAGCCTCTTATTAAAATCACCTATCTTTAGATCTCATCTCCCAATACTGTAGCACTGAGGACCGAGTGACCACCAGGTGTGTTCTGGTGAGTACATTATATTCTAGCATTCAACCCCAGAATTAAAACTTCTCCTATGCAAAATCACCTTTAGTACATTCCCAAAGTCTCTATTTTATCATTTTCCAATACAATCTCCACCACTTAGAGCTCAAAGTCTCAATGGATTATAGTCAGACTTCAAGAGGCGATCCTAAATCTCAGTATGCACCTATGAAACCAGAAACTAGCTCTATAATCTGCAAAGGATAGAATTTGCTTGTGCAAAAGATTAATACACATAAAGAAAAAGTTCCTCTTTACTCAAGGAAGTAGAGGAGCTAGGTTGATTACAGCACTTCTACTAAAAATAATTACATTTATTTTATTTGACCTCTACATTCCTCATCCTACATCCAGAAGGGAATCCAAATATTTGTATATCAAGTTTACTGAAGATAAACTAGTCTATTTAGGCAGAATTATCAGTGGAATGCTACGTAACTTCCTAAACAGAGTTCAACTTTGTAAGCAATTCTAATTCTTACGTAAGCCAGTCTTGCATATTCCACATTCCACTAGTCCCTCGAAGTACTGAATGGACAACAGGATTTCCTTAAACAAGGAAGCAATCTAGATTTTCATTTATAAGAATTATGATATTTGAAGAAATCCCTTTATAGTCCATGATTCCTAAAAGAAGTACCAAACAAAGCTCATGTTGATTGTAAAGACAGGCATGGAAGATAGAACAATTTTACACCAATTAGATTCTACCATGCTGCCTCTAACATGACTTACAACATTAAAACAGACACGCATGGGGGTAATTGGCATGTCTATCAAAACCCATTAGACAGTATTTTAACCCTTTGGAGGATGTAAAGATTATGCATAGTCTTGAACTGCTTTCTATGCAAAATTCTTGTGTGAGTAACCAGTTTGAATACTAATTCCAAACACAGAATCACTTTCTCATGTACAGTTGTAAAACAGTTGTGTACAAACCCACAGAATCAGTGGGGGAAATTAGTTTGCTTCATGACATTTGCAAATTTTAATTAAAAGACATCTTAGAAAAGGTAGGAACTCCATAAAATCTTACACATTTACATGTAGCAAATGGCTAAGACATGTGAAAATTGAATAAAGAAAATGGTATTTTGTGTTGCAAAGGGTCCAAAGTTTATATGCTTGAGCATGAAAAAAAAATGGATTGAATTTTAGTTTTCTCTTACTGATGATTCTATCATAATAAATACTGCAGTTCATAGCACAACTGTTGTTTCTTCGTGGTGAGCAGAAAAGTAACCATAATTCTTTTCATCTCTGACTTGGTTTATACCAATTTTTCTCCATTAATTTACTTATTCCCTTTACATCCTGACCACAGTACCCCCTTCCTCCCATTCCCACCTCACAAGACTCCGCTCTCCATTCCTACCTCCCCTTCACATCTGGGAAACAGGAAGTCCTTCATGGGTACCGACCCACTCTGGCACACCTCGAGTCATTGCAGGACTAGATGCATCCACTCCCACTGGGTCTAGTCACAACAGCCCAGTTACAGGAGCAGGATCAACAGGCAGACAACAGAGTTAGGGACAGCCTCCACTCTAGTTCGGACAGCCTCCACTCCAGTTGCTGGGGCACCTTCATGAAGACCAAGATGCACATATATTCAGGGAGGACTGAATCCACACCCTGTAGACCCTTTGGTTGGTGGTTCAGTCTCTACGAGTTCCCCAGGATCTAGGTTAGTTGACTCTGTTGGTCTTCTTTTGGAGTCTTAATCCCCCTCTGGTTTCTTTACTCCTTCCCTTAACACTTCTACTAGACTCCTCAAGCTCCATCTAATATTTGGCTGTCCGTCTCTGTATCTTTTTCTGTTAGCTGCTAGGTAGAGTCTCTCAGGACAGTCATGCAAGACTCTTGTCTTCAAGCATAACAGAGTATCATTAATAGTGTCACGGATTGGCTCTTGCCCGTGAAGTGGAACTCAAGTTTGGCCAGTTATAGGTTGGCCATTTCCCCAGTCTCTGCTCCATATTTGTCCCTCCACTTCGAATGGGCAGGACAAATTTTGGGTTGAAGGTTTTGAGGGTTAGTGTTTTTATCCCTCCATGCAGTGTCCTGCCTAAATTTAATGTTCAGTGCAAAAACAAAAAACAAACAAACAAACCAAACCAAAACAAAACAAACACCAAAACCAAAGCAACCAAAAACATAATAGCCATGTATCCTAGACTTTCTTTCTAACATTTTTAGTACTACAATGTCCTAAAGGAAAATTGACACATAGTGAGAATCTAGTCACATCTTTTAAATTTAATATTATTGAAACACACTTTGTAACTTGGGATAGATGTGTGATTCAGCTGTGTCCATCAAATCCTTGATTTCTTTGTGTTCCAATGAGCTAAAGACAAAGAAGTAATGGCAGTGGGTGTATCGTTCATCTATGCTTTCTCACGGAGCTCTCAAAGAGAAAGAGAAGAGTTGAGGAAAATATACCACAAGAGCAGAGAGATGCACTTTGGCTGCATTCTAATTTAAGTATTGCTAGGAGCATCTGTATTGGATATAATTTGCTTTGCTCTTAAAGTATGTGTTTTGGGTAAGATTCCCAAAGCAGATGTATTCTACAATGGAACCATTCAGACATATTCAAATAATTTTGTTTTTCTCAGTGGAGCTCTTTGTAAACTGCTATCCAGGTAGCCAGAGTTCTACATTTAAAAAATGTCAGAGCATCTTCTGCAGTAACTGTTGTTTATCCACAATAAAGAAAATAAACCGAAAGGTTGTGCTGAGGAGATCTGGCTTGATAGGTAATAGTGCTTGCTACACAGAAGTAAAATAATGAGTTTAAATTTCCATGTAAAAGCTGAATACCATCATACAAATGTATAAACCCAGCACTCAGACAAGGATATAGGAGGAAGAGACAGGAGGAGCCACATAAGCTCCCTCGCTATCCAGCCTGGTTTATCCAGCAGTGAATAGCAAAAGATCAGCAAACAAGGTGAAGTTAACACCCACATGCAAAGTTTTCTTCTGACTTAAACAGGAGTTCTGGTGACATATATATGTCCATGCTTACACACAGGAATGAACAAACACACAAATGCATGCACGCATATGTGTGTGTGCACGCACGCACACACACACACACACACACACACACACACACATGCCTACATGAAGATCTTTTTTTAAGGAAGAAAGATAGATAATTAAGAGTCTAATGAAAGCAAGCTCACTATCAAAATAGATCTTCATAATATACTTCCTATCTGGAAAAATCAGTCTTTCAGATGCTTGTAAATGTATCACCAGCTTAGCTAGTTCAGGAGTGAAATGAACAATATCACCACTGAAGACAGTGATTACTGACCATGCACTCCATTCAAGCTACTCCCGGAATGAATGATGCCATTCAGTCTACTGGTGATGTCAAAAAGCAAGAGTGCATGTCTTAGCTTTTGTAAAATGTAGTAAAGAAATCACATCAAGTCAGTATCAATGTTTAGAATTCTATGCAGAATATTAATCCAGTGTGTTTTAGTGAAACTTTCAAACAATAATACTAGAGTAATGCAGGAAAAACTTTTCTGAAACATATACCTGCGGGGAAAAACTTTGTGAAAAACAAGGAATGTGTAGGAAAATAAAAATAAACGCATTGACTCAAACCTCGAGAGTGAACATGGAAAGAAGTCCATTGATTTTCACGGCAAGTATGAAGCGTGTTAACTTTTCTCAGTTTATGTCAGGGTATCTCCAATTGGTTTATAAATAAGAAAACCACTAAATGCCAATTGTAAGAAAAATGTGTATTAAAAGAAAAAGCAGAGTAGGGAAAGATGAGAAAAGAAGGATGAGCCATGCCCCATAGAAAAATAAACGTAATAAAACGTCTGTAGCAACTTTACATGATATTAGGCAAAATGCCAGTCTGGTGTATAACAGGCACGTATATTTGCTAGTGTTGACATAGCATCGGCTAGAGCCTGTATGATTTAGCTAAGTGTTACACATGTTATTCTATACAAAGGCTGACTGGTTTTACTAGTCATCCAGTGAGGTCTCAAAGTGATCAGGCTTGATTTCTACTGTCCTAGGCATGCATTTTGGTATTCGTTGCTTTACTATATTGTGGAAATTTTGTGGTAAACAAACAAACATGATTTAGTTTTGAAAACATCTCTGCCTCATGACTAGCTTCCAACCTACTCAGGAACTTAAAGGTTGGCTTCTACAAGCTGATGCTAAAGGAATTTAGATCCGGGAAGCCTCGGGATTTGAGGCATTTCATAAACACTTTGTTTTAAAAAAGGAAAATCAGATCTAAACTTTTCTATATCCATTAGCATGGATATAATTATATTGAAATATAGTAATTTGTAGCAAACTGCTGTATGATAATACCTCTTGCGTGTTTTTACATTTTCTTTACGCCTTCTTTTGGACTGTCTTGTTTATTCCAATGACGCACTCTTTGTTTTGTGCATGAGGCATCTCTGCACTACTATATTTGTACGGAGTAGAAGGCAAGTGGGATGTTCTCCTAGACAAAAGTAACATTGATGGACAAGTTGCGATAACAGTAAAAGTCTGAGTTATGTCAACAGACATGATAAAGGTTAGTTCACAGCTGCATATAGAAGACATAATACAAACCTGAACTGAATAATGTCAGTGCTGGTGTTTGAATTTATCTCAAGGAAAAACTCTTGTACCTTACATTTTAAAACCTCTTCTTTCCTGCTTCAATTTTATTGTTATATTGTGATTGGAATCTTTATTCTCAAAGGTGGTGGAGTGCTCATTAATATATTTGGACAGCAGGCATGTTCATACAGATGTGTTTCTTTTACACTGCTGAACTCTTCTGCTTTTGGTCTTTGTTGCTTGGTTAACAAAGCAACAGTTTGTTTCCTGAAGGTGAAAGAAGTATGCGGAGCAGAGCTCCACTTGGAAGGTCATGTGGTGTTTTCTCACTCTTCCTGGATGAAGTAGGAAAGCAAAGCCATGTTTCGATCATGTTGATTCAAGAGCGTGGTAATAAGAGGTAGAAGGAAGTGTATTTTTACATCCATGATCTCCATTTTCATGAAAAAATAGGGGGAGTGGGCAACATCAGTAAATATAATGGCATGGGGAGGATAAAACCAGAGGAAGAGGCAATGAGTAGTCTGTGAGTAACTGGGAAGCTGCCTGAATGATATTCAAGAATATCAGTGGTAACGCCATAAGAGTGGGCAGTTAAAAATGGCATGAACTATAAAGGGACTGTTCCAGTTTGTCTTCTGTTACTCTGATAAGACTCTCTGACCTAAAGCAAGTTTTGAGAGGAAATGCTTCTTTTGGCTTACACTTCCAGGTCCCAATCCATCACTGAAGAAAGTAAAAGAAGGAACTAAATCAGAAACTATGGAGAAATGCTGCTTACTGGCTTTCTTTTTGACTTACTACAAGACATAGTCTTAGTTACTATCTTCATAAAACCCAGTTCCACCAGAACAGAAACTGTACCATCCATGGTGAGCTGTACCCCTATCACCCATAAATCACGATGATCTCTCACAGACATAGACATGAGTCAATATATCTTGCCAATTTCTCAGCTGAGGTTCCCTCTTTCCAGAAAGTGTCTCTAGGTTATGTCATGTTGGCAAAAACCACCCAAGATAGAAAGTAAATTTGGGGCTCAATTTTATTATCAAGATTGCTTTTACACCACAGCTTTATAATGGTGAACATATAACCATGTACATATAATAAAGAACTGAAGCCAAGCATGGTAGCTTGGTACTATAAGCCTCCAAATCCAGCATTTAGGAATCTCAGTCAGGGGAATCTTGTCTACAAAGAAGGGACAGAGAGGAAGGGACAGAGAGGAAGAGAGAAACAGAACTGGCTCATGCAGTTGAGGTGACAGATAATTTTTAAATATATATATAATAATATTATAAATATATAAATAAATATATATATAATACTACACTTTTACTATGTACATTCTCTATAAGCTTCTCTACATTCTCCCTTCTTGTACTACTTATTCTATTCTTCTTTCTTAACAGTCTTCACTAGGCATTGAAAGTATGTATGTGTGAGTGTGTGAAAATGTGTATGTGAGTGTGTGTGTTTGTATAAGAGTGTGTGTGTGTAAGTGTGCATGTGAGTGTGCATGTGTGTATGGGTACAATACATTGTATGCTACAGAAAGGACATTTATCTCTCCAAGTCTGGATAATTTTGCTATGTATGATCTCTGCTACCACTCATTTTCCCACAAATGGTGATATCTTTCTTCTTTATGACTGACTATAACTTGTCTATGTACCTACCCTGGTTTTGTTTTCCATCTGTTGTTGGACACTGAGGATAATTCCATAACTCAGCTACTGTGACTAGTCCCACAATACAGATGGGTGAGGCATTGTCTCTGTATGATATTGTTAGCTTGTGTGGGTATGTTCCCAGGAGTGGTATAGCTGGATTATATACTTTTACTTTCTTGAGAAAACTCCAAGGTGATTTTCATTCTGGCTCAACCTGTTTCCTATGAGTAACTTGGCTTGTCACATGTTTTCACAAACATTTGTTGTCATTTGTTTACTCTTTAACAGCAATTCTGATTGTGTTAAAATGAAAACCCAATTAAACTGTGATTTGCATTTCCATAATTTCCACTATGAATGCTGAATTTTCCTTATATATTTATTAACCATATTCTTCAACTTTTAAGAAGAATCTATTGATTTTGTTTATTAATTTTTTATTGGAATGTTTGTTTCATTATTTTCTATCTTTTACATCATTTACTTATATTTTATGTTTATCTTTGAATCCCTTAGGTTGTTTACATATTATTAAGAAAATGTTCTTAAGAAAGACACTACTGTGAATAAGGTAAATAAAATATTTAAAATTAGAAAGATCTTAGAGAAGCTGGAGTTATGGATGTGGAGTTAGTAATGCTCGCTATTCTTGCAAAGGACTTCAGCTCAAGTCCAAGCATTGGATTGAGGCTGATAATCATTTGTAACCCCAGGCCTAGAGTAAATTATATTCTCTTCTGGCTTTCTGTATGAACTTATATGCATGCGCAAGTGAATACATGAGAACATAATTTTTAAAAGGGCCTATAGGTAATTCTGAGAAATGTGTTTCATCACTTAGCAAATTACAACCCATGTAACAAATCCACTCATTTTTCTATTTTGTAGATTATTTAATATAATATGCATCTTTATTCATTTGCACATTGTCTATGGCTACAAAGGTAAAGTCAGACTGTTGAAATAAATCCTATGCTGCTTAAAATGTCTAAAATATTCTCTGGCCATTTAGGGAGAAACCACGCAATTCTGTTTGCTAACAAAAGCATGTATGAACTACAGGCAACTATTTATACTATGGACCAAGGAAACTATGAGTACATCCATTTCATGATGATAAATGTTTTACTATGATATCAGAGGCATATAAAAGAGCAAAGTCACTCAAATATTAAGCTTTTATTTAAAATATGATGAGTCTAGTTTATGTTTGTAGAGGAACTTAAAACTAATAATTTAACTTAAAAATATAACTTTTCCTACACAATAAAATAGGTGAACTTGTAAATAAATCTAAGCTTTGTTAAGTAAACATATATAGTAAATGCATTTTAAAAATAAAATTTAATAAATTTCAATGTACTAATAACTAGTTTAATGCTTTTAATAAAATTCAATAATTTGTAGAATCATAGCAAAATATCTAAATTACTTTTGAACATTAAAATCTCTCTTGTTCTCACACAGCTCTCAGTGTTTTAGGTTAACATAAATGATATAATATCATCAAAAAAACTGTTTCATAATCATGATATAATGAACACAAATTATACTGCAAAAACAGAAAATTTGCAATTTTGAAATAACCATGGAAGGTTTCAAATCCTACATCATGTAAAGAATGAAAAATGTTCAAATAAGAAGAAATAGTGCAAAGGAGAAAGCATTCATTCTTGATTGATAAAGGATTTAAGAAACAAAAAGTAAACACATGTAAATGTAATAAATGAAAAATGATATGTGTAAATGCTTTTTATAAATCTATTCCAGTTAAAAATGTTAATTAAATACATATTAGCTATGATGATGTTAGTTAAATACCTAGAAAACATCAACTTAATATCACATTTGGGAAAGTTCAAAATTGTTTAAGAATGCTAAATATAAAGGTTTTATAAGTGAATACTTAAATCTTTACTCTCAAAACTTGTTTCTATATTTTTATTTAAAATTTTATTTTAAAAAATTATATTAAGGAATGAGTTTTTAAGCATTCAAACTTAGTGGATGTTTGTTGCAAAATAATATTATTTTAAAAAAAAAATCTCTGCCTGCTGTTTCTACCCATAACAGAACATTTATATTCTCAGATGACACACATACATAGCCTTATATTTTTAAATATGCTTTAGACAGCACAATAGCTGGGCAAATGCCTAGCCCTCCATGTTGTTGGAATCTATTATTCTATCAATATCCTAAGTTATTTCTTATGTTTCATCTGGGCTAATTTTAGCTCTAATGGCCCAGCCCACATGGTCACATTTTTATGACTTAGCTAATCCATGACTGTTCTCCTCTCTCCTCTCCTTTGTGTTCTTCCTCTATCCCATGGACACTTCTCACTCTCTCCCTCCCCTCTCCTCTGTTCCTCCCTCTAAGCCCACCAAAACTTAACCCCATCTATTTCTCTTCTCCCAGCTATTATCTGTTAGCATCTTTATTTACCAATCAAAATCAGTTGGGGACAGGGTCACTCGATGTCTTACATATAGAGTTTCTTTTCTATGAAGCAAACAGCATTAGGAGAAACAAATTAGCGTAGAATATAAGTAACATTATTAGCATAGAGGTAAAATATAAGTAGGCCAACCCACCATATTCCCCCCTTTCTGTGCAACTAAAAGTCGTTTTTCTCTCATAGATAAATTGAACACAATTATAATAATTATTTAAATTATAATATATATTAAATATATATTAAATATATATTAAATATATATATTAAATATATATTAAATGTGTATATTAAATATATATGTTAAATATATGTATATATTTAATATATATATTACATATATATGTGTGTGTATATATATATATATTTAACATTTAGTCTCATATTTGGTAATTTAAATAAAATTTTATCATCTATCCTCATTTAAAGAATTTACAATTTTGTATCTTGATTAGGTTTAATTTTAACTTGCATTACCATCTGAAAACTAACCTTTCAAATCTAGAACATCTTCAACACTAAACAACTTAAGTTTAATTGTGAGACTATAACTAGTCTTCAACTCCATCAGAGATTTGAGAAGGAATTAAATATTATATGAATATGTAGAAAATACAAAGACACAGCTTCCAAAACTTAAACAATTGGCAGAGAAAGCGGATTGCCTGGACAGTATCTAATATTTCGTATAATGTTGAAGAATCTGTCTTTAGCCTTTTGGCCCAGAATATCTGACTGACTTTAAGTGAAGCAAGTATTGTGAAGAACTGGCTTACTCTGTCTTGGCAGAGCTTAGTCGCTGATTATCCTGAGTCTGTTTGTCCTTTTTAGACAACAACTTGTCTGTGGATGCAATTAGGGCATTTCTTGCCCAGTGGCTAGCTTTCCATAATTGAAGCAACCCTATATGGAAGTATTGATGCTTATCTCTTTCCTTGAAGTTGAATGGGGCTACTGTCAGGAGCAAACATGTCTCATAGTCAAAAGATATATTAATAGTGAAATGACTTTATATATCATATTCTTTGGATCTCTGGTGCTTTTGTAGACCATCTATCTATATATAGTGTGACTGTCAAAAATTGATTATTTTTAGCTATTTACTATTTGAATAACCTCGAAAACTATTGTAGTCAACTAAATTAGAATCTAATATGACCATGAGTTTGACTACCTGCCTATTAACTTGCATTACTTTATATCTTAAACAGTTTGAAAAGTAGCTATGAAAAAGACTGGGTTTAATTCTTTTATTCTTAAAAGAGTTGCACAGGCATAATGCTTATCTAAAAGTAACAAATTTAATTCTAAATTTTGTATTAATATATGAAGATTTACACCAATGAAAACCTTAAGGCTTTAACAATATATAAATTCTGTACCAATGTGAAAAAATATAACTTCAATTCTGGATCAAAATATAAAAATTTCTACCAATGTAAGATTATGACTATAAAATGCTTTAGGAGTAAATTTAATAACCCATCTCTATTTGTCTAATTTCTATGATATTACTATGTCCTCTTTCTTTTCTTTTCAATCTTCTTCTTTTTACCTAAGAAATAAAGAATAGAGAAGAGGGAAGGAAAGATAGAAATCCCCGAAGTCTACATTTCTATTTAGCTTTTTCTGTCCTAAACTAAAATTATTTGCATGTTATCCCTTAACATGACAACATATCTATAATTTGTAAAATAATCAAAACCAAATTATAGTACATCATTGCATGGAAGTCAAGGCAGAAACCTGAGCAACTAGTCACTTCATGTCCATGGTCAACAGCAGAGAGAATAAGGCTTTCTCTACTCTTACTGAATCCAAGGCACAAATGTAAAAACTATGTGGTGCACTTTCTGTCTGTGTCCTCCCACACTGCACAAGACAATCCAAATAATCACCTACAGATGCTTGCAAAGACCAACCCAATTTTTCAAGATGATTCTAGATTTTATCAAATTGTCAGTTAAACTAATGATCATGACAGATAAACATTGTTTAATAAGATAATGAACCAGACTATGTCAATCAATATTGATGGTAGTTAATCATAAATTAGCAAGAACTTTCTGTAGGACATTGCCTCTAATTGCTTATCAAACTTTGTCCTACCTGTAGCCCGTGACTTTACATCCTGGGATTCATCCTAAGAAAATTATTCAGAATAGATCAACTTCACAAGAAATTCATCATAGCATCACTTATAATAGCCAAATGAGAATAAATTTATGGAAAATGACTGCTCTGATTCATATCCCTAAGATAAAATATATCATTTCCCAAGATATTTACATGGAATGAGAGTTTTGATAAGATTAATGAAAGTGACTTTAAAACATTGTATATAATATGAGTTTTAAAAAATTATTAATATGTGTACGTACTTACTTATGTAAATACTTCATGGTCATTTCACTGTAGTTGAGTTGAGATAATATCAAGACACGCTTACAAACACACACAGACACACAAACAGACAGAGAAAGAGAAAGAGAGAGAGTCACCCACTCATAAATCACATTCATCACATTCTCACTTTTACTGAATGTGTGAATTATATCTCATCAGAAAGAAGTGATTGATTCCATCTGTCTTGACATTTCTTTGTTCCTTATTACCTCACTGCTTCCTGGCTTTTCTTTTTGTGCCTTGTCTTCAATTTTTACCTCTGAATGGGGTTATCAGTATCCCAAAATGATTCATTCAAGGGGACATTGATTCCACCACCATTGCCACCATGGGAACCATGGAGTAGTTGTATCCCTTAACTATAGATATAAATCTTTGAAACTTGATCAAATTACAAAAATGGAACAATTTTCAAGGGATGGTTGCCATATCCTCTGAACTGTCATGTTCTATGATAGCATTTCCTTCTGCTGCCCAGGCAATTGTAGTCTTACATTCAAGACAATTTCAATGAAAGTAATTATGGAACTTATCAATAATTCTTATTTTATTAGCCAATATTATAATGAGATACACACATGTTTTATAGCTAGCACACCACCTATCTATAAAAATCCACAGTGAGAGTGTGCTGTGTAAATTTAGTATCTGATTCAGTCTTATTCTCTAACTCTAGTTCTCTAACTAAGAACTACAATTCTCTCAAAATGTTCCACTGTTAAAGGCAAGCACAATGTCCCTTTCATTTGATTCCCTAATTAAATGTATAAATACTTTAGATAAACTGAGAAACGTTTTATTCAACAATATTTTGCATGTTAACTTAGCTTCACAACATCATTGTTTAATCATAAGCATCTTTTGAGTAATGGTATCTTATGGGGATGAGCTTCATGAGTTGTCATAAAAAATTTTGGCATCCGTTGTATTGCTAATTAGGATTTCTGTTGAATCCACAAGAATAATGAGAAAAGACCAAAAGTACCCATCAGAAGAATTCAGGTTTATGTCTATGTAGGAGAAGAAAATTAAAGCAATAGATGGAGAATGTTAAAGTTAGTTAATATTTTGAAAGTCTGACGATTGGTTAGCAATTAACATATCGTGAACTATTACTTTCATATAAGAAAATAATTCTGTAATATAAATAACTTATCAGCTCCTTTGTGATTATTTAACTCAAAGGCCCCTTCAGTCTCACAGTTATTTACAGGATAAGTAATAAATCTGACACTAGCTCTACCCTGGTAGGAAAACACTTACTGTTTGTGTGTTTGTGTTATAATATGTGAGTTTGTGTGTATGTGTGTGTGTGTGTGTGTGTGTATGTGCACACATTCATAAATGCTTATATATGTGAAGATAATAAGTTAACATCAGATATCTTCCTCAATCGCTCTTCACCTTATTTTGTGAGACATTGTTTCTCTCACTAACTGAATAGATTTGCTGTCCAGTAGTTCTCAGGGATCATCACAAAACATCCTTTCCTGCCCTGGGTTATAGGCAAGCCAATTTATCAAATAGATACATTTTTTACATGCTTTATAGAGATTACTTACTCTGGTTCTCATATTAGTATGGCAACTACTTTAACAACTTAGTCATCTTACTAGTTCCAAATATCCCTTAAGGTTCAAGTCTGTCAATGTATAATACAATGATACTATTAATATGATTAACAGAATATTTCTCTAGTAATATGTACAAAGAATGAAGCATATTGAAAGTGTCATTGACAAGCATGAAGCTTGTGGCTTTCACAATTTTCACCCTAACACTCCATGATTCTTAGTTTTACACATTTCTCTGGCACTTTCTATAAACATGTATGACATTTCATGTTGTCTCCTGTCACAAAACTACCTAACAGTGTATGACACTTGAAAATGGGTCTTGTAACTCAAAAGTACTGTTGCTTTTACTGTTCCATCTGCCTACTGAGACTCCGAAGTAAGCATTCATACAGTGTTTTGTCTTTTAGGGCACTGAAGGTATTTGTTACTGAAAATACTTACAAGACCCCTCTAGAAAGATTCACTCACTTCTACAAAATGAACGGGACATGGAACACATTCTTTCATAAAGATCTCACTGTAACAGTGCATGAAATTAATAAGGACCTATAGGGTGAGTGTCAGTCATTCAGTTGGTGTGGTTTTTGTGTGGACTTTGCTTAAACAACAACTTCTGAGTCAGACTTTGTGCTTTAAGCGTGATCTTATTTTATTTTAAAATATGGTTCATCAAGTCAACAAATTATATACTTCTATAAGAGAGTTTTGTTGTAGGAATGCCTTAGTGGGTTCTCCAATTGTACTCTTAACCGAGTAAAGAAAAAGTTATTGGTAACAGATGCAGTGATAATTCCTATGGAACATTTGAATAAATACTTGCATATACACTTAGGGCTGGAGAAGACTGAGAAGCATCCACTTCATTATTAGAAGAATCCGTTTGAAGTCTTTGTACTATATATGCTAAACAAAAATCTACTTATTATCACCATTAAAACTCCTATGGGATCTTTGGTTAAACAGGCCTCCTCATAGGGTGCTGTAGTGACGTGAGGACGAACCAAGATGCCGTTTAGAAGCAAAGGTCCTGGCAGGACAGGAAACACTGATGGATTAAACCAAGCTTCCTAGGGTCAGGCTTTAGATATCTTAAACTCTGAGACCTGCCCCTACTCTACTTCTGTCCTTCCTTCATAGACTTTTGACCCCACACCTGAATCCCTGTTCCTGTCACCCCAAACAAATGAATCTGGAAGTAAAAATGTCTCTAAGGATTATTTTAGACTCTTGTGCTACTATCCTTCAGTTCATACACTATCGCCCTTACTTCATGTGTTAGAGTGTCCCCCTACCTCTCTCCTTTCAAAGAAAAGTGTTCTTCTCACTAGCCAGAAGCCCTTTGCTTTACCACCTTTCCACTGATTATCATTCTTGCATGGTCTTTGCTCTTTATCTTTTCCTTTGATTTCTGTGTAAGACCACATAATACACTCCCTAAACAGAACTCACTAGCTCCTAAAGATAGCCAGTTCCACTTACTCATCCAACTATGGGTCTGTCTGTTCAGCACTCCTGGGATGCTCCTGGCTTCCCCTCATGGTGGATCTACAGTCCTCTTTGGCTACATCTTTACCAAATGACTGATACCTTCTTGAATTCTATATTCATAGCAGGTTTCCCATGAAAACTCCATTTTTCCAGTTTTTTATCATCCCTTTCCTCTTTTCTCATTCCCAAATGATGAGCTATTGCTCTCCTCCCACTGATCAATTCTATTGACATCCTTTCCATTCTAATTCTACTCACCTCTGTCAAATAAACACAGTTCTTTGAGACCAATACAAATCCTTCCTCTCTCCTATGTGAGGGAGCCCTCTCTACGGACACACACCTCCTATCTCATGCTTTTCTCTGTGTCCCATCTCCCTTTGCACCTTCTTGAGAAATCTATTTCACTGTGTAACCAAATGACCCATTTTTTTAGCCCTCTAGGAATTACTTATTTTTCAGAGGTTTCTCTAGGAGTACAGGATAGAAACCACATAATCCACTGCAACTGATCATGTTTAAAACACTCCTGCTATAGGGAGTCAGTCAGAACTATGTCTAGGATAGAGCCTATCTCCTTATCATCCCACTTCTTAGAGAAGTAGCCAATGAGCGAATACCTTGTCCCTTACTTTTATCTGCCCTGAGGGTCTGCAATGAAAGGTGAGCTATCTAAAAGCCTCAGGTGGACTGAGACTCTGTGGATAGGAAAGTTGAGTAACTGATGACACCTATGGAAACTTCTGCTAAGGAGCTCGACAGTGTTGTCTATGACTTCCTGACTGCAGGGTAACTCAATCCTCCATTCCCCTTATTCCCCCTTCTCCATTTCAACACAGTCTTCACTTCCAACAAGAGACTATGGCTCATCAGTAGTTTTAATTAGCAGGACAATTCTGATTCTGGAGTTACATGTTTCCATTCTTTTATTTTGACCTTACTTTCAAGCGTCCAAACCTAAGGCCACCTAAGCCACTTCCTTGTCCACTTCATTCAGGACTTCTAGAAAGCCAGTTAGGGAGCTAAATCTTCATTCAACCCTACAAGCATGAGTGCAGACCCCAGAAGCTTGTCTTTGTCAGGCCCCGAGAACTGTATCACTTTCCCTGACCAATATGATTTGTCCAATCTCCTAAGGAAGCTCTAAAGGTAGAATTGAAGCTTTGCTGTTAAAATCTTGCTTCTGACCAGGATGTCAATACTGCCTTGTGTAAATTTTACCCCATCCCCAAGGCTAGTGATCCTCAGAAGTGTGGTGAGGAATATATGTGGAGCAAATTTGCATCTTGTGTATAACCTTGCCCATGTGCATCACAGTGATAAGAAAACACTAGTCCAGATTAAAAAAAAAAACCCAACTAACTAACTAACTAACTAACTAACTAACTGTCTTCCACTCTACCCACAATGATTTCACTGGCCTCTTTCCACAGTTCTTGCCTTAATCTTTGGAGAATTCCTACTTACAACTGAGCTGAAAGGCTTTTATTTATTTATTTTTTTTTATCCTATGTATTTGGGATAGCTCATTATTCTGCCAACTATATAATTTCACTACATATTGGCAGAAGCCTATTGAGACACCAAGGTTTCAATGCCGTATCAACCTTACTCACAGTCTGTGGCTGTTTCTCCAAAATTGTAAATATTTATTCTTTGTCCTCATGGTGATATTTTTTTTTTCTTCATGTGGCAATCAACTCTGGGATGTTTTTTGACAGACTGCTAAGTGTTGAGCAGCTGACACTGTCTAACCTGATGCAGATGCCTTGTGTTAGCTCAGCTTTGCTTGTTTTTATGTAATGAACCCTAGTGAGCATTTTACAGTAGGTGCCTCATGTGGTTTCAGGTAAAGTACATGGATTCTAAAAACAATGTGGAGTATAAACAAAAAGTGAGAAAAATATGTGGAAATTTGTTTCTATAAAATAAAATTAAATTTTTCTATTACTCTCTTTTCCTAAAAATATTATTACCAGTCAAGTTATGATACCTTTACCCTTCTGTATTTCCTTATTTGTCTTAAAAATGAGCATTTGGTTAATTTTCTCTGTAAATAAATGTTTTTGTCTTTTTTCCAATTGGTTTTTCTAGGAAAACTTTTTTGAAAAATATTGTAAAATTATAAAATGAATTTTGAATAATTTCATATATAAGTACGCTATTTTTATATCATTTCCACTCTTCCATCTTTAAGTATTTTATCTTATGTTTAATTTAGTGTATGTGTGCAAGTATGTACATGGAGACAAGTGCTTGTGTGTATAAGCTTAGTGTGTGTGTATTTGTGTGTGTTCTTGTATGTGCTTGTTTGTGTGTATGATATGCATGTGTTTGTGTGTATGTGTGTGTGTGTGTGTGTGTGTGTGTGTGTGTGTGTGTGTGTGTGTGT
>JANHMN010000008.1:17720569-17766185 GCA_030674055.1 Rhabdomys pumilio
TGTGTGTGTGTGTGTGTGTGTGTGTGTGTGTGTGTGTGTGTGTGTGTTTGTGTGTGTTTGGTTGCACAGAAGAGGTCAGACTATAATTCATAGCAGTTGATTTTCTCCTTCTCCACTGTTGGTCCCAGCACCATCATGGCTCCAAGCAACACTACTTTTTTATCATCCTAAGAATTGTTTTATTTTTAGTGAATTGTCAAAGTCTCTTAGGCTGTCAATGAACACACACACGGGAGGACAAAAAGGTTTACTCAGTAGATTTACTAAGTAAATCATTCTACAAGAAAGATCCCATGAAATTAAGGACCGTGCTGTTCTGCCTCCAGAGTGATTGTAAGTAAATCAAAGGATTGTCAATACTAATTTCACCAGGCTACAGACATTAGAGAGGAAGCGACTCCTCTTCCCTTCAGTTCTGGTCAGGGGCAAGAAACGCACTTGACACAAGGATAGTTTCAACAGTTAAATGAGATTGAATATGGAACACCTACCTTCCACCTAGACAAAAGAGTACACTTCTACACTGAAAGAAAGGTTCCCACATTCAAGGAATTCTTTTTTCCCCTTCTCCTTTTTAAATTGATTTTATTTACTTACATTTCAAATGTTGTCCCGCGTCTCAGTCACTCCTCCAAAAGTTCTTCATGTCACCTCCTTCCCTTTGCCTCTGAGAGGGTGCTCCCCACGACCACCACCCTCACCCACTCACTCACTCTCACCTCACCCTCCCCCATTCCCCTTCCCTGAGACATCAAGTATCTAGAGAATTAGGTTTATTCTCTCCCACTGAGGGCAGATAAGACAGTCTTCTGCTACATACGTGCTAGGGCCCACAGACCAGCCCATGTATGCTCTTTGGTGGGTGGCTTAGACTCTGGGAGCTCCCAGGGTTACAGATTAGTTGGCCATGTTGGTCTTCCTGTGGGCCTGTTATCCCCTTCAGCTTCTTTTTCACTATCAGTCATATTTTATTAGTAGTTATTGACAAATAGATATAATGTATCCCCTCAGGGTATTTCTCATAACAACAAAAAAAAATAGTTAATTGAGAAAAGAAGCATGGCAAGATTTCTAAAAACTGCAGATTTGGCTTATTATTCACCAAATCTATGAGTGTTCAGAATATATAAAACATCCCCTTTCTACTATTTATGTCTAGAAGAAATGTGTCACATTTGATGGTGCCTCAAATTCACAGTGTCATCAACAAAAATTATTAAGTGTAGATAAAATAAGCTTTTGCAGTTTTAATGAAAGATAAAGCCATCAGCACACACTAACGAGCTGAGAAACTGTGGAATAGAGGTGACAGTTTAAAATTGCATTAACCTTGACCCACCTGAAGTATTAGTTTATTATAGAAACAGTAACTCAGAATCTTCCAAAATAGAGCTAATTAAGAGACAGAATAAAATGCTAAAATCTCCAATGAGCAGGGTTATGCTATCAAAACCACTAATAAGTGAGAGAAATCTCTCAGTGTGGAGCTATCAAATGCATGATTTAGTAGCGTACTTTAGAAATAGAACAGGCTTCAAATATCTTCCAATAAAATATAAAATGTTTCTGTGCAGCAAATCTAAAGAATAAATGAAGGTAACAGGTAAATGAATAATAATTTACTAATGGGAGATATTTCATCCATGGTCAATTCTGTTCTTGGGGAATATCATTTTAGCTTTGATCCTAAGATGCTCCTGGTCATATGTGTCTTCTTCCAGCTCCCCCTCAAATTGCCAGAATTCTTGATTTCCTCAGATCACCAAGACTCCTATATTTCAAATCTTTACGTCAAGAATTCCTACTAAATGAGGAGCTATTCTAAAACTCTTGTCAAATGTGAATATGATTATCATTGAATATATACCAGGATGGTAACATCATGACAGAGAGGTGGACTGAGATGGTTAGTTAATCAAAAGGAATTTGACTGTTTCATATTTGGTAAGGTTGGCAGAAATGAAAAAAATTGAATGTGCCTATTTACAGCATGGCTAAGAGAAGCAGAGATGTGTCCAATGGCCAATGTCCCCTGGCCCCTTGTATGCTGTAGATGCTATGTAACACATATACAAACACACATACACACACACACACACACACACACACACACACACACACTGATACACACTCACATAAAACACATATAGACTTAAAGATTTCAAAAATATTTAGAGCTTTTGTGAATCAGGTTTATTTCCCTTAGATAAAAGCTATATTTTTGAGACTTTTCTATGTCTTGGCCAAAAAAACACGGGGATCCTAAATCCTCTATTCTGGGTAGAATTTTAAAAATTTTTGTTCTCTTTTAAATGTAGAATGATGAATCCCCACAGAAGTTTCTGTCTTTACCCCATTGAAACATACAACCCTTCAGACTGAGTTACTAACAAACAAGACAATATAAGGACCATGTACATCAGTCAGTAATCACAAGAACCATTATACTTGAAATAAAAGGAAAGCACAAGTGAGATATCACTGTTGTGGAATTGTGGGAATCATAAGATACTGACACTGGAAACAAACAGGCCATTAATTTAAAAACACAAGAAATATATGTAGTCCTAAGAAAACTCAGAAGCCCACAAAAAGCATTCTACCAAAGAGTTTCCACAATAAGATAAAGCATTGCTTACACCTTAAAGTTAATTCAGTAAAAAGTCTCATGCCTGATCTTTGAACTTAGATAATACAAAATAATAAATATGAGTTAGTTTTGCAGTTCTATGTTCATTTGTCGCATAAGAAATCCTAAAAGATATCCTTCTACAAAAAGAGCATCTCACTCCCAACCTCAACACTTTCTCTTGTACATAAGGGACCAATAACCCTGAGGAAGTCACCAGCAGAAGCAGTATAGGAAGAGATGACAGATGAATGAATTTTAAGGACCTATCAATTATAATAATGCACTAAACTAGAATCAGCAGAGTTGTATTATATTTAATAATGCTTACATTATTTTCTTCACTGTTTATATAAATAGCCCGATATTCACCCTTTTTTTTTAAATTAAGAAATGGAAATTTTCTGTAGGCAGCAAAGTAGGGATAGGAGCTGAAAGGAGAGATGAGTAATATTCCATTGTGTGTATGTGCTACATTTTTATTATCTATTCAACTGATGATGGACATCTAGGTTTATTCCATTTCCTAGCTATTGTGAAGAGAGCAGCAATAAAGATGGATAAGCAAGGGGCTCTACGGACAGATACAGAGTCTGTTGGATATTTGCCTCGGAAGTGGTCTGGGGAGAGTTTGAATGAGGAAATCAATCAAAGGCTGTGTGTGAACACCTATCTTTATTCACACATTATACTCACAAAAGAATAAATTTAAACATGAGAAATTATAAAGGAAGAAAATTGAAGACTAGGACACATAACTCTGGCTTTCTCTTCTTTTTCACCTTCAGCTTAGTTTTAAATACGTTATGTTCAGGCTTCTGTATAAATATTGATTTGAATAAAATAATTTATTTTACCAAAAGAGAAAAAGATAAATATGCTAATGACTGTGGTCAGTGGAGTCCTTTTTGCTTCCTCACAGTTCTGACATTTGGGATTTTTAGTTTGTCTAATGCAGCTCAGCACCTGTTACTTGAACATCAGTGGATTTAGCACTTAGATTTTTTATTTTAAATGAAATGCAGCCCCTTTGTCATATTTGATTCTTTCCATAAAGAAAATACATTTTATTAATAAGAGAGAGAGAGACAGACAAAAAGACAGAAAGAGAGAGAGACAGATAAAGAAAGAGACAGACAGAGACAGAGATACAGAGACAGAAACAGAGAGGACTGTAAAGTTTTCCATGGCATATGTGCTTGTGACCATAAAAGGACATCTTTGAAAGGTTTGCTTTCCCCTTCTACCATGAATTCTACCAAGTGCGGTCATCAGAAAAATATTTATCCTCTGAGACATCTGAGTCACAAAATTGTTACTAAAATGAGTATCCTTGCATATAAATCTTTATCAACATTTCTTATCACTTGGGTTATATTGTAGAAACAAGTTTTCATTATTTAAGATTTACTCTCCAAAAGCTATGGGACATTATAAATTATTTTGTAATTATTTTGCTATTATCAATAATCTGTTTTAATTATTTTAAGGCTTTTATTAAACTTGATTTTTTTGAAAATTCATATGTATTTGTAATGGATCCTAATTATGGTCTCCTTCATACTCTCTGTTTTCTATTATTGACACCGTCCCTGTCCACACTACGAGAGTATAAAGTTTTACATAATTCATGCATCACTTGGGAAAGAAACAAAACTAGCACTCAAATGGCTGTAAGTTAATTATTTAATTAATTAATGTTAAGGACAACTTTCTTTGACAATTATTGTAGAAGAAAAATTGAAAGTAGCATGAAGTTTAAAAACCTGTTTTAAATATTTCTCTCTAATATCATGAGAAAACTGCCTTCTATTTATACAAAAAGACTATCTCTTAGCCTTCGGTTCTGTCGTCATGGTTTAAACAATGGGTAGCATAAAGAAAAATTATGTCATTGGTACAGTGATATGATTCTGCTAGAAAGGAATGATCTGTGTCTCCTAAATCTCGGCACCTGGTGTGTGAGTTCAGTCATATTTTCTACCACTGTCTAACTCAGTACAAGTCTTGCACTTTTCTGTACTTTGATTTTCTTCAGTGTTCGGAAGGGGAAGTATTTATACACAATAATATCTACCATGTTTTCTACCTCTTTCGTGATTTTGAGAGCTTTCCAATATATTGTTTCTCCCGTCCTCTGTCTTAGTAACACTTATCGCTTTGTTCCCTTCGTGAGCCAGGCATCCCGAACTTTTCTTTCCCATGTGAGGTTCACTACGATCTATGGGGTGAAATAGTACAGATATTCATTTTTAAACATTTTTATCTTACTTTATTTATCAAGGGTGCTTGTGTGCCACATGTGTGAGTATGTCTCATGCCACACCACACACGTGGAGGTCCAAGGACAAAAGTTACGAGTCATCTTCGGATCTTTCTCTCCTTGTACAATGTGGAGTCTGCAGAATCAAACTTGGATCCTCAGACTTGTGGAGTCTGCAGAATCAAACTTGGATCCTCAGACTTGGCAGAAAATTCACTTCTCATTATGCCACGCCTTTTTATTTTTGTTCACATACTGCATCTTGCATGAGAGTTGCCTTCTCCATCCAACCTGTCATGACCATCAATCACAATTTCTGATCTTTCTGTCAATAGTGCTCGTAATGCAGTGTTACAAGACACAGTCGCTCATAAACATTGTCTCCTCCACTTCTGAGTGAAAGTTAATCAGAATCAGCTTTTTACTTGAGGTCACTTGGAGGTCTACAAAACTGTAGGCATACAAACTCCTAAATATAAAAGTAGATGCCCAGATTTAGTCTACAATTTCTGCAAAATCCTTAATTAAATCTCTATCTATATGTGTACACACATATACGTCTATTACTTTTTAAAATATATTTTCTAGGAAGCACTCATTCCTTTTAGGTCTTATGTCCATCTTTCAGATAGTTCTCATCTCCAGAGTCTGTTTTCAAATTCCATGTGGGAGTAAAAAGCATTAATGGGACATTTTGTGCTGGCGGTATTACACCTGAGCTACAGTCATTGCTGCACTCTTTTGAACTTATCTTTTCCTATAATAGTGACATTTTAAAGCCAGAGTAGAAGCCCCTGCAATCCCTGCATTAAAGAAGCTGGCATAGGAAGATCACATTTTTCAGGACCAGCCTGAGCTGTACAACCAGGCTCTGACTCAATATATAAAATTGATTTGTGGTGTGCAATTGAAATGGATAAAGCAACTGGTTTGTATGTAAAAATATTACCAGACAATCTACTGATATCCACAATTTAATCTTAAAATTGCTAACGACCAAGGCATTGAGAGCTAAAGGCTTCTTTGCACAAGCTTTAGAGTAAAATTAAAAGCAAACAGAGCCAGACCTGGAATCCCAGCTCCATGCTGACATTGGAAGGAAGGCTCTGGGACTCAAGGCAGCTGGAGCAAACAGTGAGGTCAAGGTCACACCTGGCAATTTACCAAAAGTCTACTTCAAAACAAAAAATTAAATACAGGCTGGAAATATAGCTCAGTTGTAGAGGACTGGACTATTGTGTGTTTATGTATGTAAGAGTTACAGGCTCAGTGCTCATAACTAAAATGGATATAAATGTTCATGTTCCCTACATAATGAATATGCATCACATTTGCATATAGATTCTAAAAGCAGCAAAACAACTAAATATGTTTCGTAATTATATGACTGTTTAAAGTGATATTCTTTAAATTAAACCAATAGGAATAATGACTCATGAGAAAAGAGAGATCTTGTGGATTTCTGTTTCTGCTGCGTCACTTTAATTAGACCAGAAAGGCTTTAATCACTCTCTCTTGCCTTGGATATCTTTGTTCTGTTTTGAAAGAGAATCTGTGAAGAAAACTGGGTGTCATATCACTTTGAGACATACTTGGAATTAGCATGTATAAATGGAAAAAATAAGATATCGAAATATATTTTTGAATGTGAAATCACTAATAATGATATTTTCTTCCTTTTGGTGAGCCACTGTTCTCCTAATGACTTTCCATACAGACAATCTGTATTGACTCTTCTTTTTCATGATATCAATCTCTGTCGTTGAGAGAACAGGCAGAAGTGCATGTGGGGATAGGGCTGGACATTCAAAGAAGCAGGTGCACATTCAAATGGCTAGGCTGTATCTGTGCAGTAAGTGCGCATGGCAAATGGCTAGGCTGGGTTCTGTACACACACACACACACACACACACACACACACACACACACACAACAATTAAAAAGTAATCTGAGTGCTAAATTTTTCCTTTTCCTTAACACTTAAACCAGTTGATAGCAAAACAGCTCTCCATAAAACATACAGGCTTCTGTGTTTCGTTTAGTGAAAAGTGTAACTCCTAAATGAGCACTCACAGGTGTTATGTGGTCACAGTTTTTTCTTCAGTTCTTTCACAAATTTAAATCAGACCTCTACATGTTCTCTGACTGCAACACGGAAGGCAGTTACTGTGACTGGAAGGCCACTCTTCACTGGGTAAGCAGGAAAGATTCAGGTCCTAGTCAGCTTTCTTGTCTTAGGTTCTTGGAGTGCATGGGTTGCTTTATGAGGAGTAAGGACAGCAGGGTTGTTAAGTAACCACCCCCTTTCTGAAATTAAAGTAACCACGAATGTGCCTTTCTCAGCCTGCTCTGCTGGGCACCACCAAGAGGATACTGTCCCTTAAACTGAGAAAAAGCACACATACAGAGTTTGGATGTATTCTAATATCTGTTTTTAAAATGTATAGGTCATATATTTTATAGAATTTTTATTAGATTGGTAGAAATTGATCCAATAGGTTTTATATAGGCATTTATGTAGGTTATATAAAAGGTCTTCTATGCGTATTTTTATGTTGCTTGGAAACATTAACTTGGTACAAAAAAGCCACATTATATAAACTGATACCTAACCCCTTGCTGTCTATCAGACCCTCAGGCTGGGCAGATAACTCAGTGGATTAATGTTCTTGTCGAATAAGTGCCATTTTTTTGAATCCTTGTTGAAGTCACATAACCCATGTAAAAGTAAATGCTAGTCATGCAAGTATATCTATATATGTGTAATCTTAGTGTTTCCTCTCTGAGATTGGTGGGAGACCCAGAATCACGGGAAGTTTGAAGGCCAGGGAGCATGCTGTGCTTGCAAAAAAGAGCAAACTGATACTCTCTCGGGTAGGTTAAAAAAAAAGAACGTCACAATATTTCAGACTGCTCTTTGAACTCATGAGCGTGCTGTGGTGTGTGCACAACCTTATTCATACATAGAAGTGTACAAACTCACATAAACGCAAATGTTTATTTATCCACATGAATTGTTGAAGCTTGGTTTTGCATTTTTTTTCCACACAAGAACATTTGCAGTGACATGATCTAAGGTATGGGACAAATTAAAACATTTTTACCAATTGAAAAATGCTTATGTTTAAAATCACAACAGTGCAATTTCCCCTTTAGTTTTATTTTATTTATTTTTTAGCTCTAATTACCTGGATTATGATGCTGAACATTTAAAATACTTCAAAGAGATTAGTTGAACACGTTATGCAGAACACAAGTCATGTAGTAAATACTAAATTTTCTGTAAGAAAGACTATGTGTGCAATGAAATGCTTATCAGCATAAATAGTAGAACCAGCAATTCAAATGTATCCATAAAATATTTCATGGTGTTCATTCAGTGAATCCATTGCATGTAAGATCTTTGGGACAAAGCAAAGCATTTTTCCAAGGACATTGGCTTGCTTGGCACAAGTTCGTACCTGTTTCCTCCCACTCGGTAGCATGCAAGCCTGCTGAGTACTTGTCTTCACCCTGTAAAGCTGACAGATGTGATCCCAGTGAGGTTCCACTACTTTCTACAGCTGAGTGGAGCCCATATGTTGCAGCGAAGACAGAAAGAAAAGAAGAAGATTAATTCAGTTGTCAATGTAAGTAATTGGGGTTGTCCTGCCACCCTCCACAGTCAGTGTCGAAATTGGCCATTTCCTTAATTATTTATAACAAAGCAGCATTGGGTTCTGCAAACACCAATGCGTTTTGCCAGTGTGTTTACCCCTGTGGCTTTTCATACTCCTTTTGGTTGGAGGGAAGAAGGTTGTTTTCTTAATTGTTCACTCTGAAGAATTTGCTGGATTGATAAACAGGGAATGGAGGATTATAGACTTCAAAGTAGAAGAAATTCTTGTATAACCAACTACTCCCACATTTCTGGGAAGGACACATTATTTGAAAATGTCTCTAGTTCCTATACTTTGGAGGTTAAATGAGTTTATCTTAGTATGCTATCCAAGTGAGCCATTGTCCTAAGAAAGTGTCATAAATTAAAACAGTACATTATGAGCTAAGCTGATAACTTGTAAAAGGTTACAGAAATGCAGATGAGGCATCAGACTGATACAGCAAACTTATGGTAGATTGAATAGGAAAGAACTTGAAGGTAGAACCTGGGGAAACAGAGCACTGGCTACCTGTGCAAGGGACACAGGTTTGGTTCCCAACATCCAAAAAGTGGCTCACAATCATCTGTAACGCCAGAACAGACAATCAGACGCCCACTTCTGAATTCTGTGAGCACTGTACACATGTGATGCACATATACACACACACATCTAAAACCACTAATAAACATAAAACTAAAATAAATAAAATATATTGTTAAAAGAAGAATTTAAAAGTAACCTACTTACAAAGCCTATTTGAGATATTTTTATCTAGTTAAAATCAGTCTGTTGTCTTCCACAAAATCTATATAAATAGAGTTGAATAATAACACAGAACACTATAAAAATGTTAGACAAGCCACAAATAAAGATCAAATGATGTGGTGAAAAATTATAATGAGGAGACATCTACCTAGGATTGTTCTATAAAATCTGGCTGTACATATTTTAAATAACTGCATTGTTTGCCAAGAGTTTTCCTTTGTTTCATTATAATGAAATGTCTTTCCCCAATATTTGGTAAGTGAATTTACTTAGGAAGACAAAGCTGCAAGATTATAAACTGTTTGAATGTACAAGAATCAATGATTTGAATGATAGTATTTTGATTATATACTGTTCCTATGTGCAAGCATGTATACCTAGCTTGTGAATAAATAACATAGATACATAGATACACAGATCACATATATGTGTGTAGATCACACATTGACACATAAAAACACTTACATACTGCTGTTGAACATGTCAATAACTGAGTAATCAGAAAGACATAGCTCTTGATTAAGAGGAAGGCTATTTTTATCAGTCACTTGAAGCTGGAATAGGAGCATAGGTCTGATCCCAATACTGATCATGTAGAGGTAGGAGGGTTGGAAGTTGATACCTGTCTAAGCTACATGGAGAGCTTGAGGTTCAAGGCTTACTAAGGTACATAACTGAATAAAAATATTACCCAAGCTCATTTCAAAATACTTGCAATGGTTATTATGTTTAGAATAATTTCTCTAAAGACATAGAAGTTTTACCTACAGGTAATGTATTACCCATGTTAAAATAGAAATGTTAAGATAATATTTGGAAATGAAGTCAATAGTTAGAAGGAGTGTAAACAAGACGGTTAGAGACTAAAGGCTTTTGCCACCAAATCTAAAGGCCTGAGTGTGATCATTGGGCCCCAAATACAGGAAGGGAACCAATTCCCAAGGGACATGTAATGATCACTATGTGTATGCTATAACACACACACACACACACACACACACACACACACACACACACACAGTCACACACACATTTTTTTTAATTTAATTTAAAATAAAGACATTTGAGCAACTGAAAACCATCTGAATCTAGTTAAGGTTTCATGATAAAATCTCAAAACATTTAATACATCACAAAAAATTCACTAATAATATAAATTAAACATATTCCTCCCTTAAAACAGTCCATTTGAAAACTATAATCACACAACTGTACCTAGTTACAAAAGATAATATAATAGTGAGGTTATCAAACAAGGCAACCTGGTCAATGGAATCACTCTGTGTCAGTCTTGGTCAATTATTCATCATTGCTTAAGCTTTTCTGAATGCTCTGACTTCACAAGGCTAACCAGGCTGCAGATGCAGTTCTTAGGTATGCACTGTTCACAGAAACTGAGGAAACCAGTTTCATTGAGTAGACTGAACCTTTCAGAATACAGGTCTAAATTAAAAAAAAAGTTTATCTTTCTTTTTTTTTTAAATTTTTTTATTTATCTTATGTATATGAGTACACAGTTGCTCTCATCAGACACACCAAAAGAGATTGTCAGATTACAGATGGTTGTGAGCCACCATGTGGTTCCTGGGAATTGAACTCAGTATCTCTGGAAGAGCAATCAGTGTTCTTAACCTCTGAGTCATCTCTCTAGCCCAAAAGTTTATCTTTCTTAATATTTCAAATATTGTTCATACTTGGGAATCTCTATCAACATACATTGACAAAATGCCCACAATTATATTTACATGCAGGCACTTAGCTGATCTTTTTTTCAAAACAATGTGTTCATTTGAAAGTACATTGAGAATTTCATTGGACTTGATTGGTTTAGTTATTGTGAAAACTTACTTGGTCAAAACCACTAAATATCTTTTAAAACTCTCCATAACACACATCAACTAAAATTGGCAGGAAAAAACTGTGGACTTCTATTTATCATTCACTATTGTGAAATTACTGCCTATTTGTATTAAAGTGTGAATTATATAGCAGTAGAGGATGTTCCAAAAGTATGTGGGGTTTTGAGACTTCAAATTTTCATTTAGAATGTTTTTCATAATTAATAATTAGACATAAGCCTGTGAATCTCACAAGTCCATCAAGAAAATGTGTATTGAGAAAACCACTCTGCTCCCCCTCTTAAGCCCAAGTATGCAATTAGTGACTGTCAGGCAAGATGCCCATCTCCTTAGGATATATTTGCCTTAGGAAGTTTGTAAGTACTTCATTTAAATAGAGAAACAGAGAATCTCTGCCTCAGCTCTAGCAGAAGCCCGAATTCAGTCTTGTTCAATATTTGCGCGCACACACACACACACACACACACACACACACACACACACACTCCAGCAAGGGGCTACATTAAGGGGTCATTGAGTTCTACTCTAAACAAACTTTTTGTGCACATGAATACATTATTGTGGATACAACTACTATATATATATATATATATATATATATATATATATATATATATGATTAGTATATATAATGTAAATATATGTATACTGTAAATATTTTTGTATATGTACATATTTCTTGAAATGTATAAAATAAACTTACCCATTTCTCAAAGGCTAAAATTAACTCACTATAAGATTTTGTTAGAGAAATGTAATTAAATAAAAAAAGTCAATTTATTGTCATCAAAGTGTATTAGTTTATCAGAGATTGCTGCATGTCTAATAAACTCAATAATGTTTGGTAGCAAGACTACTCCTCTTGGAAAATTATAGTTTTCATTTGGATATGACTCTGTGTGTATGTGTGTGCTTCTATCCCCACGTGTACACTTAATTGTTACGTCTTCGTGATCACGCATGTGCATGTAGAAGCCAGAGGTCAACATCAAATGTCTTTCTCCACCATGCTCAATCTCACTGTTTCACAGGCTCTCCTACTGAATGCAGTGCTCACTGTTTCAGATAAATGAGTTGTTCTGGAAGCCCCAGAGATCCTCCAGTATCTACCTCTCCAGCTCTGGGATTTTCTATGTGTGCCATGATACTTGGGCCTGAACTCAAGTTTTCAAGCTCGAACAGCTACTATTTTTCCCACTGAGCCATCTCTTCAGCCTTACACATGGCTTTTCACACACACAATTCCTTGCATGTCTTAAACAAAGAAATCTTGAAGTTAGAGGATGCCTAAGTAAGTATACTTCTTCTAATACAAAATGTCACGAATGGATACATTGTAGGTGCATAACACAGTATTTGTTTTTCTATAAACTTGTAGGGGACATGCAAGATGACCCAGTGAAAAACAGTGTTTGCTACCAAGACTATATGAATTCAATCCTACAGTATCTCATAGTGGAAGGACAAAAGTTATTTCTGTAAATTGTACACACACACACACACACACACACACACACACACACACACACACAAAGAGATAAAGAGACAGAGACAGAGACAAAGACAGAGACAGACAGAGATAGAAAGAGACAGAGTCAAAGATAGAGACAGACAGAGACAGAGATAAGCTGAGAAGGACAGGGATACAGAGACAGAGAGAGACAGAGAGAGACAGAAACACACAGAGAGACAGAAACAGAGAGTATCATAATAATAAGCAGAAGAGAAGGAGGAAGGGAAGAGGAAATGAGGAGGGAAGGAAGAGGAGGACTGAGAGGAAGAAAATAAGAAAACGAAGAAGAAAAAGAAGAAAAATTTTAATTCATTTGATTACTCATATACCCAAACTCTACAGTCAGTTTTTCTTAAACTTTTATACACTGATTTGTTTTTTCCTGTATGACTTGTGCCAGTATTTACATCTGTTTCTCTGAAGTTCAAATTAAATAATTGTCGTCTAATCATGATCTCCAACACCCATCCATACTTTTTTGGCTTTAATACTCTAATAGAAAACACTTAAATCCCCATTGCATTCAGTGGTGCTCTGTATTAAAAGTTCCCTATCATATTTGCTTTTAAGTTTCCATTTCCCAAATACACCCTCCCTAAAGCAGGGTCCTTTAAGATGCTCCTTGAAATAGGACTTTGGGAAGGAGACAGTTCAGAAAATACTATGCGCTTCATTTCTCCCCCAGAGCACTTGATGCATATTTAAAAAACAAAAGAAATCTGTGCTTTTCTGAGCTTGAAATCTGAATCAATCGCCAGCTTTTCATAAATGTATTTCACTTTGAATCTCCTTTTCCCATGCTGAAGGTTTTGCTTTTGAAACCAAACTTAGTCACATTCTGTGGCTTCTTGGATACTGTGGAAATTTTTTTTTTTATTGGATATTTTATTTACATTTCAGATGTTGTCCCCTTACCCCATTTTCCCCCGCCCAGGAACCGCTTATTCCATCCCCCCTCATCCTGATTCTATGAGGTTGTGCCTACTACACCCCCACTTCCACCTCCCCATGCTCGAATTCCCCCACACTAAGCATCTAGCCTTCATAAGACCAAGGATCTCCTCTCTCACCTATGCCCAACAAGGCCATCCTCCCCTACATATACAGCAGGAGCCATGGGTCCCTCCCTATGTGCTCTTAGGATGGTGGCTTAGACCCTGGGAGCTCTGGTAGACTGGTATTGTTGCTCACCTCATGGGGCCACAAACCCTTTCAGCTTTTTCAGTCTTCTCTCTAACTCCTCCATTGGGAAACCCTTGAACAGTTCAATGACTAGCTGGACCATCCGCCTCTGAATATGTCAGACTCTGGCAGACCTCTAAGGAGACAGCTATATCAGGCTCCTGTCAGCACGCACTTCCTGGCATCCACATCAGCGTCGACCTTTAGTGATTGCACATGGGATTGATACTCAGGTGGAATGGTCTCCAGACGGCCCCTCCTTCAGTTTCTGTCCCACACTTTGTCTCCATATTTGCTCCCTTGAGCATTTTGTTACTCTTTCTAAGAAGGATCGAAGCACCCACACTTGGTCTTTCTTCTTCATGAGCTTCATTTGGTCTGTGAGTTGAATCTTGGCTATTTCAAGATTTTGGGCTACTATCCATTTATCAGTGTGTAAATACCATGTGTGTTTTCTTGTGATTGGGTCACCTCACTCAGGATGATATTTTCTAGTTCCATCCATTTCCCTAAGAATTTCTTGAATTTATTGTTTTGAATAGCTGAGTAATACTCCATTGTGTAAATGTATCATATTTTTGTATCCATTCGTCTGTTGAAGGACATCTGGGTTCTGAAATTCTTAATATATATTACTGCTGTGGTCTAGCCAAACATGGAAAAAATAAGGTTTTCTTATGCAGACATTTTGAGACCTCAGATGTGAGAAACTGCCTTTCATGTCTGTTCTGTCCCCCAAACCTGTTCTGAAAACATTGAAAGCCAGGAGTGCATTATAATGTATGACTGACCCACAAAGTGCTTTGGAACAGCTAAGGATGTGGCATAGCATGTCTCCATTGCCAACTCTACCTGGAAAGCTAGACCAAGATTGAGTCAGTATCCCTCACTCTTGTTCAAGGACTCAAATTGAGCAGGAACATTACCAAATAATTTTCTAACAGAAAGAAAAATATGAGATTGAGAAACGAAAGCCAGTGGGCAGTGCCTCAGGCTAGAAGCGTCAGCTGGAGTGTAGTTAGAGGTAAGAGCATAGTCACTTGTTGACACATCTAGGATCTACTGAACTCCACAACCTTAATTTTTCTTTTCTATTTTCTTTTAAGTTTGTATCACATTTTATTTATATGTATATAGGTGTGTGAACACTTAGCTTACACCTAGTCCTTATAGGACAACTTTTGTGAGTCATGTACCTTCTTCTAACATGGAGGTTTTTAGGACACAAACCCAAGTAGTCTGACATGATGGCAAGTGCCTTTAATCCTCAGAATCGTCTCTCCAGTTCACTGTTTTCTTCCTCATTAGGGCAGTTGTGGTGGTTTAATTAAGAGTGTTTCCATAAGCTTATGTATTTAAATGCTTGGTCCCTAGTTGGTATATTGTTTTGGAAAGATTAGGAATATGGCCTTGTTGATGGGGCCATAGTATTGTAGGAAGAGGTATGTCTCTGGGAATGGGCTTGGAAGTTTCAAAAGTTCATGCTAGGTCTAGTCTTGCATTCACTGCCTCTGTCTTTTTGATAAGACATAAACAGCACTATGCCTTACTGCTTGCCACCAAGCTCTCTGCTACTATGGCCATGGATTAAGCCTATGAAAATGAAGCGAGGCCACAATTGAATGCTTCATTTTATATGTTGCCTAGGTCATGCTGTTTCATAGCAGGAATAGAACAGTAAAACAACAAGGAGTTATCATTGTACAAAAACGTTCTCATTAAAGTCAGCCTTTCAATAAATCCTAATTATTGGAAACCAGAACTGAGGCCTCTTTCATGAAATACTTGAAGATTTCCAATCTATTTTGTTTAGGACAATATTCATTAGAAATAAATCAACAAATCAAAATGATAAAATAACAATATAATTAATTGAAGATGGTGGTTGGCTATAAGTCAGTCATTGTACCTGACTAGGCTGGCCACTTACATAACTTGCTGTCCAGTTCACCAGAGATAAATCTGGAACAGAAAGTGTGGATGAATATGCATACAAATTTGTGATAAGTTAATTTTTAAATTTATTCTTCTCTTATACAATGCATCCCCTCTCTCCATTCCTCCTGATCTACACCCATTCCCCTCTACCCAAGATCCACTCCTCTTCAGTATTTCTTGAGAAAATATCAGCCTTCCTATGGATATCAATATACTATACAACAAGATACAATAAGAAATGTGTGCAAACCATTGTATTGAGGCAAAATGTGGCAGTCTAGTAGGTAGAAAAGGGTCCCACGAGCAGGCTAAAGATTGAGAGACACCCACTCACACACACTGCTATGAATTCTCTAGAAACATCAAGCTAAACAAACATAAACTATATCCAGAGGACTTAGCAGTAACCCGTGCAGGCTCCATGATTTCTGCTTCAGTCTCTGTGAGACTGTATGAGCACTGCTTAGTTGATTCTGTGGGCTGTGTTCTCCTGGTGTCCCCAAACACTGTAGCTCCTACCATCCTTATCTCCCTCTTCTGCAGGTTTCCCTCAAGATCTGCTTAATATTTGGTTGTGGGTCTCTGCATCTACTTCCGTCAGCTGCTACATGAAATCTCTTTGATTGTTGGGCTAGGCACCAATCTATGAGTATAGCAGATATCATTTGGAAATCATTTTATTGGCTGTTTTTCCCCAGTCATAATTTGTTCTATCCTAGGATTCTGGGATATCCAGCCTCTATTCCTGGATACCCAGGCAATGTTAGATGTAGCTGGTAGTTGGGCTCGTGTCTCAGTCCTACCACTGGAAGCCTTGCCTGGTTTCAGAAGATGGTTGGTGCAGGCTCTGTATCTCCTACTACTAGGGGTCCTCATTAGGGTTTCTCTCAGAGATTCCAGGGAGTTTCCACTGCACTAGGTTCCCAAATTGCACCTAAAATGCCACCCCCAATTCCATGTAAATTCTCTTCTATATCCTTCCAACCTGTCCCTCCTGTTCTCATCCTCAATGACCCTCATTCTACCTGCAAATGCTATTTCCCCTTCTCAGGGAGATTCGCACATCCCTTCTAGAGCTCTCATTATTACTTAGCCTCTCTAGGCATATGGATTGTAGAATGATTAGTTTTAATTATTGTTTGTTTATTTGTTTGGTTGGTTGGTTTACACCCAGTCTTTGGTTTCCCCTCCTGCCTCTTTTCCTAGTCTGTCCTCCTATGTGCTCTCATCTACTTTTTTGTTTCCTTTCATAAAGATACAGGTTTTCCAGAGATATCACCAAGCCTTGGCACATCTAGTTGCAGTAAGACTAAACACCTCCTCTTCCATTAAGGCTAGACAATAGAAACCAAAGGAACATTCACAAATTCGTTTTATGAGGCCACAGTCACCCTGATACCACCCAGACTCAACAAAAAGGAGAAATTTTCAGACTAGTTTCCCTCATGGAGACTAATGGTTAGTTTTAGTAGTTAACTTTATATAACTAGTATCATCTGAGAAGAGCAAGTCCATGAGGGATTGTCTAAATTAGCTTATCATCTAGGCATGTTTGTGGACTATTGTTTTAATTGAAATAATTACTATGGAAGGCCCAGTACAATTTGGGCATCAATTCTATAACCTGTGGGTCCTGATCTATATGAATGGTGATTAAAATGTGCACAAATGAACAATTAGATAAACACACATTTAATAATTCTCTCTCTGCTCTTGGCTCTTGACTCTGGAGGTCATAAGACTGGCTATTTGAAGTAGGACCCTGTTTTGGCTCTCCTACAATGGTGGGTCATAACCTGAAAATGTAAGCTGAAATTAGTCCCTTTTTACCCCTAAATTGATTTTAGTCAGAGTATTTTATCATAGCAACAGAAATGAAACTGGGACACATCTTTAAACAATTTAAAGTTTGCCTAGGAGGAAGTATGGTTTTACCTTTGAAGGACTCCCTGCATAGAATCAAGATTGGTGTTTGCAAGCCACACAGATACTGGAAGCAGCTATATAAAGTGATTAACTTTATAAAATGCCTGTGAATTGATGCAATGGGAGCCTGGGACAGCCCTGCCAGTCATCAGAGTCTTGACAGACATGTTGCTTTTTGAGATATTTTCTATCATCCAGAAGATCACCCAGGCCTGGCATCAGCCTCGCTTCCCCTCATCACTTCTCTTAAGTCTGATATGCTCAGAAAATTGCTGATGATAGTTTATAGGAAGCAATATTGGTAGGTAATTGGGTAGGAGCTGAGAGAGCAGGATTGAATCCTGATGGTTCTGCAGCCAGCATCCCAAGTTGGTGAAGTTACTTGATAGCTTTTTTTGTAGTTAACATAGAAAATGGATATGACCACATGCTGACCTCTTATGTTAACTTCAGGGAGATAACATGTGTAAATTATGGAAAGCAATGAGAGGCATGTGTTAGCCTTTCTAAGTAACAGCAGTTGTTATTTTATTTATATTATCACAGATATATTAATACTTTCAGGATGCATGTTTTGTGTCAAGGTTACATCTATGTAACTGAAATTTATAATTGTACAAATATTTGTAGGTTAAATGTAATTTCATTTAGTTATTTTCTTTCTCCCCACCTCTCTCTCTGCGAGTCTGTGTGTACACGCTTGTGTTTGTGCAAGTGTGTGTGCACATGCTTGTGTGTGTGTGTGTGTGTGTGTGTGTGTGTGTGTGTGTGTTGGGGTCGTAGTTCAGAAAACAAAATGCAACAAAATGCAGCAATTAGTTCTCTGTTTCTACCATGTGGGACCTTGGAGATTGAACAGAAGACCTCAGGCTTTTTGGTAAGCATCCTTACGAGCTAAAGACGTCTCCTCTTCTCATACATGGGTATGGTTTTAGATGCTAAAATTCAAAGAGCCTAATATACACAATCATATCAAATGGTCTTCCTCCTCAACACTGGGAATTGTCTTGGCAGAGGTACAAGCAGTATCTTGTCTTTTTGTCCAGAAAAGTAATAAAGACTCTTTCATCTTTTTAAATCACCGCATGAACTCATCATATAATTATGGCTCAAGGTCAATCTAATTTAAATTTTTTTAGTGTTTAAAATAATGTTTTATGGCAACTTATGCAATATCACCATGCTGTTAAAGTCATTTATATTTCATACAGAGTACCAGACAGAGGGTATTTGGCCACTTATTCTCATGTTTACTTTTCTCTACCACGCTTAGCTCTTCCTATACTCTGGACCTAGGATATAACTCACTGGTACTTGTTGATAATATCCTGTGTTTTACCATTATTTATTATGGGGAATTTTGCAGAAATTTTGTCAAATGAATCCAACTTTTTCATTTACACATTTTTACTATTGAGCTCTAACTAGAAAAGCTTTCTTATCATCCTATGAGTTAATTCATGTTTTTCTCTCTGGCCATTGTCTGTAGGTATTAGTGGGAGATTGGGCACAAGAATGCAGTGCATACTTCCAGTCTCAAGTTTTATAGTAAAATGACCAACTGTTTGTATATGGTCTGTGTATAACCTATTATATGACTTTATTCTCTAAAATACTTACAATAGCAAACCCACTTCAAACTCTGTATAAATAGCAGCCATACTAAACAGTTAAGAGAGCAGAGCAAGAAAGAAAACTATATTACATAAAATACAAGTACAATTTAATTTTATTGTAATTTTAAGGGTCAGTTTTTGAAGCTAAAACTTAAGATACAGAAGGCTGATGTCCCCGAATGGCTTCATCTGTTATGTTTACACAGATTAGTCACTTGGATTTCATCCTCATTGGAGATATGAATCTGATCTCATCTTTTCTCACATGGCTCTCTAAGTGTTTGATACCATATTCGTAAAAGGTTCATTCTTCCCAGTGATTTCTGATTCCATTATTATGTGATACATTTCCATTTTTACTTATGTCTTCTTTTTCAAATCAATGAAAATCTTTTTTTTTACTTCATTTTCTCTGTAGTTTTATTACTTAGGTTTATTCTTTCAATCAACATTCCAAAAAGAGTTTAAAAATAATTTTATTTTATTTTTTATTGTGTGCATATGTTTATGTGCCTGTCTGTATTTATATGTACCCCATATATGATGATTCCTTTAGAGACTAGAAAGTACACCATATCCCCTGGAGCTGAAATTAAAGGCAATGGTGAACTAGTTGTCATACGTGCTGGTAAAGCAACTCAAGTTCTTTGGAAACTGAGAAAGCACTCTTAACCACTGAGCTCTTTCTTCAGCCCCATTAACTAGTTTTTATTGATTTATAAATTATAGCAATTTTTTTAATTTCTTATTCTGTCACTTTGAGAAAATGGTACTGTAAGTAATCTTACCATAGAACGTATATATACAGTGTTTACCAAACTTTTGCTATGAAAACCTTATAGATATTAGTAATTTTAAGCCTAATCAACCCTAATAAATATGTGTAATATATGAATATAAAATACCACATATATGCTATATAATACACACAAATTGTTTTAGTTAGGATTTCTATTGTAGTGAAGAGTCACCATTACCATGCCAATGCTTGTAAATGAAACAAGAAGCTGAAGCTTGTTGCAACCTTATAGGAAGAACAACAATATCAACCAACCAGAGCCCTCAAAGTTCTCAGGGATTAAACCACCAACCAAAGAATGCACATGGAGTGACCCATGACTCCAGCTACATATGTAGTAGAAGATAGCCTTATCTGGGATCAGTGAGAGGGGAGGCTCTTAGTTATGTGAAGGATTGATGCAATCTTTTCTTCTTTCCTTCTACCTGCATTCCTTGTACTAGAATCTCCCTCACTCCATCTTGGAAAGGCACCATTGCCTGAATTTCCCAGGGCCCCTCTCTCTCACCCACAGTTATTCCTGTGACAACTTGTTCTTACATCCAGATATGTTTTTCTTCCTTCCCCCATTAACTTTCTCCTTCTCTTGGGAATCTTCTCTGAGTTCTTCCATATGTCCCTGTCACCTTCTTCTGGCTCACAGCAATGAAGCCTAGTATTCTCTTCTCACAGGCAGCGTTGACTATGCTAATTTAGCAATTTTTACCTCTTCTACATGAATAAAGATAATGACATGCTCTTAATACTATATATAATTTTATTTGGGGTATGGATTATGGTAAATTATGTAAGCTATTTTTGTTGATATGTATGATTTTGGGAGCAGTTTACTGGCTATCCTCCTAAATAGACAATCCCATTACCTGGAGTGTTTGTCAAGCAGCATTTATGCATATATAGGCATATGTATGTGTGTATATATAATATCTGTTACACATGCAAGTTATATATAAATTTTCTATAGTTAAGCTTCGTGCATTAATGTGCAATAATATATAACATTATTGGCTGGGTTGAGAAAGAAGAAATTTAAAATAATCTTGACAATGTGTTTGTGGCCAACAGGATCATGTAAGCTTATTTAACCTTTGTAGCATTTTCTTTGAGCAGTAAATAAATGATACTTAACCACAGGCTTAATAGATTATGCAGTGAGCAAGAACACTTGCTTTGAAATAGGGAGAAACAAAGCTCAGATCCAAGACTGACTTATTAAACCATGTATGGTCTCTTGCATTTATGTCACCCTAGCTATGTTTCTGGGGTCACCGTTGTCCAAAACATTCAGGAGTCAGGTTCAAAGAGAGAATATTCCTGAAAGAAATGAAGCACGGGGATTTAGAGAACAGTCAGCAATATCTTATGGCTGTTATGCATAAACAGCAGCATACATAGTACACACACACACACACACACACTTAAAGTAATATAAAACAAAGTTGGTAAATCTCAGAATTAAGTGTTATTTCATCTCATTATTGGCTCACACTCACTTAGAGTTAGAGTTAGAGTTTTCTCAGTTAGAAAGAGGAAGATATGTTATTATCTGTGCGGATTCTGTGTTCATGAGGCCTGGCTCTTATTAACGCTAAGGCCAAGAGGCAGCTCTGTGATCTTTGAAAGCCTAGGCTCTTGTGCTTCAGAGCACAGAACTACCTAGCTTCAGTGACCGTATGATGGAATCCCAGCGCAGGCCTCTCACAGCCTCTCTTGCCTTTGATAGAAATTGTACTACAGTCATTTCTTTTCATTGATCCTAGGTGAGACCTTCACCAGAGAATGAACTCAGCTTCTTTTCGCTCTTGACAGAATGACAGAACCCCCTAAATATCCTTGCAGTCATCCATCTAAGACTAGGTAGCAAAACAGAATGCCACAAGATAAACTGGGGTTTGATATTACAGCCAAGGCTCCCTAGGTTTTGGTGGTCAGCGTTGGAATTCCTCACTCTGGCTCAGCTTCTGTCTCTCCTTTGTGGCTTATTCTTTTGTTCTTTTTCTCCTCTGCTCTCTTCCATTTCTTCTTCTCTCATCTCTCTTCACCTCCACTCTCTTTTTAACTCTCAGCTCATTTCCTCCCTCTCCCTTTCCTTCTCCTTTTATTTTTTCCACTCTTCACCTGACTCTCTTCTGCCCTTTATATACCTCCCCTCTGCACCTCACTCCTCTGTATTTTTCCCTATTTTCCTTTCTTGATTTCAATAAAACAAAGGTCACAGAAGGAAAGATATTTTCTCCATCAGATAACTTATGTGTTCACTGAGAACGTGGTAGGAGCCACACCAGGTAAGAGCTGAAAGCTTCTGATCCCATTTTATACTTCCTAGTGAAATCATCCTTAACTTGGCTTTACCATTGCTTTCATCAGTATCTTGGCTTCGCTGGTGCCCAGCCATCAACATATGTGTATGGTCCACTCTCCAATGTAACATCAACAACCGCATTTCTTCCATTCACTTAAGACTAACAGTAAATGAGCAATCTGTAACAGGCACAAAATGTTGAGGTAATTTTTACTTTGATATCACCGAAAGCAAGCGATGTCTTTCAAGTAAGTTACACTTTTATTTCTTTTCTGTAAAATGATACATGGAGAAAGCACAATTTTGGAGAGTTGTTCTCCAAAATAAGCACATAGTTTATTGATTTTTATCAAAAATTTCTTTAATAACCTTAACTTTAAGAATTTAATGCATGAAAAAAAGAATTTAATACATGTACAAAATGTATTTTGAATACACACACATATCTTGAATAGATAGATAGATGGATATATATCCTCATCCTGCCTTCAAACCATTCCATATATCTTCCCACCATTTTCTCTCCCAACTTTAACATCATATGTGTGTGTGTGTGTGTGTGTGTGTGTGTGTGTGTGTGTGTATGATATTATAAAAAATATATAAAATTAACAACCACTAGGCACAGTTAATACTGCTTTTATGTGCACCCACTGAAGGATTAAAAAGAAATCTACCAGGTCCATAACCCTGGAAAGAAAACTGATTCTCCATCCCCCAGCAGCCAGGTTGATCCTAGCTGCATGCTAGAAGCTGACCAAGTTGATCTTGTACATGTCTTGGGCAGGTAAACACAGCTGCTGCCAGTACATAGGTGCAGTAGCAGTGCCATATTCTGGAAACACTTTTTCGCCTATGTACCAAATCTCCAGCTCTGATGATCTTCACACTCGGTCTTCTGCAATGGTCCTTGAACCTTGGGTGGAAGAAGTACGCTACAAATAAAGCTTAGTAACTACACCTAAGCTGCTTCTAGACGGGAGCTTTGTGGGAGAACTTTCTTAAGGCAGAAATCACATCTTTCTTACCTAACCATGTAAGTAAGTTGCTAATTAAGGCAGTCACTAATTTTTTATTACTTCCAATAAATTCAACCCTAGTAACGATTACATATCACATCTTTTTACCTCTCTTCCATTAAAAATAGTAAACTTACAGTGCTTTGAATTTAGTTTTGATACCCTTTTTTTCTTGTATGACTTCCAGGGAAAGGTTTGCTTCAGTTTGCTAGTTTCTTCAAAACAAACAAACAAACAATAAACAAAACAAAACCACAAAAAGTAAAATAATGTGCCCTTGTAGAAATATTAGAATTCTGACATTCCTTAGACAAAGAATTTAGTTTCAAATTCTTTTCATTACAGAATAGAATGCAGAAAAGCCCATCTAAGCATCAAGTAAACCCTGATGTCATCCAGTCAACAATGCATCAGGAATAGACTCCTCTTCATTTGGGGATGAAGGCCAGAAGGCTAGATGCAGGACTTATTGATTACTACATCATGATAATAGCAAAAAATACTATTAAATAAAAATATTAGAGATAAAAACACTAAAGGGAAGGGATTAAGCAGACCACAGTAAAATTCAAAAAGATTTGAAGTAACAATTTTGATTAGAACTTCAAGTTAAAAAAGTAATTCTGAATGCAAAGGACTTGTGACTGACCCTAAATTTCTAAGTTCAATTAAACTTAATTTTTAAAAAAAGTTTGAAAAATTGGATATAAATTTTTAGGTTCAGTTGTGTTTTTTGAAAAACAAAATGTATCATATTTGTATTCCTAATGTATTTGTCATTATAAAACTACATAGGCTTATATAATTATTCCAAATGAATACCTGACATGTAATTACATATTAACATTCACTACAGAAATTATCAGTATGGAGACATTGACATGGAACTTCAGTATTTTCTACATTTCATTATTGTTCAAATGTTATATTCACAGCTAACTTATTTCCTCTTCAAAACCACAAATATGGACGTATAAACAAAATATATGCATATACATATGTATGTATACACATATGTACACATAAATTAACATGCATTGTTTTGATGTATTCAAGCAGTTTATATGTATGTCTGCATATGTGTGCTGCATATGCACACACAAGTGAAAGGATATGCATATATAGATAGATGTGTATACCTATATGAATATGCAGTTTTCTTTTCATACTATAAATACATGATTCTAAAATATATTTACATTTTCATATAAGCATGCATCAATTCATTTCAAAATAAGTAGACTTCATGTATTTTCACTGTAAAATAATTATGACAAATAGCATACTTTTATTTTATTGTTTTACTACATGTATTAATTGTACAAGATGCTTCATTTTAATATTTTCATATATTGATACTCCTCCTCTTGCCCCATTTTTTTCTTCATTGTCTTTTCTTCTTCCCCTTAATCATTCCCTCTTTCTATGTCATGACTTGTGGTTTCTTTCTTTCTTTTCTTTTTTTTTTTTTTTGCATTTTTTGTCTTTGTTTATTTACACTCCAGATACCCCCCCACTTGGTCCACCCTCCAACTGTTCCATATTCCATACTTCATCCCCACCCCCTGTGTCCATGAGGATGTCCCCACCACCCACCTCCCTGAGGCCTTCAGTCTCTTTGAACATTAGGTGGATCTTCTCTGACTGGACGCAGACCCGTCACTTCTATGCTGTGTATGTGTTGGGGGTCTCATATCAGCTGGTGTATTCTGCCTGGTTGGTAGTCTAGTGTTTGAGAGATCTCGGTGGTCCAGGTTAATTGAAACTGCTGGTGTTAATTGAAAGGGCTGCCCTCCTCCTCAGCTTCTTCTAGCCTTTCCTTAGCCAACAACAGTGGTCAGCAGCTTCTGTTCATTGGTTGGGTGCAAATATCTGCATCTGACTATTTCAGCTGCTTGTTAGGTCTTCTGGAGTGCTTGGTTTAATGTCAGTTATTTTTAGTCTAGATCCATCATACAAGAGAAAATCTGTGAGTTTTTTCCGGGCATAATTCTTTACCACATTGGGATCCAGGTTCATCCACTCTCCTGCGAATGACATAAGTGTCTTCGTTCCAAAGGAATAAACTTTCATTTTGCATATGTGTTAGATATTCCTTGTGGAATCAGATGTTCACATAAACCTAAGCTGGGATAATCCCATATCTTGGCTGTTGTGAAAACTCTGAAAATCATAGGAAAGCATGTATCTTTCTTTTGTGATGATAAAGGTCTTTTCAGGTAGATTCCCTGAGCAGCTTATATATTTTGATAAATTTCTTTATAAATTTCTATAGAGCTGATGTAAACAGTTTTTACAAACAGAAGCATGTCCACCTCTAAGAAAAAAATTACCAATTTGTTTATCTATGGCATGATTCGGTTTTCATTATTATTATTATTAATTTGATTTTTCGAGACAGGGTTTCTCTGTGTAGCCCTGGCTGTCCTGGAACTCACTCTGTAGACCAGGCTAGCCTTGAACTCAGAAATCTGCCTGTCTCTGCCTCCCAAATGCTGGGATTAAAGGCGTTTGCCACCACTGCCCGACATGATTAGGTTTTCAAATTAACAAATTAGTATTATCTTTATTTCAAAATTCATCTCTACATCTGGGGAGCTGGCTAGTAGTAAATCATAATCTCAGATTGTAATCTATTGGCAAACAGATAATTGGATTATATAATTTTGGTTTTCCTTAGTGTTTTGGTTCTATAAGCTTTAATAGCGTGCATGTTATTTTGAGGTTCAGGAAAACATTTCACTTTATATATTATTGTGAACTGTGTATGTGAGTGTCGCAGCATATGCTGCAGTGCGCTTGGTCAGGCCAGAGGACAGTTTTCTAGAATCAGCTCTGTCCACTCACCATGGGGTTCTGGGACTGTATCTGGTACTCGGGCTTGGCAGCATATGCTTTTACCTTCTAATGGTGGCCTTTTGTCAAATCCCGAACATTATTGGACTGGGAATGGCAGTGTGGGTATGTAATCTCAGTTCCTGAACTCACACAGCAAGAGAAGAGGAAGAAACAGAATAATCAAAAGCTCAAGGGTCAGCTAGCCTGGCAGTTGTAGGGGCAGCAAACCAAAGATCATACCTCAAAAAAGGTGGAAGGAAGATGAGTACTGACACCCAAGGATTTCCTCGGTCTCCCCATGTGCACCGAGGTATCTTCATGCTTACACTCACAAACATATCAATTATAAAAGCAATGAAAGTGTAATACTCATGGAAAATCTTTTTCTCATTACTCAATTTATGTTCACGTATAAAAATCTAATGTGACCATCAATATTGTATTTTGAAGTTATTCATTCCAAATGTGGATTAAGTATATAACAGTAGTTCTCTTAAATCAAACCTTTCTGTACAGCCACCACAAGGCATTTTTTATTATCTCTAGTTCTTTAAGTTGCCATGGGTTGCTCTTTGGTTACATTAACCGTACTAATGGTTTTTAGAAGGTTGAATATGCCTCTGTTAATCTTTTTACTGACTACATATCCTAAATATTTATTTGCAGGATTTAGAAAAGTTATGTTCATTCTTTAAAATTTTTCTAACCAGCCATTTTAACAAATGTTCATATTCAATCTGCTGCATTGTTTTTTGGTTTATTCTCCTACGTTTTCCCAAGTTTGAAATATCCCATCTTCACGTGAACATTTATCACGTTTTCATCCAAACTCAAGCCACACTATGTTCTAATTTCATTTGGCTGTATTACTGAGCAAACAGTCACATGGGGGAACAATCTCAGGAACAATTACTATCTTTCAAAAATATGATGACATGCATTTATGTACGGTGGGAAGTGGGTAGTACCATGGGAGGTACCATGGTAGGCTTGTCAAAGTCGAAGAAAATCAATTTTCTTCCATCATTTTAGCTTACTGATTGAAGACATGTCTTCAGAATGGGTCATCATGTAAGCCACTTGCTAAATTTTGATGATAAAGTAACCTCTGTGAAGTGAAAATACAAAATCTTTAAGCTAGATTAGTGAATATTTACAAAAGAAAGTCCATTGTCTTCTAGTTTCATGTTATACCGTGGAATGTATGCATCACTGAATGTTTGCATTTCACACCTGTTATAGAAATGATACATTTCAACAAATGTTTGTAACTCATATGGTTAAACACTATTCTTCATTAAAATAATTTAAATTACATTTATTCATTTGTTTACTTAGTGGTGTGTGTGTATGTGTATGTTGTTTTTGTGTTCGTGTGATGTCATGTACCACTTTCCACATATGGAGACAGAAGACTACTTGTAAGATTTGGTTGTCTTCTTCATCTTGGGAACCTTGAGTCCTATGAAATGAACTCAGATTGTCAAGCTTGGTGCTAAGAGCCCTCATCTCACAGGATATATTTTCATTATTAAGTGCATCACTGTTGGTTTGAAATAACTGTTCTTTATTACAATACAGGGTACATATTACATTTTAAACTTTCTAATGATTTCCAAATTATCTATTTCAAGTTTTACTTTTCATTTCTTTCTATATGAGGTTATCCATTCAATCCAATGACTTCTAGCTTACCTTTGATTAGAAAAATTATATTCAGTCAGTCATGCTGTGCATTCATGTAATTCCAGCACTCTCTTAGGAAGCAGGAGCAGGCAGATCTCTGTGAATTTAAGCCCAGCTTCATCAACATAGTAAGTTCTAGTCAGGAATGGTTACATAAAAAAACCCTCTAATAAATTTTAAAAATTAAAATCAATATTCATTTAACTTCAAGCATAGGTTATATTTGTTTCATATGGTATTCTGTCTTTTATTTGGGAGAATATTAATTTTTTTAAATTGTTTTTGAGACCCTTCTACATTTCTTTTTAATATCATTTATTAGTCTAAAAAGTTTATGAACAAAAGTTATTGTTCAGTTGAAATAATGTAATATATTTTATGAACATCTTTAAGAGACTAGTAACATTTTTAGCTTTCTTGTCTCTTTCAATCTTTTCTTTCTTTTTTTGTTTTTTTTTTGTTTGTTTTTTTGTTTTTTTGTTTTGTTTGTTTGTTTGTTTGTTTGTTTCTAGGATCACAATGTAAAAGGTCTGTTTATCAGGCAGCTCACATCCTGCATAGCTTTTAGGATTCCTTCACTGAGCAGTTATTAACTGCAGTGTTGTTGACAATGGGGAAAGCAAAGGACAGCTAAGATAAGATCCCATGTTTATTGTCTAGTAGGGAAAATCTTACCTCAAAAATTACCATGCAGGTTTTCTTTAGAGATGTTTATATTTGTTTCATCACATGTTTTAGAGAAAGGTTAAAGTCATATTGCAGTCATGTGTCATGATGACAATAAAAAAAAAAATCATAGAGAATAGAGTAAGTGAAAAAACAACTAACCATGCCCTCTCTTTCCAGGAATCATCACTGTTCAACTCTGTTTAGAAAGTATGATTTCATTTGTAATTACATTTTAGGATCACACCATCCACACAATCCTATACAACATATTTTTATACACATAAACACACACACACACTCACATGCACACACACACACATGTATGCGTGTGTATGCATCAATATTTAATGACCACTTGGACATTTACACTGCTTATAGATTAATGTAAACTAAAGATTTCTTTTAATTTTAATTACATGTGTGTTAGAGTGCCTGTGTACAGATTCAGAGGAAATTAGAGGTATCAGAAGCCCTGGAGCTAATGGCATTGGTGGTTTGAGTCATCTAACATGGGTTCTGGGAACTAAATTGGGTCCTCTGCCAGACAGTACACATTCTTAAATGCTAATACATTTCTTCAGCCCTTGAAGAATTTGTTTTGAGGAATATTTTTATTCATGAGCTGTATGTCTTTATTGATGATCAGCTTTGAATACAGAATGAAGAATGCAATGGCTGAGCTAGTTCGACATCTTAACATTTGGAACTCTTCTGGAGATATTTTGAAAGAACAGAAGTCTGGGACTGGCCCATGTTGTGGTTCTTCCAACCTCTTATTTTTGTTTTACAATGTTTTACACTTTACACACACACACACACACACACACACACACACACATGCACACACATGAGCATACACACAATAATCACAACATAATAGTTTCATATTTTTAGTCTGCTTTGTGTTTAATAATATATTGTATCACTTTTAATAAGTATATTCAATCACTAGACATAATTAAAGACTTCTTAAATATTTGTTTATTATTGAGATTTAGTCATTTCCCAATTTTTAGAATGATGTAGTATGTGATTTCTTTTTTATTGAATCAGGAATTTTAGTAAATATGATATAAATTTGGAGAGGTGAATTTGAATTCCAGCTCATTTCTAATTAGTTCAAAACTTGGGCAACTTTTTTTACTTCTTGTTCTTCCTAGAAATGAGGAGAATTTCTGAAAATGGGGACCTTGTTAAGTTATATAAAAATCAGGTAAATTAATATGTCAAAAATTATAGCTCAATGTAAGGCACCCACTGCTTAATCAAGCTAGAATAATTCACAGGGACTTTTTGAGAGCTCATAAGTCTTTGTCTTGCTCAACTTAAACCTAGTATCAAGAAAGCATCCTAATTCTGATTAGTTTAAAATCAACCTAAAGATGGTTCTTCATTGGTACATAGAGCCTGCCTGTACCACACTGAACCATCACTTTTCCCAATCACAGAAGTCATGATGGCTTATAGAGGAAGCCTCAAGGAAAGTATTAATGGTTTGTTTGTGTTTTAAAGTTTCTAGATCCCGAGGCAATGATATACTAGAAAAGGTGGGAAAATGGGCAGTCTAAAAACTTTTAAGTATTTTTGCTTCTAGGTCCCTTCTCTGGTTTCGATTCATCTCCTACAGTCATGCCTTTCCCTTGGGGTTGATAGATTATCTCTCTGCTTTTGCGCATAGAACTCAGGTTTTCAGAGCCCTGCTTGATTTGAGAGCATGGTCTGCTTTCATGCTGAGTGCTGCCAGTCATCACTATCAATTAAATATACAAGATTGCTAAGAAAAAGAGGTGGCTTCCTCGGGCTGTGTGTCCTTGGCATCTCGGGGTCCATCAAGATGTGAGAAGATGTCAGAAAAAATCCCCTGTGGCTGGAAAAAGATCAATTAGGAACCTGGAAAATGTTAAAGGTGGTTTCAAACACCATTTCTCAGTTACTGCATCATTTGTCCATTGTTTTTCATAGCAATTATTTCCTTTAGGGGATGAAGCCTATGCTATTGCACACATGTGGATGTTAGAGGAAATTTTTGAAAATCAGTTCCTTCTTTCCACCATGTGGGTACCAGGGACTGAACTCATGGCATCAGTCTTGGCAAGCACCTTTATTCAATGAGATGTCTTGTGTGCCCAACGGGCCAGTATTTTAGGGTGGTTATTGTATGTCAGATCAGACTTCTTAAACTTTTACAAATTTGGGGTTGTTTATGTATACAAAAGAATAGGTTCATAAATAAAACATTCACTAATAATTAGTTATTTTTTTAAATAATCCTTTAATATATATAAATTTTTACAATTCATCAAAAATAAAAGCACTAAATGCATACCAATGAGATACATGTGTCTACTTATAGTTACACAGTTGAATCCTGGCTAGATATTTGGCATTGCAGGACATATGGCATTCTCAATAATCTTCAGAGTTGATCAATATTCTGATTTCATAACGACTGACAAGACTGCTTCTTGTAATGATGTAGTACAAACTGGGCGAAATAAGTGTAGGTCATTTTAGAAATGCTAGGAAATTCTCTCCTAATTCTAAGCCAGCATTCACTCAGTAGTGGTGTTGAGAAGCTCAAGTCAGCACTTCTCAAACAGTAGTTTATAAAGACAAAACATTCACATGTACTTAAATCCAAAGATGTATTGATGTTTCAAGCTGAGAACTGACAATAGAGAAATGTTAAGTCTTTGTTTTTCATGATGAAATTGTTGTGCTTCTGTAAGATCAAATACATTTGCTATCACAGCAGAAGCACCACAGTCTATAACGGAAGAGCCTGGAGTCTGAGCACAGTGTAATTGCACAGTATCTGCAATTGTTTAGGATCTGGGCAGCAAGGCACTGTCAGAAATACCTTGGACTGATTATGTGTTGGATGTTGAATTGATTTTGGGGGTGGTGTTTATGCATTTCTAAATCTATCAGTATTGGGACTCGGGAGATGATACTGACGTAAAGAGCACTCAATGCTCTTGCAGAGGACCAGGGCTGAGTTAGCAGCAACCACCTTGAGTGGATCACAAATTCCTATAACTCCAATTCAAGGGAAGGGTGATCCAACTTCCACTCCAACATGTACAAGAACACACACACAAACACACACACACACACACACACACACACACACACACCATAAAAAAGAGATCATTTACTGTTACCTTTTTTCACAAACCTCACATTCAGCAACATGACCTTATATAGCAGCCCACAGTTTGAGAAGGATGGTGTTACACCAGGAACACATGGAAGAGAGAAAGATATAAAATGGATGCAGCTCTCATCCTCATGAGGTTAAATTAACATTTGTACAAAATAAGCAAACAGACTAGAGGCAGGATCATTAGCTTGTAGTGGTGTTCACACAGGCCCAGAAGGACTGGATGTTAGGAGGCAAAACCCTGGGTCCTGATGGATCCCTCTGAAGCAAAATCCAGGGAGCAACACTTAGAGTCATTGTCTCTTTGTGCTTTGTGGCCACAATGAGACTGGGAAGCGGCCTGGTTAGCAAAGCAAGCAGGTTAGAGATATGTCATTGAAAGCTTAGAGTTTGTAGGTGGTGGGAGGGGCAAAGCAAACCCTCTGGTAAGAGTGAAGGAATCTCCGTAAGTAGAAAGAACAGCTGGCACAACCCCTGATCACACTGGGCAACAAGACTTTCTTCTGTTCCGACTGGAGAACTGTGCTAGATGGCATTCCACAGACAAGGTTAAAGGAAGTGAGCTTCCTGCTGTGTTGTCTCATATTTCTAGAAACCATTGCTGGCTTTTCTTACAGAGATACATTTGTAAAGAGCAGGATAGTATTACAACCTCCAGGGTGGCGTGTTCTTCCCAATACACCTCACTAATTTACAATTTTCTGTGTAATCATATGGCATTGTAGAATTTACGTGAGTCAGTAAAATATACTATGCTCTAACTTGAAATATAATAGTAATAGGGTACTGTCAGTTTTTATATCAATCTATTATTAAACTATTTTAAGTAAAATGATTTTCAAAGAGAATTAAGGGAAATGTGATACAAAGTCAAACCATTTTAACATATAAGGAAAGATTCATAAACAAACTCCTAACAACAGACAGACAGATACACCAAACACACACACACACACATCCCACAGTGAGACTGGTTTGTTCCTTAGACAGAAACTTTGGCTTAGTTCAGCATTCCTTCCCTCATACTGAAGCTGAGCAGTGCATGCAAAGGACTGCTGGGAATGGAGTTTCATACTGAGAATTCATTCCAAAACAAAGTTATGATTTATAGTCAACATCCATGGAACACTATTCAATGTGCTAACGTGGCCTTTACTGAATACATCCTTCACCAACCAGAAAACTGCCAGCTTTCACAATAGATTTTAACTTAAAAGTGCAGTTCATAAAACTCACAGCCATTTCTAATTATAACTAAATAAAAATGACACTACTTCTGTTGTCTGTACTATTTATCTATATATTTTCACTCTACATTTATTTTGACTACATAATTCAAAATGTAGTATGCTACATTGTCATAAATTAGAGACATCGTTTTAAAATATTTCATTTCAATTTTGACAATAGTTATTAAAGGAAAACAGGCTTCACACTTGCTGAGTTTTTTTTTCTCTAAGTTTTAAGGTGGGGGGAATTTGTTAAGATTAGTAATACAGTAGAATTAAAGCAAACTCAGTATCTATAATAAAAATGGAAACCATAATGTACAAGAGACAATGAGAGGGAGACACCCACGCATGTCTCTCTTCAGAAATGTCATAAAATAACTACAATTCCAGCCATTTATTATTATTATTATTATTATTATTATTATTATTATTATTATTATTTTATCAATTTAAGTTTGATAAAGCAAACATGGCCTGGGTTTAACATCTATTAAGCCAGATGTTAATAGGTTATGTTGTTGTTGTTTAGTCATGTAATGGTTGTGGTTGTCCTCTTTGAAAAATACTTTCAATATCTCTCTAGCCATAAGTCTGTTCTTAAGAACAGTCATTAAGTCAAGGAATCTAAACAGTTTAAGCAACTGACTTCATCCCCTGATGGGTTAATTTAAAAAAAAAAAATCTGAGTTTGGGGTTTTCTTCTTCTTTTGTTTTTTTTTAAAATCATTCTTGATTCCCCCCAGGAAATCCTGTTACATAATGCTATATCGCTTTTTCTGACCCATCACGCCCTTTGCTTTCCCCTTGAATTTTCTCTTCCTGTAACCTTTGATCCATCTTATGAAATGCTTTGCTGACCCAAGCTCTCAAGTCTCAGCCATTTCTTTTTATTACTTAGACCTTATATTGAATCCATATCTTACAACCTCAGATAACATGTCCATCACAAAAAAAGAAAAATCTCTAAACCAAGAAGCTAACAGGTATTTTTTTTCCAGTTTATACTCCTGAAATAAATACAGATATAATTTCATGATAAGGTACTGAGAAAATGTAAAACATGAATTATATTCCAATTCTGATAATTTGATAAAGGATTTTAATTACCAGCAACATTATTTTACACTCATCCTGAAGACAGTACCTATGGAATGGATTTTGAAGTGCCAGTTTGCCAGTTGATTAACCATTGTTCATAAAAGTAAAATAGTGATTACTAAAAACAAAAAAAAAATCTCATAGAAACATGATTAGCAAAATAATTTAAAATAAATTGTCTTAAACTGGATAACATTTTTAAAAATGAGCATTTCACTTAACAAAAAATACAGATGTATTAATTAATAAAGAATAGCCCATCATTTTCTGAATATCCAGTTGGCATTAATGAGTTAATTAATAAATATTATTAATCAAGTAGAGCAAAAAGCATTCACTATACAACGAATTGTATTTGTAACCATCACAAAATGGTTTACAATGTTAAAAATATTAAGACCCCCTACATATTCCTCTAGTTTAGTTTTTAAAAATATTTTTAATTACATAATATTATCTCATTTTAAAGTATACCCTACCACATACATTGAAAGAGCAGCTTATGCTCTTAACCTCTGAGGTACTGGTTCAACCTTAAAAACAGGGATTCCAATCACATTCTATAGAATAATTCACATGGAATAAATGTCTGCTTCCAGCAATTGCACACAATCCAAGCAGTGTTTACACATACTCATACTTTTGAGAAAACTTCATTGAATGAGGGTATAGCTTGCCCATGATCTGGTAAGTCACAAAAAGAAATCCAAACTTATACAACGTTAAACTCTCACAGCTTGCTGGCTTTTTTTTTTTTTTTTTTTTTTTTTTTTTTTTTTTTTTTTTGTCAACTTGATGTAGTCTAGTTATTTGAGTGATGAAACTTCAGTTGAGAAAATGCCACTGAAAGATTGGGCTTTACTAGCCTGTATGGCATTTATTAATTAGAAATTAATGTAGAAGGACCGAGTAATTGTAGATGGGACCACCCCTGGGCTGATGGTTCTGGGTTCTGTAAGAAAACAGGCTGAGCAAGCCATGAAGGATGAGTGAGTAAACAGCACACCCCCAAAAGGCTCTGCATCAGTTCCTGCCTCCAGGTTTGTGCCTGTGTACATTCCTGTCTTGACCTCCTTCACTGAAGGAGTTCCATGTGGAAGTATAATCCAATAACCCCTTTTCTCCACAGCATGCTTTTGGTCATGACGTTTCATCACAACAGTCATAACTCTAACTAGGATAGATATTGGAGGAGGAACATAGAGTGGGATCTTCTGGAAAGTGTTTCCTCAGGTTCAATACACAGAAGATGTACTCTAGAGGTGACTAAGTTTGTACTCAGTGGCTGGTGATACTGGCTTGGAAGGCATGAAAGGGCCATGGAGAAAGTTGATGCTTTGTACCATGAAGACAGTCTAGAAGAGGCTATTGGAGAATATTCAGCAGAATATCTCAGTAATTTGGAGATACCAGTACCATGGGATGATCAACAATATAATCAGCATGCAAAAAAATTAAAAACTTTGTGCTTTAGTGAGCCTGTGGCTACTTTTACCCATATATCATCTTACTTTGCACTAAAGCCTCCAGGGTTTCTTGCTGTGAGCAAAATATTTGAGACTCAAAGTAATTTTTCAATCTAAATACCACTCCAGTAGTATAGTAGACCAGATATATTGGCAAACAATATGCAAAAGATTATAAAGAATCAAGACAGGCAAATCCTTATAAGCAATGTATTAAAAACAAATGAACAATGCATCCAACTTTATGATATTTTTGTAATAAGAGTTGAATGTGTTACGTACAATGCAAGCAAGGTTAAAGAAAGAAACAATTATGGCTGGAAAGATGGCTCAGCAGGTAAGAGTATTTGTTTCTTTAGCAGACCAGAATTTGGTTCCTAGTGTCCAAGTTGGACCACTCATAACTACCTGCTACTCCAGCTCCCGGAAATCTGATGCCCTCTCCTGGTCTCCACGAGCCCTGCATGCACATCTCCATTTAAAAAATAAACACTACAACCAATACAATTATCTAATTTTTCTAAAATATAATCAGGAAATAATTACTGGCACCATCTAAGTAGCTCATCCTGGGAATTTAATTCTAGAAAATAATCAGAAATAGACATGAGGGTTCTATTACAAAGTTGGAAACTGTACTGTTAGCTAATCAAGCATTAGAAATACCATCATAAGTTAGAAAAGCAATAAAAGTATAAATAAACAATGTTTAAGCTGTTTCATGGAATACTCTTAGGTCATTTGACTTACTTTCAGTAATCAGAATCATCCCAGCAATTTATTTCTTTTATTGTTTTCTATGTAGTTCATATATGCTTTTTTTAAGAGTATAAAATAAAGGCATAATCTTACTGTGGTATTAGTCTAGGCATGAAAATAAAAAGGATTCTGATAAATTAAGAGCTATATAGAGAGAAAGAGTGTGACAAATACATGCATACATACAGACATATAGACAGACAGACAGACAGAATGTGAGAGCAAGGTAGAAAGGAATACATGGAAAGTTTGACAAAACAAAGCTGTTTGAGACAAAGTCAAGGCATTAGTAAGTGCAGTATAAGTTAATGTATTAAGGTTCACGATTTAGACAGATACCAAGTGTTTAGAAGAATATTTTAGTTAGGGAAAAATAATATCGAAATACATAGAAAAAAACCAATTCTTTACATTTCTATATAGTATGATCTGGGTGCATGAAGAGGTCCCAGGAAGCTCAACATGATATCTTATGAGAAATACATTTTGTTTGCTATCAGAAATATTTTCCTAGCTTTAAAAATTAATGCTTTTAAAATAAATATGATTTGTTATTATGTTAGAAAACATTTGCCTTATACATTTTCAGGAAATGTGAATGATTTGATGAGGCAAAACTTCCAAAGAAGTAATCAATGTTTAAATTGATTCTGTACACGGTTTATGAGTTCTCTTGTCTTTTAAGTACATTAACATCAATATGGCTGTATTAATCTATCAACCATGCTCACATGTTTCACCTCTTAAATTCTCTGTCTTCCAGTGGCAGATCATGAAGTTAACAGGAAAGCTATATGCTAACTTGCCACCTAAAAGCCTGTGTTTATCTTACACATGTCAAGGTCACAAGGCAATCACAAAATTTAAAGACTGGGCAAAGTATGAATTTAATTACCCAGTTGAATGGCAAAAGAGAAATCAATATTTGCTTTGAGGATTGCTCACACTCCTATACTAACTCAGCCAAACTGAGTATAAAGGCACCTGACAGGGTTATGAGATGTAAAGCCGTGACAAGCAGCTTGAAAGGCTAACCAGTCTATTGTACTGCAATATGGATATCCTATTCTCTTTGAGTATTTTGATATCTAAATCTTATCATTTGACAGTAAGGGCATAAACGGTTGTTTAAGGTTGTCAAATTTTGCTTCTTTATTGCCTGATAAGTGCCATGACCAAAAATAGCTTGGAGAGAAAAGGGTTTATTTCAGATTACAGCTTATAGACTGCCATTGAGGGAAATCAGGGTAGGATCTCAAGGCAGTAGCCAGGAAGCAGAAACAGAAGCAGGTGATGGAGGAACACTGTTTACTGGATTATTCCACCTGCTTTGTTCAGCCACCTTTATCATATACTCTAAAATCACCTATCCAGGTGCAGCACTATGCACACTTCTCTAGACTCCTCAATATCATATTAGTAATCAAAAAATGCCCCTGTAGTGTGTCTACAAGCTGATCTTCTGAAACCCTCTTTTCAAATATGATTCCCTTTCAGTAGATATATTTATATTGGTACTAAACTGGCAAAACCAAACAGCACAAAAAGCTAGGGAGATGGCTCATCAATTAAAGTCCTTGCTACAACAGTGTGAAGACTGGAGTTTCTATGCCCACCAAACCACTAAAACCACTGTGAGTTAGGTATGGTGAACACTAAAATTCCAGATTTGGAAGGCTGAGACCTTGTATCCCTAGAACAATCCTGCTTGCAAAATTTAACATACAAGTACATCTAGGCTTGATCCTGAGACTGAATATAAACCTCTGGCCTATACAAGTACCCATACACATGTGTACCTACATACATGAAAACATGAGCTCATACATGTATGTCACATGCCTCGAAAATGATTTTTGATGAACGTCATCCCTCTTCTTTATAAAATAAAAATTTTAGACATCCTTTGAATTAATTATTGTATATTGTGCTGGTGTTGAGAAAGATGAGAGATGAGAGGTACTCCTTCAGCAATCTTGAGCTACTATCTCTGTGCAGATATTTATAGAAGTGTGTGTGTGTGTGTGTGTGTGTGTGTGTGTGTGTGCGAGCGCACACGTGCACACCTACATTCTGTATCAATAAGTCACATGAAGAATGAGTTCTCTAGACAGATGAAGAAAAGATCATAGTTGACCTCTGGAGGTCAGAATGGCCACTTAGAGATAACATGAGCACTTGAAGAAGTGGGAGACTTTAGAGTGGGGCAAGGGCTCTATGATGATATTCTAAATTCAACCATCCAGAACCTACATAATGCCAAGTTCAGCAGCATAAGTCTTAAAGCCATAATTCCTATGGCTAGATAGGTGGGAGAATCTCCAGAATGCTCCAGGGCAGCTATCTTGGCATATATAAAAATGAATGAGACCCTTTCCCAAAAAATGTTAGATTGTAGACTTACACTTGAGTTTATCCCCTAACTTCCACAAGTGTATTACTTGTATAAACACACACACACACACCAACTACTACAGAACAAAATATAGGCAAACAGGAAGTGACTTTCCAAGGAACACTTCCTTGTAGGCAGACATTTGCGATATAATCATATATTTCTTCTCTTACTGACACCATTCCATCTTAGCTCTAACTAGTTCAGTGTAGTGTTATTAATGTCTTATTCCAGTTTTATAAGAAATACCATGTAACCGATGCTTAAATTCAAGAAAACTTCCCTGTCCCCATGTGGAAGTCCCTTGTTTCTTTACACACCACTATCCTATTCAGAACAAACTCTATTAGTTTATTTATTGATGAGTAATAATGATTGCAAATGTAGCAAGTCAAAATAGAACAGGTTTTCTAGGACTGAAAAAAATGCATCTTAGCGAGATCTTCTTCCTCAGGGTCTCAATAATGTGACAATAAACTTATTAGTGTAAGTGGACATTGATGGTGATCCACAACTGCAATCCCAGCACTTGGAAGACAGAAGACAGAAACCAATATCATCTTCAGCTACACGGTGAATTTGAGGCCAGCGTAGGATCGTGGGGGACAGGCCCTGATAAGAATAATCAAAATATGTTACTGGCCTATGCTAAATTTTAAGATGAATACCTGTTGTTTTGTGGATGCTGGAAACTCCTTACACATATGCAGAGAGGATTCAGCTCCTTCTCTGCTATGCGTTTAAATAAATTCATTTTATCCTGGTTGTCAGGAATGATGCTGAGTCCCTAGCTGTGTTCATCACATGGTAGGAGGCCTCATTGATAGCAATAAGATAGATAAGCCATTGGCCACAACAAAAATTTACATCACCTATAGTTTAACTGTAGATTGGGATTGGGGAAAAAATGTTCATATTAATTTGTTTCAGTAGTAACTTCTGCCTCCTCAATGAGAGGGAAATAAGCCATAGTGTAAGTACCTTGTGGAGGGTACCATCTTTGATAACTTTTTAATATTACAAAAAATTCTGGGTTATCTAGTCATGGACATATACATCTGTAGCCTCAGCCCTGGGGAGGTGGAGTTCAAGGAGAGCACTGGGTCTATATTATATAGTCTGTCTCCCACACATATGTAAATTATGGTGAAATATGTTTTTAACTAGAAAAGGTTGTAACACTACATTTATTGTGCCACAGTTTCTGCTTGGTGTAGTAGTCTGAGCTCAAGATTTTTTAACAACTAAGCATGCAATGTTGGATAAGTCTTTAACTCTGCCCAAGTCCTATTCCCATGTATGATACATAGAGTGATCAGACTCAACACTTTCTAAAGCTAATGAGTTTCGAGAATTCTTTTTTCTTTTTTTATTGGGATATTTTCTTTATTTACATTTCAAATGTTATCCCTTTTCCTGGTTTCCCTTCCAGAAATCCTCTATCCCATTCCCAGTATCCCTGTTTCTATGAGGGTGTTACCACTCCTGCTTCCCCGTCCAGACATTCCCATAAACTGGGGCATCAAACTTTCACAGGACCAAGGGCCTCTCCTTCCATTGATACCCAACAAGGCCATCCTCTACTACATATGTGGCTGGAGCCATGAGTTGCTCCATGAGTACTTTTTGGTTGGTGGTTCAGTCCCTGGGAGCTCTGGTGGGGGAGTATCTGACTGGTTGAAATTGTTGTTTTTGCTATGGGGTTGTAAACCCCTTCCAATCCTTCAGTCCTTTCTCTAACTCCTCTATTTGGTACCCTGTGCTCAGTTCAATGGTTGGCTGCCAGCATCCACCACCGCTGTATTTGTCAGGCTCTAGTAGAGCCTCTCAGGAGACAGCTATATCAGGCTCCTATCAACAAGCACTTCTTGGAATCCACAATAGTGTCTAGATTTGGTGACAGTAAATGGGATGGATCCCCTGGTGAGGCAGTCTCTGGATGGCCTTTCCTTCAACCTCTGCTCCACATTTTGTCTATGTATTTCCTCCTGTGAGTATTTTGTTTTCCCTTCTAAGAAGGACTGAACCATCCACACTTTGGTCTTCCTTCTCTTTGAGCTTCATGTGGTCTGTGAATTGTGTCTTGGTTATTCCAAGCTTTGGGGCTAATATCCACTTATCAGTGAGTGCATACCATGTGTGTTCTTTTGTGATTGGTTTACCTCACTCATGATGATATTTTCTAGTTCCATCCAATTGCCTAAGAATTTTATGAAGTCATTGTTTTTAATAGTCAAATAGTATTCCTTTATGTAAATGTACCACATTTTCTGTATCCATTCCTCTGTTGAGGGACATCTGGGTTCTTTCCAGCTTCTGGCTATTATAAATAAGGCTGCTATGAACATAGTAGAACATGTGTCCTTGTTATATGTTGGAGCATCTTCTGGGTATATGCCCAGGAATGGTATAGCTGGGTCCTCAGGTAGTACTATGTCCAATTTTCTGAGGAACCATCAGACTGATTTCCAGAGTGGTTTGAACAGCTTGAAAACAAAAGGAGGTCAAAGGGATACAAATTGGAAAGGAAGAAGTGAAAATATCACTATTTGCAAATGATATGACAGTATAATTAGTGAGCCCAAAAATTCCACCAGAGAACTCCCAAACCTGACAAACAACTTCAGCAAAGTGGCTGGATATAAAGTTAACTCAAATCAGTAACCTTCCTCTACTCAAAGTATAAAGAGGCTGAGAAAAAAAATAGGGAAATAACACCCTTCACAATAGTCTCAAATAATATAAAGTACATTGGTGTGAATCTAACCAAGCAAGTGAAATATCTGTATGACAAGAACTTCAATTCTCTGAAGAAAGAAATTGAAGATCTCAGAAGATGGAAAGATCTACCATGCTCATGGATTGGCAGGATTAATATAGTAAAAGTAGCCATCTTGCCAAAAGCAATCTACAAATTCAGTTCAATCTAGAATTCTTTATATGCTGTGTGTGGTGGCATCTGCCTTTAACTGAAACACAAGGAGGCTGAGGCAGGTGGATCTCTATGAGTTCCATGCCAGCCCTGGTCTACAAAGCAAGCCTGATGTTTTATTAAAAAAAGTCTTTTCACACAAGTTGTGTGTATGTGTGTGTGCGTGTGTATGTGTGTACATATGTAGGGTGTATACACATGTGCACAGGTACACATCTCACAGAGTAAGAACTTTTAGAGTTAATTTCTGCCTCAGCCATTTTGGTTCCTAAAGATTGAACTCAGGTTGTCAGGTGTGTCCCTGATGCCTTTATCTTCCGAGTTATCTTATAAGCCTCTATTACTAACTTTGGCTTAATATAATTTTCTACATTTCAGTATATATATACTGTGTGTGCCACAAAGCATGTGTGAATATCAAAGGACAACCTTGTGCATCAACCCTCTACACACCTAGTTCATGTCCACCATTGCATATGTCAATGTAGCTGCTTCAGGAGATCCTGTATCTACATCCATCTTGCCACTAAAAATCTGGAATTCCTGTGATGTGGATCACATCTAGATTTAATTAGATTCTTGAGTTTGACCTCGAGTCCTCATGTTTGTGAGGCAAGCAATGAGCCATCTGCCCAATCATTCTAAGGAGAATATTTTTTGTTACATGCACCAAATACAATAATTTGAAAGTCTCATCTTGGAAGAAATAAAGGTTAAAGCAAGTTCCTTTTCAACCAGGGAATTTTTCAAAATGGAAATTAAGACAATGTTTGTTCGATACAGAACAAAATATGCCATTTTAAAATATGACTGTTCACACTGATGCTGTATTGATTTTTTTCAAAGGTTTAACAGTGCCTCTGGTACTCTCTTGAAGCCTAATTGCACAATCTGTAACATGCAGAACTCTTCAGGCATACTCTAAAACAGTGTGTTTGGATCAGTCAGAGAAGCAACCTCACTACAAAGGAAGAGTGATGGACGTATATGCATTGTTCAGACCTGCTGAGTGAAGATATTCCTGCATATAATGACCTGACATTCCACAGTTGTATCCACTTTCACTGGAGCCTCCTCTCTGGTGATTGTGTCTAGGGCATAGTAACCGTGCAATCCTTCTATAAGTATACCGCTTCTATGGCACTACAAACAGTGCTGACTGGTCTTGTAAGGAAATTTTTTTGATGTTTCCAACAGAAAAAAAAAAAGTCATCTGAAAAGGAAGCATGCTTAGCTTTCCATAATTTTGACAAATGCAAAGGTATAAAAACAAAAAAACTCTAGTGGGTTTGCAAGAGGACTATACCAGCTACTTTGTGTAACAGAAGAATCAGACATGCCATGGAGAGATGCCTGGAGAATGTTCGTTCACCTCTTATTGACCTGCACTTGTCAAATTCATTTGCTTGCAGCTGCTGCTCCTGATGTTTCTCTCCTTTTTCTTTTTCTTCTAGTTTTTCTTCTCTTCTCCATCCTCCTCTTCTTTTTTACTCCATTTCCTTCCTCTCTTCTCCTCTCATTCTCCCCCTCCTTGTTCCTTCTTTCTTTTCATCTTTCTCCATTCATCCTCTTTCTACTCCCCACAAGATTTTCTCCTTTCTTCTTTTCCTCTTCTTCTTCTCCCTCTCTGTCTTTCTCTGTCTTTCTGTCTCTGTCTCTATCTCTGTCTCTCTGTCTCTGTCTCTCTCTCACACTCTTACTCCTCTATTCCTCTCCAACACCGTTCCTTCCCTCTTCTCTTTCTTTCCCTCATCTTCCCTCTCTCCTTGAAGGACTTGAATTTATACTGTTAGGAAATAAATAGTCAAAGTAAAGTTAGATTTTGAGTTCTATGATTATATAGACATAAAAAATGCCTCACTAGAGGACATATAAAGTACTGGGCACTGTCAGGCTAACTCATCTATACAGATGCATAGCATACTGTATGTTTTTATTCTGGAAAAGGAAGCAAAATCACTAGTACAAAAAAATAGTGGTTAAGCAGGAAACACTGCAGGACTCAGTGGCAAGAGAGTTTCATCTTTCTTTTGGGTGAGAAATACATGAAGGATTCTAATGACTGGTGAGAAGAGGAGGTTGACTACTCCTCATGAGATAGGACTGTTAATCTATATGCTTTGACACTATTCCAATCTGGGTAACTGTTTTCTGTCTTTCTAAATCACCCTCCTTTACATTTGGGCTGAAACATCTCTTTCTCTCCAAAATGAATTACACTGTCCTTCACTCAGAAGGCATCTTTGAAGGGTACAGGTGTAAATTTATTAGGTAAAGGGTAAGACAGTGTGTATCCCCAAGGCTATCATCAGCATCATTCTCCATTTTATTTCTTGGTGGCTTTCTTTCAAGCTCTTTAATAACCATACAACATGAGCTCTGAATCCTTTTCCATAGATTTAAATTTTTCATTTTTCCCATTGGTTATCATATATTTTTATTTTAGTAGCATAGGTTAACTTACAATCCACATCATAACAGCCACATCTTAAGTATATCCTGAGCTTAAAAAAACATTTGGAAAATTTCACCAAGAGGTCTGACCTTTATTAAGGAAAATATTTTTTAAAAAATCAATACCTTTTTCCTACATCCCAAACATTTTTCAAATCTGCCTCAGAATCGGTCGAACAGCATCCCCGAGAGATGTCTGAATTTTTAGCCTGCTTTCAAAGGCAAAGAGGAAACTAAGCTTCTTTAACCTGACTCTTGGACTTGCAAGGCTTACCTTAGATTTGAACACAAAATTCCAGAGATGTAAACTAAAACTGTTAGCAGTTGGCCTTGTGTTTTGCTTGAATCTAAAATGTCCCCTAGAGCCTCAGGTATTCACCTACTCTTCCCTGATCTGGTGTTTGGGAAACTTGTGGACGTGTAGAAGATGCAGCCTTATGGAAATAAGTGGGGTTCGTATGGGGTCTAATTGCCCAACTTTCTTTCTACTTCACTTCTTGCTCCTACTCCCAGGTGTCATGTAATGAGTAGCTTCCATAAAGCATGCTTTCTCAGCTATAATAACGGGTATCACCTGAACAGCATGGCAAGTCAACCCTTCCTCCCTTAAGTTGTTTTCAGCAGCCATTCTTTTTAGGCAAGAAGACAAGTAGTCAATTTATTATGCTATAGAGTTAAATGAATTTTCTATTCTTTCCACAAAGTGAATCCAACTAGGTGACCAGGAGAGTTATTAAGGGACCACTTGAGTAGAGGAAAGGACAAAGGGTAATTTAGTGGAGTGTAAAATATATAGAAGTCTCTCAGAATGCTCATACAACTGTTTTAACTTCTTTTATGTGACTCTCAGTTAAAGGTTTGCTTTTTTTTTTAATTTTAAAAAACTACTTATTTAAGTAACCAGCTCCCTGCTTACCTGTGGCCTGTTGCAAATCCCTTGGACATTTTTGTTAAGTTCTCAGTGATAGTTCCACATAGAACTCAAGAATGTAAAAATAACCCAAGCTTCCTTAAGTTGAAGCAAAGCTTCACAAAGAGTTTTTTATTCTGCTAAATCTTTTCTTTAATATAATCTTAAAATAGCCCCCGTAAAATTGCTGATAGACTCGTGGGAGTTTAACACGTGTATTGAAGAAGAAAATTAACCACGTATGGTGTATAAAGAACATACTGATTGAAAGGTGCTATATACATGAGAGATATTTTTTTCCTTTTCTGTTAACACTCAACAAGTTTTGCTGAAAAGTGACCATGCTATATGTCTATAGATAGAAAATACTGGAATTTTTAAATATGTGATTCAGGCTTGTGTAGGAGTAGAGACTGGATCTTGAATTTGATAAGTCACAAGCTATTAAATTTACCAAAGGGAAATATTAACATTGTTTAAAAATCCAGTTTCATTTTGAGACTTTTTTCAGGGGTGAGAGAGAGAGAGAGAGAGAGAGAGAGAGAGAGAGAGAGAGAGAGAG
>JANHMN010000008.1:17766195-17768695 GCA_030674055.1 Rhabdomys pumilio
GAGAGAGAGAGAGAGAGAGAGAGAGAGAGAGAGAGAGAGAGAGAGAGAGTTTTTTCTGTAGTCTCATAATAGAGTGATTCATTTTAGTTGAAAAAAAAAAACCTTATCTCTATCAGTTGATATTTTGGTCTCCTTCTGAAACTTTCATTACCTAAAATCGTAGTATCCTACAGAAGATGTACTGTCTGAAACAACAGAAAATGTCACTAAGGCTGAATTGATTCAGTAGGACTTCTTGATCAATGTAGCAGTAAGAAACAGTATGAAGAGCTCATAGATCAATCTAGAAAGTTCCAAAGAGCATTTAAGTCACTAAAATTTCAGTCCTCTGAGTCATGGAGCATATATATTTTCTATTAGTAATCCAAATGGGAAGGAATATAAGTGTTGAGTTTTTTAATGACATAGACAACGTATTCTATTGTAGAAAACAAACTCAATAGTGCTGAAAACTGAACGTGGAAGAGTAATGCATTTCACAGGGTCAAGCTCATGATTTCATCTTAAAATAGCATAATCAAGTGGGGAAATTTTCTACACGGTTCAGTGAGTGCCTCGTCTGAGTTTTCAGCATTACCATAACATCAGTTCTATACAAAGCTAAAGGCAAATATCACTTCAAGTAAAAATCCCCCAGAGGAATTTTGTAGAACACCAAACTTCTAACATTCATAAAAAAAAAACAAACAAAAAATGAAAAGCAATACACTTAGCAGACAGTATCAAATATACCTGGAAGAAATCAATAACAGTGCTATTTCTCTGATTGTAAGCCACGTCTCAGGTATTTTGTGTTTAAACCATTTCTACTCACACTAATTTGTATTCTGTTTTGTTCTCAAGCATTCATATTTGTATTCTGTGGCAGAATGTTTAGTGAATCCTCAAAGAAACGCATCCAGTGTTAGCACCATGCATCCCGAAGACCCGTGTTTAGCGCAGCCCATAGTTCACATTCAGCCAGTGACTGGGAGGATACCAAGAGACAAGAGTGACATAACAAACATGATGTGACATGACATGATACATCAATTGGTAATTTTTTGGAGAAGGAAACCATTTGGAGCTCTAAGAGTTGTGCTTTTGGAAAGCAAAGCTGTTTTTTATTTGTTTTAGGAGAAAAACCAAATAAAGAAGATGAGGTTCAAAAGTAAGAGGAAAAAAAATTACAGTATCGACCCAAATGTTGCCTGCTGAGTCATAAGGAAACTGAAATTGCTGTCAGGAGAGGGTCGTGCCCAGCTGAGAACCTGAAAACCTTGAGGAAATAGTCCAAGTGAGAGCACCGCTTATAAATCTTCCCTACTGTTGAGCACTACGAGACTACAAAAAGAAGGATAGAGAATGGGGCTGATCCTAACTGATATTCTGAAGCATGCAGTGGCCCTCAAAGTAATTCATTTCTGGAAGTGAGGGCTCACCTTGAGGGAGGCCAATAAGTGACCTTATGGGTAGGGTACCATCCCACTCCACAACAGAGCAACACCACTCACTCTTGGCGTGAGATTCTTTTATACAATGCAAAAGAATTGTCTCTCACAAGACTATGGCAAATCCATAGTGATGGTCATGATTTGAATGGAATTTTAGGGATAAAATTTCATCATTTAGGGATAAAAGTTACTTGTATAAGGTTTTCATAAATTGTTTTAAAACGTCTGGCAAAGTTTCTTTCTCAGGAATGGGTTGGCAAATTTTTACTTAATTAGTTTGTTCCATCTTCACACAAAGAGGGATTTCACACAAAGTGGGACTTGTCTTGCTGTTTTCAGCTGTTTGACCTCAATTCCAACAACTTAAAAACCAAATGCATTTTAAAAACTACAATTACATCGATTCTTTGTGTATATATTTCAGTGTGTGTCAAGTATGCAAGTATGCCCTGGTGTGTGGGCATTTGTGTGTGTGTGTGTGTGTGTGTGTGTGTGTGTGTGTGTGTGTGTGTGAGAGAGAGAGAGAGAGAGAGAGAGAGAGAGAGAGAGAGAGAGAGCTATACTTGCAGTTAGAGGGCAGAGGAGGATCTTGGCTGTCCTATTCTATACCTCTCCTCCTTTATCCCTTGAGCTAGGCTCATGAATTAACCTGAACCAAAGGTATTGACTATCAGTTGGCTAGGTTTAGACAGCTAAGGTGCTAAGATTTGAGTTCAGTGTTCTTCCCATGCTTGCATAGCAATCTCTCTTGACCACTGAGAAATTTCCCCAGCTTCCTATTTGATCAATTCTCATTCTTCTATGATCATATTGAAATACCCACTGAAGGCTAGCATGTATTCCCCAACAGTGTTCTCTTGTAAGTGAATACTTCTAATTTGTTTGATGGCATAGTCCCAAATATGTTTGAAACCCCTATTATATTGTCTGAGATAGGGCCTGCTAGTTTTCCCATGTTGAATGTGGTTATCTAATTATGGCTTTATTTTTTTTTTATATCTTGCAGATATTTAAAACATCTGAATGTAGACTGAATATTAATTTTTATCAATTGTATCAGTATGTGC
>JANHMN010000008.1:17773695-17848254 GCA_030674055.1 Rhabdomys pumilio
TCTACACTTCCTGGTTTGACTAGGAAAGATCCAGAGGAAGATAAGTGTCATATCATAATGGAAAAGACCGTTCTGTCTTAGGCAGCATTCTGGTATTCTAGGTACTACAATTTGGTTAGAGAGTTGGAAATTTACTTTGCCATATTCTTTTGAACACTTAATGAAAGAAGAAGCCATATATTCATTTATATCAAAGATAGTTGTCAACAGTTCTGAAATGTTTAATCCCATTGATATTAGAGTAGTCTAGAAGGTAACATGAAAAGAAAGTTTGGGTTTTGTTGTCCTGAGGAAGAAAGGGGTGGCCTAAAACTGTGTTCCAGCTTTTCTAGTTGACACGATTTGAATCTACTTAACATTTTTTAAATTAGGGAAATTTAGTCAGCCACTAGATTTACAATTGTTTTCAATGACAGACAATTGAGAGTTACAAGAATTTTCCCATATATTATTATCTATACATTTTGTACTCAGTCACAGCCTGCAATATTAGGAAATATTAAATATTAGACATCATAATTGGAATTGAGAAAAAAGATTACTTCCAAGTGAATTAGCAAATTAACTTTTCAAATAACCCCTCTTAGTTTTTATGATGTAATTTCCCTCTTTTATGTCCTATTTTTCCTTTAAAAGAGCTTAAATAATAAAAATCCACCTTTTCTCCATTCTCTATCAGGAACTGAGCAAAAGCCTTCAGTCTTAGGCAAGTTTATTAAACCCTAGGTAATGTACTCAGGCCTGAATACTATGCTTCAGGTTTACAATACATCAAATGTCAGTGTTCAATGGGTTTGTTGGAAATGTGACAGGCAATCTGTAAACACCCTAGAAGACAGTAGAATGATTCTTCCTATTACATGATTTTAAAATTGAAGAAGAAAAAGGAAAAGGAGGAGGAAGAGAAGAGGAGGAGAAGGGATGGAGGAGAAGAGAAAGTGGAGGAAGGGAAGGAATATAGGAAGAAAGAAGAATAAAGAGAAGAAGAAAAATCTCATTAGTGAATACAATGAACTTTCATCATACTCTTAATTGTTCATTCTCCAATCTAACTCTTCCCCCAACAAACCCCCCAACAAACCCCCCAACAAACCCTGTGTGTGTGTGTGTGTGTGTGTGTGTGTGTGCATTTAACCCACTGAACCTAGTTACTATTGTTAATAAAGGACAAAGAAAGAGAGGAGGAAGAGTACATTGCTTGCTGAATAACCGATTCAATCCAATTTCTCTGACCCGAATGTCTTTGCATTAACCCTGAGTCATCTTTACTAAGTTAATGTACTTAGATCTTCCAACTTTATGAAGTCAAATAGAAGACAAAATATAGGATTTATGTGAAAAGGGTTACTGTGTCATAAATGAAAACCTAATACCAGGATTGGGCTTTATGTGACTCAGGCATCTCCAAGGTGCAAGTGCCATTGACTTTGAGAAAGGAGTTCTGTTTTCTTCAGTCACCCAAATGAAATGCAACTTCATGAAAAACACTCTAACTCTGACAGACCGTGACCGATACAGATGCGAATGCACGCAGACAACTATTGGACTAAGCACAGGGACCTCAACGGAGGAGTTAGGGGAAGGACTGAAGGAGCTGAGGGGTATTGCATACCCACAGGAGGAACAACAATATCAACCCACCAGACTTCCCAAAGCCCCCAGGGACTAAACCACCAACCAAAGCGTACATATGGAGGGGATCCATGGATCCAGCTGCATATGTAACCGAGGATGGCCTTATCTGGCATCAATGGAAGGGGAGGCCCTTGGCCCTGTGGAGTCTTGATGCCCCAGTGTAGGGGAATGCTAGAGCACTGAGGCAGGAGTAGGTAGGTGGGTGGGAGAGCACCCTGATAGAGGCATGGGGAGGGGGAAAGGGGATAGTGGGATTGTAGAGGGGAAACTGCAAAGGGGAATAACATTTGAAACATAAGTAAATAAATAAATAAATAAATAAATAAATAAATAATATAACCAATAGAAAATAATGGAAAAAAAAGACTAGTCAGAATCATAGGCTTAGGTACCCGGCAGTTAAACAACAACAACAACAACAACCTAACATTAAAAACACAACCATGACAAATATTCATTATCCACATTAGTTTTTTTTTTATAACTGTGTCACCATGAATGTCCTTTGCATCATCATGAATGTCCTTTGAGTGGATATGTATAATTTTTCATGATAAAAATTTAAACCATGCTAATAGCCCCAAGAATCATTTGAAATGTACTTAAGAGAACTTACTTAGAGAATAATAAGAAAATTAGGAAAACTAAAAAACCAAATGGTCAGTGATGCCAGGAGCAGTTAGGATCTCATTTGCTAGAATAAACATGTAATCCTAACCACTTTTATGTGAAGGCATGTGTCTAGTTTTGAAAATCAAATTTCTACACATGAACATCTAAAGAAATGTGTCTAATATTCTTAAAAGTCACAAACATGTTTTATATTAAAAGATTAAAAGGAATTCTTGACTTGTGTACAAGTTGAAACATGCTACTGCGATTGCTCTTATTTTAACTGGACCAGAATAAATCTATCTTTATTTCTAAAAATGTATAGTAGAGGAAGAGGAAAAAAAGTCACCCAACACAGCCCTACAGTAGCTTAAGCAATTAGAATGTTTCTTGTAGTGTATAGTCTTCATTTTTACTATAAATACATTTGTATATATGTTAATATAGCTATATAGTTTATGCTTAGTTCCATGACATGTAAGGAGTAAGAAACATTCTCAAGTTGTTAGATACAAATTTTTAGAGACAAAACCACCTTTTATTGATAAATACCTAATATTTTAAGTATCAACTTACAACAACATCTGCAGAATGATCCTTGTAGATAATTCTGTTATCACTGAGAAGTATTCAGCCCTGTGACTGAGAGTCCTAGCAGCCAGAACTCTGGAATACAATCAGTACCTAGACAATGTGTGAAGATTGTGGACTTCTGTTCCTTAGTAATAGACTTGTCTATTTCAATATTGACTTTTTCAAAGAAGGAGGTCTTTCTTAACATCCTCTCAATAAAAAACAAATATTTCATTTGAAGTCATTTTAATTCAGAATATTCATTTTAGTGAACTTTTAAATTTTCTATTTGTTTGCTGGGATGATTTTGGGCTAGGTTGTCCATTTATGTAAAATTATATTTATTGCTTTTAAAATATCCTCCAAATTAAACACTTACTGGGTTAATTGTATCATTGCTTTTTACCTTTAAAGAAAAAGAAGTGTAGTTTGTTTTCCTCTGATGTCCAGACCACTCAAACCCTGGACATCTGGGAGCATAATTATAAAGTCACTATGTTCTGAACAATGCAACGCAGTTCAGAAAATGCCTACTAGATGGTCATGTGTCTACCTCAAAATTAATGTCCTCTAGACTCTATATTTTAAGAAATATACATGTTTTTGGTAATGTTACTGCTATTATTATTTGTTAGTTTTTATGTTAGGCTTTATCACCTGACTTTTTAACATGCTTTTAGTGGATTAAGTATTTTTAGTGCATTTAGCTGAGGGTCAGGGGGATACTGAAGCAAGCTCCTGTAAGAAAGGAGTACTTTGTTCTCTACTGTTAATCTCTTCCTAGAACATGTTTTTAATCATAGTAATCTGGTTTTAAATAAAACTTGATAAAATATTTAACATAATTCTATTATTTATCTAATGAGATAAATTTATAATATATGTTCTCTTTTAAAATAAAATGGAAATGTATAAAATTTGTATTGCTTTCCTCTGTCATGTAAGGAAAGCATCCCTCCCTTCTGGATGAATGTTTTAAGGGAGAAGAAACTGACCTTATGAACTGTTTTGGTGACAGGAGTTGTCTCCAACAAGGAGGTACAGCATTCTTCTTCCCAGTCGTTGTACTAGATGAGAGTTGATCACTTGCTTCTGTTTTTTGTTTGTTTCTCTCTCTCTCTCTCTCTCTCTCTCTCTCTCTCTCTCTCTCTCTCTCTCTCTCTCTCTCTTTCTTTCTTTCTTTTCATCAATACTGTCCCCTGGTTCCCCAATGGGCAAAAACACTTCCCAATTCCATTTTCCTCCTTTCTCATTTGGCTTCCTATGGCCACTGAACATTGCTACAAAGGACTTTAGCCCCAGCCTTGTCTCTGGCAACACTTCTTCCCCCTGCCATCTTCATGGCTAAACAGCCCCTCTCTTTCAGAAAGTACCGAGTGTCAAGATCCCAGCATCTATATAGACTGTATGGTATCTCTTCTGTGCATCCGCTATACAATAGCAGTGGTGTTCTTTTTCTATTTTCCACCCTGATGTATCTCAAATGTTTTAGATGGCTCCAGGCTTGTCATTGGTTCTCAACGCGTACTTCATAAATAAATGAATGCAGAACACAGTAAAGCAGATAATCTCCAGTTAAGTGAATACAATACAGAAGACCTCAAGGCAGACAGTCTTCAGTGAGGGTAGTCTCTTAGTTCTCTGAACAGGTATCTGTGTGCACTGGAAAGTCAGTGATTGATAACGTTAACTGAGCACTGAATATTTACTTCGCTATAACTTCAAATTCCAGTAAGAAATGATTGTTCACATTTTTTCTTTAGAAAATCTCATTGGTGAATACAATGAACTTTGATCGTACTCTCATTGTTTATTTTCCAATCTAACCCTTCCCCCAACAAGCCCTCAACAAACCCTGTGTGTGTGTGTGTGTGTGTGTGTGTGTGTGTGTGTGTGTGTGTGTGCATTTAACCCACTGAACCTAGTTACTATTGTTAATAAAAGGCTCACCCCTGAATCGTGAGAAACCTCCCAGGGACCACATTCCTGAACAACACTGGCATTCAGAGTGTGATTTGCTGGTGCTTGCATTTGCCTGCACTTGCATTTGCCTGCACTTTCATGTCACTTGCAGCTTTTGTGCAGCCTTCTTCATCACTGTGGATTGCGGTTATTGCACCTGTCTCACCATATGAAAGCATAACTCTTATGTCAGAGAATATCACACCTTCATTTAAAGGCAGATATGCTGCTTGACAGGAAGGTGAAAAAGATTTTCCCTTGAGCCTCCTAAAGTATCAAAGGTAGCCTCTCACTGGCCCACATTAATTGCTGCATTGGAGGGACAATGGCAAGTAATGATAGGAAATCCTCTCCTACCTGGAACTCACAGAATAGACAGCCTGTGTAGCCTGTTTCCTGAGAATGAAAATGTATATAGAGATAAAACCAAACATAGTTATCAGGGAGAAAGGGGTGTGTACATACTAGGCATTCAGAAAACCTGTTGCTAAAAATTAAGACCCTGAAGAAAGATGTCCTTAAGTAGTAAAGCCATTTCAAGATAGAAAATAAACGTAGACACTTTAAGTGAAGTAGATACATATGATATTAAAACAAAATAGCCAGAGTTAGAAAGAATTACGTACTGTTTTTTAGTTTATTTTGAATTTTGTTTATTATTTTCTTTTTCACATTGAGAAATCATTACTGGTGGATATTAAATGTCAGGCCACATACGGGATTGTACATATATTTTGAAGAAACCCAATAAAATACATTTTCTGTTTCTTTATACTCTTAAAAATACATTCCTTTGATATCTATTTTAACACTTTTTGAAATATATGCTTTGTATATGCCATGATAACCTGTTTATATATGATATCAAGGGCTAGAGAGATGGCTCAGTAGTTAGGAGCATAGGCTGTTCTGCTAGAAGACCCAGGTTCAGTACTCAGCATCGCCATTGCAGGTCACAATTGTCTCTATCTCCAATTCAGGTTTCCTGAATTCCACAGCCACTTTATGCATGCAGTGCTCATACTTAGATACTAACACTCATACACATAAAACCTTTTACACTTATGATCAGGAGCTTTAGTCTTTAGTATTAAAGTGGTTTTACTCATTATCTTATCTATGCATAAGCATTGCAACTTAGTCAATTGTAAATGATTCCATAAGGAGATAATATTAGGGCACATAACTTACATAAGGTCCCTCAGGTAAAGCAACTCCAGTCTAGGAGGGTTTGCAATTTAGAGCCAGTCTAACATGTACATCGAAAAGACCAGAGTTTGCCTGGGAAAAAAAAAAAGTAAGAAAGCAATTGAGTTCTATTTAGAAGTTGACAGGAGGGCTCAACAATTTGGTTATAGAAACAATGGTAGACTTGTAGTAAAAACAAAAATAGAAAGAAAGGAAAACAAACCAATCTATGGGTACTTTGAGCTTATCTCAATTCAATTCAGCCTGTTGATTATATTTCTTGGAATCTCTTAAATCAAGTTCTAACCTGTCTTTCTCTAACACAAGTGTGTAACTGACTATAGGGTCTACTGCAACTCATTGGCCACACTGTACAGGGCATTGTCTCCCTACCAGTGAATCTGATCAACCCTTGCCATGTCATCCAATACTAATCTCTGATTTTTCATCAGTCATACCTTCCTTATGAGCTCTCTCACCTCTCAGCTTTTGTTCTATTCTTTTACACAGAACCTTCTTCTTTCACAGACTAGAAAGCATTGTTCCTGATGCACAAACCTGTATATATATGCATATATATATATATATATCCCAAAATCATCCTGTAAGAAAAAAATCTCCCATGTTTTAGTAAGTTCTAGGCTTATAATTAAAATATAGACTTACCTACTAATCCCCCTCAAAATAAATCTTCACCAGCATTTTAATAACATTAAAGGTAGTTAAAAAATGAATTATTGCAGGGTATTTTAATCTATTGATTTTGATGTTTATGTACTCTCTCTCACTCTCAAAGTATTAAAGATTTTCACAGCTCCCTCTCTGTCTTTCTCTGTTTCTGTCTTTCTGTCTGTCTCTGTGCCTCTCTCACACTCTCTCTCACTCTCTCTTTCTCTCTCTCTCTCTCTCTCACACATGCATGTACATGTGAACACAGAGAGAGAAAGGAGATATTGTAAGTGTATTAATAGAAAATTAAAAACTATTATAAAGTACTGCATAGCAGAATGGGGGAACTTTTTTAAAAGCTCATGGGCTATTATTATAATTAAAAACTGCAGAGACATGTAAATTGCATCCTGTAGATATGTATTGGCCTAGACCTCTTCAAAATTGTGCGAAGAGACAGTTTCACCAGAATAAAGACAGGATTGTAGTCCTGAGAACCTGTGTCATTAAAGCTTGGTATGAGGTCTGAAGAGATGACTCAACAGTTAGGAAGGCTCTGCTTTCCCAGAGAATAGTAATTCAGTTCCAGACACCTTTTCAGGTGCCTCACAGTTCCAGGGGATCCAAAGCTCTCTTCTGGACTCTTCCCTGTGCTCTTGTACTCACACACACACACACATAACCTTCAGAACCACACCTATATAGACCTTTAAAAGTGTGGTGGCATGAACATGTAATCAAGTACTAGAAAGGCAGAGGCAGGTAGACTCCTGTGGCTTACTACCCAGACAGCCTATCCAAATTCACCAGTTCCAGGGTTAGCAATAGACCCTGTATTTTTGTTAGTGTTATTATTATTGTGATGAAACTCCATGACCAAAACAACTTGGGAAGGAAGTCTTTATTTCACTCACAGTTGCATATAAAAGTCTATCTTAAAACACAACATGATGGGAGAAGGAATGAACTCACACAAGGGAGGAATCTAGAAGCAGGAGCTGATGCAGATGCTCTGCATGGATACTGCTTACTGACTTGCCCCTCATGGCTTGCTCAGCCTGCTTTATTATAGAAAGTAGGGCCAGCATTCCAGGATGGCACCTCGTACCATGTGCTTGGCACTCTCTTATCAATCAATAATAAGGAAAGACCTTACAGCCAGATCTAATAGAAGAACTTTTCTCAGTCCAAATTCCCTCCTTTCAAATAAACTCAGCTTGTATGAAGTGGCATGAGAACCAGCCAGCACACCTTGTCTCAGAAAGCATAGAAAGAATTATGATGACACCTGAAGAAAGACACCTGGATTGATCTTGGGCAACAAGACCCCCCCCACACACACACATGCACAGTAACTTGCAATAGTCAAAGTAAATAAAAGTTGTAGTTCAGTCCCTATCTGAATACTGACACAGCGTTGAATTTCTCAAAGTCAGATTGAAAACTAGAGAAGGTGTAATAAGGAAAGAAGGGAGGTCAATGGTATACCCCAGGAATGTCTTCCCGGCTGAATAAACTGCAATAGCAACCAGAGGTGCCCTGGCTGTGTGACTGACTCCTCCTGATGTGATGGGTGGTAACGAGAGGTAGATTCACTATGAAAGATGTTCGAAAGTTCAATTTAGAATTGGAAATTTGGAGTTGAGTTCTAGATGCCACTGTCTCTTGATTCAAATTTGAATAAGGTTGCTGTGGTATTATTTTATAACTTAGATGAAACTCCCCCAAAACTTTGGATAGCAATTCCGCATTATCAGTTGTACTTAAAGTGGTTAGACAACACAAAGCTCCCTGATTCTTAACTGCTTAAACCTCTGTAAAATTGAGCTAACTGGTACCTGAAGTAATAGTTGATCTGGTGGAAAGATTCAAGGGGATCAGGTTCCATGCTCTCTAAGCAAGGGTTTCTGAGACTGTGTGAGTAAGGGGCAGCCATAGTAAGGTCAAGTCTGTGTTTTCACCTTCTGCTTCTTTTAGGTAACTCAAAGTAAACTCAATTTTTTATCATGAGGAAATGCTGAGACAAAAACCCAAATTGCATTTGCAGTGAAGCCCCTGCTATTTCAGTACATTAGCTACAGATTCAATAAAGGCAAAGTGGTTGTTAAGCTTTTCAGCTTCAATTGCATCCTTTTTGCTTTATTGAACTTGGAAGAAAAAAAATATAAAGCTAAGGCATCTACCCCAAATCATAAAAACGAAGTGTCTCACAAAAGAGGCCATGAGCCTGGAGTTCTGTTACAGTTTTGGATTTGCTGGGCTTCCCACTCCATATATCATCTGAAATTTATAGCCACACCTGCAAATCCAAGCATGAGGCTGAATGCTTAGATAAATAGAATTGCTCAGAGTGTCCCTTCAATGTACAGGGCTAGCAAAGCTGGGCTCTCAGCCCAAATGGGAATTCAGATACACCCACACTGGATGAATCTATTTGTTCAGAATCAACTGGAGCTTGGAGGATTACTTATATTTAGAAACAGAATCAATTTTTGTTGGATGGACTGCAAAAAATCTGCAGTAAGACAGGAGGAATATCGATGGAAAGGTCAAAAACATTGGTAGGGTGTAGTTAATCCATGTAGTTAATCCATGTCTAACTATCCCTAGCTTTTTCTACTTTCCCTATAATTATTGGAGATTAACAAACTTTAATATTTGTTATGAAAATACTTAAAATGCTGGACAACATACTAGAAAGAATGTGTTTGAATGCAAATATCTTTCCAAAGTCATGAGTATGTAGACCTTTCAGATGAGCAGAGGCAGGGGCAGGAGACAGGCAGCTGTGCATGGGTTTAATCCACTTTTCTATTATTCTTTCTGTAGCTGTGATAAGTGTTTTGATCAAAAAAAACTCTTGGGGTTAACATAAGTTACATCATCTTACTCATGCAGGCTCCAGTCAGTCACTAAGGGATGTCAGAGCAAGACCTGTTTTCTACTTGGTGCAGCATTACCTATGACTAGGGAATTCATACCCAGCCAAGGAAGAACAGCATATCCCATGGAGCATGGTGTTGTGACTTAAAGCTGCCTCAGTGTCCTGGGATTTTGCTTAGATTCATTATGAGCCTAGGAACAGGGCCCTGAGACTGGAACTGCCCACAGAAGGCTGTGTCCTACAATAGTTATCAATCAATTCATGAAAGCATACTTACCTACCTGATTAAGACACTTACTAAATTGAGACTCTTTTATGCTTATCTAGTTTATGTTAAATTCATAGTTAATAGCAACTAGGACATCCTTGAACCCAACATGGACAAATATGCAAAGAAACTGTAGATAGTACTTGTTTCTAACTCCAGTTTTCAAATAGAAAAAAGAGAAGACCATAATTATTCACTTGTTTATACAATATCTATGAATTTTTGACATTTTTACTGTGGCCTTCATTAACATTTTTATTTAATATATTCTTTGAAGATCCATGCATGTATACCATGTGCCTTGAGCATAATTACTCCTTTCCTCTCCTTTCCCAGGACATTGCTAACTTCATATCCTCCCATTTATGGATTATTTTTTCATTAAATATTTTATTTATTTAGATGCCGTTTCCTTTCCCCATTTTCACTCCCTAGAAATCCCCTATCCCACCCCCTCTCCTTCTTTTTGCTTTTATACCATTTTAATTACATGCAAGTGTTAAGGTCATTTCTAGGTTGAGGAACCAGCAATACATAAATGCAAATAGTCAAGGAACAAGCAAGACAATAAACACAAATAGTCAAAGAACAAGCAACGCAATAAACAAAATTCTGTGAACATTCCTGTGATCACTGTTTCTATGGGCTTATAATCAAAATATCAGAGCTAACTTCCCTGTCCTAGCCCAAAGTAATTTCCCTGTCTGAAACCTACTTCCTTGTTCTAGCCTAAGATTTAGATTTCTGCCTGAAATTATTTCTTTATTATAGCCTAATGTCAGATTCCTGCCTGAAGTTCACTTCTTTGTCCTTGGCCAATGTCATATTCCTGTCAAGCAGCCCATTTCCTTGTCCTTAGCCCATGTCAGCCTCTTGCCAAGCAGCCCCAAAGGCTCTCTATCTCTTCTCCCTTTTTTATTTCATAAACAAGACTGAGCCTGTCTTAGGTTGTTCTGCCAAGAATGCCTTCCTTACCTGTCATGGAATATGTGTTATCAAATGTAATGCACTTTTGTCTTAGGTTGGTAAGGCTCTGTGAAGAATCTTACTCATCTGTGGCTTGCCAGAGTGTTAATTTAATAACTCTGTCTTGGGGTCCATTTTCATGTTCAAGCCATGTACTTTGGCTGCCAACATGGTGATGTTGTTAAAGTCAAGTTTTAAAACCATGGGCAGGAATAAAAATATTCCCAGGACAAAAAGGGCTACCATCATCAAGCTATATATGACATTCTTGAAGCTTAACCAAAATAGAAATACTGACCTCAGGCCATTGGTAATTTTATCAGCAGTATCTGACTCATCAACACTCAGCAGAGCAGCAGTTTTTAAATTCATAAGCTCACTATGTGAAGTTAAAACATCCAGAGAGGTTTTTAATTATGCCAAATACACTGCAAGTGTCTCTAAACTTTTTTCTAATTAATCACAGACCACATGAAGCCCTAGAAGAAGAAGAACCAAAGTGTGAGTACTTTTTAGAAGAAGTAACTAAATATTCACAGGAGTAACTGTAGAGATAATGTGTGGAGCTGAGACTGGAGGAGAGACAATCCAGAGACGGCCACACCTTGGGATCCATCTCAGGTTCAATCACCATATATAAACCCTGTTGTGGATGTAAGTAAGTGCATGGTGACAGAAGCCTGATATACCTGTCTCCTGAAAGGCTCTGACAGAGCCTGACATATACAGAGACAGATGCTCGCAACTAATCATTGAACTGATCACAGGGTCCCCAATGGAGGAGTCAGAGAGAAGACTAAAGGAGTTGAAGGAGCATGCAGCCTCATGGGGAGAGTGACTATGCCAACCAACTTGAGCTCCCAGGGTCTAAACAGCTACCCTGGAAATACAGAAGTAGGGACCCATAGCTCCAGCTCTATGTGTAGTGGAGCATGGCCTTATCTAGCATCATTGGGAGAGGAGAGCCTTGGTCTCTTGAAGGCTTAGATGTCCCAGTGAGGAGGAATTCAAGGGCAGGGAGGTGAGAGTATGTGGATAGGTGGGGGCACACCCTCATAGAAGTAAGAGGAGGAAGGAATGCATAAGGGCTTTCTGGGGGAGGAATGGGGAATGTGGATAACATCTGAAATATAGATAAATAAAGTATCCAATAATAATAAAAAAATAAAAAAAGAAAAATAAACAAAAAAACAGATAATGCAACTGGCTATCACAGTCAAGCATTTGAGACTTTTTGGCAGAAATTTACTATTAACCATATTACTGGAATTCCTTATAATCATCAAAGACAAGGGACTGTAGAAGGGGCCCATGAAAGTTTATCTTCATAAACAATATCTTCATAAAACAAAAAAGGGGGAAGTATATCCCTGTACACCACAAATTTATTTAAACCATCTAAGGATTATTGATGGAACCAAAAATTTGAATGTTCTTTCCTTGGTGAAGCTCCCAGCCATCGTATGCTGTCACGTTGTTACCTTCATCACATAACAAACCCTTTCTTCATTGCATTTCTAGTGTATTTGTGCATGGAGAGAATACTGAACTTGAGCTGAGATTGGTTAAAAATAAGTGAATAGCTGAGAAAGAGGAAAAAAGAAAAGCATCAGTATGTCTATCATATAAATGATCCAAGTATGGGCCTGCTTCATTGAATATGAAGACTTGTGGGACAAAAAAAAGTAGTGGAAAGTCAATGTTAAATTGATAAAAGTCTCAACTGATGCAGATTTAAAATTCAAAGATAAGCAATTACCCTTTGATACCTAATACTTGTCACTTAGTGACCAGAAATACATTCTCTAAGCTCTATAGTCATGCTCAACTTTTTTACTATCTTCCCCTATACACCTCTAATCACTTCATTTCATGTTATAACAAGCACCAAAAGGGGCCTAGAGAGTCAAAGTGGCTCAGTGGTTAAAAGAAATTGACTCTTAGGTGGATTTCCTTCTTTGGTCTGATCCATTCTCTCTTCTCAGTCCATCATCCCCACATCTCCAAGAACATAGCAATTATCATCTCTGATTTAAATCTGTTTGCATATTCAGAAGAAAAACTCATTTTATAGCTCACAGTCTGTGGGTCAGGAGAAATAGAATACTAGAACAAACTAGACATAAAATTAGACAGGAAGAGAAGAAGAAAAACAGGATCATTATTGGCTTATGCAGACCTAAGTCAATACAAATAAGGTTCTTTTTGGATTTCAAAAAAATGTCCATGTACCTAGAGAAATATTTTGTTGAATAATGTTCCAAAGGAAATATACTGGGCACAGTGGAATTTTCAATGCAAGCTGTACATATTGCAGAAATGAGGTAAAAGACTAAAGATGTTATTTTAGAAAGCTTACAACCTTTTCCTGGCACAAATTTCCCAAAAAGAAGCATGCTTTATATCTTCAAAGGACTTTACTTGAACTCAGTTTTCAGTTGCCTTTTGGTATCTGCTCCATCAAGATGACAGTGGCTTAATAAATAATTCCCTGTTTGTCTTTCAAACATGACTCAAACATCTTCATAAAAATCTTTCTTGAGTCTTTCAGTCAGAAAAAATTTGATTTTAGTTCCTTTCGACTGTAATAACTATTTATTTGCATTAATCATGAGTCCATTTTCCATTCTAACATCATTTATGAGTAAGTCTGAACATTCAGCTTTTTTCTACCAGATGTGACAATACATTCAGGAAGATTACTAGATGGATTCATCTGTGGAGTACCAGAATACAAAAGGTAATGTCAGTATATAGGTGTGGACAGGAACAGGAATATACAAAACATTTTTATGTAATATGACCAAAATAGGAAAAGCAATTTTATATCACAACTACCAAGACACATTTACAATTCAAGGGATTTTTTTTCTTAAAATTAAATGTTGTTATGCTATTTGTCAGCTGTTCTTGTAAATGGATGGTGGGTAGATGAATGGATGGATGAATGGACAGATGGATGGATGGATGGATGGATGGATGGATGGATGGATGGATGGATAAATGGTTGGAAGGATGAATAGATGGATTAAACAGACATACCAATAAGAGATGATAAAATGATGAATAGTACATGTCAGCAAAAGTGAAGTAATTCATAAATACACACATTTCAAATATAAAACATCAACCTTATATGTGACATTGGGTCTATTTTGTTTCCTGTAATTATACAGAACACATTGTATTATGCTGGAGCAAAGCCATCCAGATGAGTTTCCCATGTGGTACCTGGTCTGAGATTGAAAAGTTATTTCTTTTGATTTTTTATGGTTTTATATTTTAAAATTTTATTAATTCATTCATTTATATGTGAGCACATGAATGTGTTTTCAGTGAACAAGTAAGAAAAGTATGTTCTTGCCTTCAGTGTCATTGAATTGGAATCTCTTTGTTGGTTGGGTCATTGTGCATACTACAGGCAAGATAGTAAGTGAACCCCTTGTAAACTTTCTTGTTAGTTTTTTTTCTGGTTAATTTATTGTTAATTAACAAAAACTAGAGTCACATGGGACAAGAGAAGCTCAACTAAGAAATAGCTTCCGTTAGATTGGCATGTATGGACATCTGAAAGACATTTTCTTAGTGATTAATATGACTAGTATCACTCTAGCTTGAATAAGAGATCAAACTTAGCAAGCCATGAAGAGCAAACCAGTAAGAAGCATTCCTCCATGATCTCTGCTAAAGTTCCTGCCTCCAGGTTTTTGTCTTGAACTGCTGCTTTAAGTTCAAGTTTCATTTCATGATGGACTCTAACCCATACAGTGTCATAAACAGTTTCATCCCCTAGTTGCTTTGTCACAGGAACCCAGAGTGACAACAATGCTCTGCTTTCCTCATCTAACCGTAGGAATGCTAGGCTTATAGATGCATACCACTACTTTCCACTTTATGTGATTTTAAGTGACTGAACACAGTTCTCATGTATAGGAGCCTACTACCTTTACCCATTGACTCCTTCATCCTGTAATACAGTTCTTATCAGGCGTAAGTTCTGAGCTTGTTGGCTTTTTAAATGTTTTAACCCTGGCACACCGCATGTGTCACTCTGACCTCTACAACTCAGCTCTTTGGAATTATTTCTAATTTTAATGTTATCTGGAGACTTCCAGATCCTTCCCAATATTTTCTGAGATGTCCTTCTTAGTGGCTTGAATCAGAGTTGTCTTATAGTTTCTGTACTGTTTACAAGATGAACACTGTCCATAAATAGTCATTTCACATTTGAAGCAAAAGAGACAGAAATATATTTCATGACAACTCCCATGGTGACAATCAGACTGTGTAGTGTGTGTGTACAAAGGGGTATATTTTCAGCCTATGCAGTGCTCCTCCCTGGCTGTATATGTTTGTTCCCTTGCCAGTATTCAAGCACTTCTGCAGCCCAAAGTATTTTTTTCCCCTAGGACATTGGCCCCAAATGATTTTCATTAAGTTCACAATCATGTTAGGTTTGAATTTTATATTTGTGTGCTTGTTTCATGTTTGCATACATATGAAAGCTAGAGGTTGGCATTGGATATTTTTCACCAAATTTCTCTATATTCTGACACAGGGTCACTTGGTGAACTTGGTGCTCACTGGTTAGATTAAGGTGACTGATGACAAGATCTTTATGTCTTATATGTAACTCTTTGCAGTCCTGGTGCACTGCGAAGAGTTACATATTTGCATAAACATGCCTACCTTTTATTTTACATTTTACTTTACATTCCTGTTAAATATTTGATATTTGATTGGTCATTCATCTTTTGTTTTTATTTTGCATACTTTTCACCATCTCCAATTGCTTATTTATATTTTCAATGCTGAATACCCTTTTTTCATATATTTCTCATTTTTCTTCCTTTTTGATACTAAAATAGTGAATTGTAATCTCTTATTACTTTGATGACTGTTGTTGGTCATGAATACCAATAATAATTGAAATTAATTATAGCACACTGTAAAGTGAATAATTTCAAGGTATTTTATAGATTTTTCTCCATTTCCCAGTGTCACAAATGCCTTTTTAAGTCAATAAGTTAAAAGCCACACTTTCCTGGAAGTATGGTTTAAAAGAAAAGACTTTTATGATAATGCTCTCTTTGTCCATCCCAGCTCTCCCTTTGTTTTATATAAAAGAGAGATCCCATCTAGTCAGTGGGTTAGTGATATATTCAATTGGTGGAGTTTTATTTCATTTTGCTTATTCTCTTTTTTGGTTTTGTTTCATCTTCTGGAGCTGAGACACTAACTGGTATGGCCCCATTGCCTCATCAGATGATGCAAAACGGCCCACACAGTACCAGTTAGAAAACCATTGGATGCTTGGGGATGCAGGGGAAGCAAAATAGTAGCTTCATTTCTGCACTCATCAGGTTGAGCTTGTAGAAATTACTTCCGAGAGATCGCCTTTCCTTCGCACTTCAGGTCTTACTTGGAATGACATTACCACTTGTATAGACTTTTATTAATTTCTTTAAGCTTTGCTTAAAAATGTGGAGAGGGAAGGGATGCCATGATGATAATATTGTGTTACATTAGTACTTAATATAAAACACAGTCCTCCTTTCTTGCCCTTTTCTCATACTATGCTGTGAGAAAATTCACTCTCAGTGGAGAAACAAGTACTACCCATTCTTAATGGTGAACCAAATAGACTTAAGCCTTGAAAAAAAAACAAAGTTAAAGTAAAATCCTTCTGACCCAGAAGTAGTATTAGATCAGCAGAACACAAAATTGCTAATTCTGTGTCTCAGGGTAGGGCAGAGGGTCTCCGTAGACTTGCTGTGATCATCACTAGTTTAATAAAACAAGAATCTTAAAGTCATTGACTAATGTAAGAATTTCTGAATGAAACATGGACCTTGAGTTTACTCCTCATACTCAAGGCTCAATATGTCTCTTCCATGTATGCTAATGATTTTTCTTTTAAAACACAAAACTTCCTTTAGAATCTGTATCAATATTTTTTAAATTATAGACCAATACTGTTTATAGAGAAAGAGTTTCATGACTTATGCACAAGCATACAAGCATGCTTCCAAATGTGATCTGTCTCATTCTGGGGGAAACCATATTAGTTAATAGCATTTTAATAATACAGTAACATTCCTGTGAAATTCTTCCACAACAGTTATCTCCAGTCAGCAAGCATGCTTAATTGGAAATGACAGGTTTGAAATTATATCACTAGATGAGTTGATATCCAACTGAGGCTCCAAATATTGGAAAATATAATTAGTCTTAATTATAAATGATATGGTTATTGTTTATAAAGTTATCATACAGTTCTTTCAGGCTATGAAATAAGAAGCATATGCCACCAATCTCTTCTTTTCAACCCAGCCTTTGAGAATACATGACCAATGAATGTTCTCAGCTATAAAAACATCTAAGTGAGCATTTGTTCTGTTTCTCTTAGAGTCTGGTCTCCTCTGACACCTGGCTGGAACTGTGAATGCAATCCAGTTCAAGGTTTGAGATATTCTCTTTCAGAAATTGAAACTGGAGGATAAAAATCAATCTCTCTCTCTCTCTCTCTCTCTCTCTCTCTCTCTCTCTCTCTCTCTCCTCACTGATTTCCCATCTGTCATCAACAATAATTGGAAAGTCTTTTTTATTTTCCTCACGTAGTCCTTTAATTTCTTCTTTTATTCTTTTTAACAGTTACATAAATAACATTACATAGTGGTAAAATATACTTGGGAAAATGCTACCAAAATATCTCTGTGCAGAATATTTACACTGCAGAAGACAGGCAATAATTTGTCTCCTATATTGGTACCCAAATTCTTTGCTTTCCATTGAGAGATATGGTGTTTCATGTCAACAATAAATATAATGATAAATATAATGAAACTGTACAAATTTAACCAAGTAGGCAAGAGTCTAGAGAAGTGACTCATTGGTCGAGATGGTGTTCTCTTCTTGTAGAAGACTACAGGTTGCCTCTCTGCACCTGTATCAGGCAGCTCATAGTCTCCAACAACCTTGGCCCCAGGGAATCCAATGCTCTCTTCTGGACTCTGCGGGCACTGAACTTGTTCCCATAAAACCACACTCAGCCATTTCCCTATTTTTAAGGAAGCATTCACTAAAGGAATCACAATCTTGGATGAAGGGAAACAGTTATCAAGTTGTTCAGCATAAATGAGATCAAAGCATACTTTCAAATTGTTTGACCAAAATCATCTTAATAGTGCCTCTTCTGTAGTAGCTAACGCGTTGTTAGGAGATGTGAGGACTATAACTAAAAGTGGTAATAATAAGATCAAATATCTCTAGCTATTTTGTGCACCTCACCCCATGTGCATGATATGCATATTTACTCATTCACTCCTGTGTATATTTGGAGGTTGGAGTTCTTCCCGGAAACTGGTGCTCAAACATTGGCTACACTGTTTCTCAACAAAGATTCTATCTTTCTATTGTCTGCCTCAAAACTATCACTGGTTCAAGGCACACCACCATTCTCAGCATTTACATGGGTCCTGGGGAACTGAATGAATGTCTTTGTCTTTGCATAGTAAGCACCTTACTGACTGAATCACTTCGAGTTTCTACCCTTGACTCACGAGAAGCTCAAAGGTGCCAAGATTATTGCAACTTAATGCTCATCCTTTTTTTTTTCAAAACTTAAAGAAAGAAAATCTTCTGATTTCATGATATTGTTAATTATTTATAGTCATGAGAGTAATATAATTTATGTTAATGTTCTTAGAAGGGTTTAGTTGGTGAAAAATTTTTCTTAGACAACGTTAAACAACTAAATTGCACATAGGCAATGTATATTATCAGCAAGGAAAAATTAAACATTGACTAACCTTGTCTGAGATACTTAAAACCAGGAGAATTCCTGATTTGGAAAATTTTGCCTTTTCATTACAATCTGTCTCAGGGGTAATACCTAACTTCAAATCCAAAATTCATGCTTAGTTTGTATTCAATTTACAATTTGGTTGTAGTTCATCATACTGTTGGATATTATTTATATAATGAAATCAAAATCTTCTGGCCTCAGGTAAGTAAGCAAAAAGAATCGGATTTTAAATTATGTTTGATCTTAGATTTTTCAGATTAGGGGTACTTAACTTTGATACTCATAGTTTCATTGGTTACTGTTTTTTTGTTGTGTTTATTTGTTTGTTTATGATGTGCCCTACACACTTTTCTGTTGCTGTGCTAAACATAAGAGCCAAAGAAACATGAAGACTAAGCGGTTTATTTAACTTCATACTCACAGGTCATTGTCCATCACTGAGAGAAGTCAAAGAAGGGACACAACTTAGGAACATGGTAATAGGAACTGAATAGGAGGACATGGAGGAGTGCTCCTTACTAAATTGCTTCCCCTGGTTCCTGTTTAGCCATGATTGTTATTAAACCCAGGTTCACTTGGCTAAGGATGTTGCCACTGCCAATTGGTTGGTCTGTCCCATATCAATCATTATTCAAGATAACTCTTCCCAGACATTGACTACAAGGGCAATCTGATTGAAGTAATTCTTTAACTGAATATTCTTGCCAGGTGACATAGGGTTTTGTAAAGTTAACGGTAAGAGCTAACCAACACACCATGCATAATTTTATGCCAAGGCTAGGAAATTACTTCAAATGTGCTTTAGTGAATTTGGTTACAGTGATTCATCATTATCATTGTGAGGTTTTTTTTCTTTTCTCTTCTACATCCTTGTCATTGTAAGTACCAAGAGGAAAACAAATACCCCTGACATTTAGGAGCCTCTGTGATAATTCAAAAATCTAACACAAAACTTCCCCAAAACATTAATTTAAGTTGGTCTTCAAGATTTCTGATGTTATGATTAACCTTTCCAAAATATTTTCAATCATTTTTCTTATTCGTATATTATAAATCTATTTTCTCAAAGCTCTTGGAAAACTTTTAATAAAAGCTTATATAGCTATAAATAGAATCCTGGTCTATATAAATAGCTGTAAGCAAATGACATTATCAAAAATGTTGAACATTATGCACATTAAAGTTGTATATTCTGTAAGTATTGGCCAAGTTTGTTATGGCTTGCTTCATTGTGTTAGTTTTAATTAGAACTACAATCAACATTTAAACCCAATCTTTTTATACAATGCCAGAATTTTTTATGACATGATTATAAAAATAAAGTAAGCAACCAGTTTTATTCAGAAATCTCTCCATCTACGTGTTTAAAGAAGAAAAAAGGATGTTTGCAAACACGTCATTCTCTATGTATGTAGCCTTGAATACACTGTTTTAGAATTTAAGATATTCTGAAGTAGGATTATTAACGAAGCTGAGCAGTTCTCAGCTCCTGAATCAGTGTACATGCTTCCAGAGGTAACCACTCACATCTGTCTTCAATTATGCCTTAGTATTATTTTCAACTTTATTGAAGTTTGAAAGAAGCGTACATACCTACCAGGCGCACAGTGATCAGTAATATACATTATTTTTAAGAAATATATTGAATCTAGGAATCTAACTGGTTTGCTCAATATGTAACAAGTCCAGAATTTGAGAGAATAATATCATAATAAGAATAAATTAGACATTGGAGAATAATTGCTCTAGGATGCTATCTTTTTTAATCACCTAGTTTATTAATGTTGAAATAACTTAGTGTCTCAAAAATAATTTCTCCTTCTACTAAATTTTCCAGAGATGAAGGGAAGATTAGACTTGTATTTCCAAGTTCCTTTTCCTTATCATGTTATGATAACTCACGAGTCTATCTTGAGTGAAATCAACATATGATACTTACTATTATATTATCTCTAACATAATATGCACTGATTGATTTTGCCATTATTTACTGAATCTCATGTATGGCCCACCTGTCCAAAGGTGTCTATACATTTTACCTATGAGTCATCTATACAAAACGTTAGAAGCTGTGGAAAGAGTCATTCTGATATTTCTACAAATTCCACATGAGAATTAAAGAGTAATCTTGGAATGGAGCTTTACTCAATGAGGACAAATTATTTCTATCTCAAACAGCATCATAGCTAAAACTATTTTTCAACTTTGTCACCATGATCATATTGACCTTTACACAAGAAAATTTCATATAATCTTGATTGTACACACAATTCAAGTAAGCATACATATGAAATATTTATAGTAACATAGGGAGTAATAAAGAATTTATCTTAAAGTAAAATAAGGAATTTATCTTTAAAAGTTTTTGGTTCATATCTGGAGTTGGCTTTTATTATTTAATGAAAGTCTGCATGCTAATGAGATGGATGGGCTTGCTGATTTTTAGATACAGATTTACATCTTAAGGAGTGGATAGTGAAGGTCATAGCTCATTTTAGTTTTTCAGAAATGGGTGGTATTTTGATTTTATCATCATTAATGCTCAGAATTTGGTATAAGTTTGTAGACTATAAAGGCAAAGACTACTTAGGCATTGTATCCTAAACCCAAGAGAAGTCTCACCAGCATGGCTTCTGAAATGTGAGCTGATCAAGGACACCAACAAGCATGCCAAAATAGATAGGGCAAAGCTCATGAGGCCTCACCCCTATCAAAAGTCAAACAAAACCAAAACAAACTGACAGGTAACTGAGGGAAGCTGGGATCAGTAGAGAGGTGGTTCTTCTGAGGAAAACACACATCAAATGATTTTCTAGTAGTAAATATCATAAATATCATTGTAAACGTATATAAAAGTAATAAGATGTGGACTCAACAAGTTCTATTTTGAATATATATATGTATATATATATATATATGTGTGTGTGTGTGTGTGTGTGTGTGTGTATAAATTTACTCAAATATGCATAATATATAAATACATATATGTAGATATATATATATATATATATAAATATATATATATATATTGTTACATACACACACACAAAACCACATACACACACATACACACACACATATGCTTGCAATAACAGTCAACTAAAAAAAAGCACAAATGTGAAGGAAAGTGGAGATAGAAATGTTATAATTAAAATACAGTCTCAAAAACAAACAAAAATCTAATGAAAAATTCATTTAACAACTTTCATAACACTCAGTTTAGCAGCTCAAATGAATTTTTAAAGCAAATACTCTAGCACAATAAATTTAAAAACTATATAAATTTGATATTTACATGCTGAAGTATTGACAATCATGAAAAAAAAAACCACTTTGATCTTTGTAACCAAGCCATTAGGTAGCTACAGTAGTAGAAAACCTTGCCTATATAGCAAAAACATTGCAATTCCTAGTTTTGAATTGTCTCAAACTTGAACTGAGGTGCATGAATACATGGGTGTTCATGTGCTTGCAGGTACTCAGTTTGTTATTCTCTCCCTTGTACTGTCTGGGACTATCTGCCTAGAGAATGATACCTCCTACTGTAGACTGGGTCTTCTCACACAAATTTACTTAATTAAAAGAGCTTTCCACAGACCAACTTAGTGCAGGTAATTCCTCAGTAAGGAGCTTCACAGATAAACATAGGCTGCATCAAGATGAGAAAGTGAACTATCACAGTAACAAATGTTTGAAAATCTCTTCTATAGCTCCAAATTATTGCTTCTTGAGATAAATCATTGTTGTTGATTGAAATGAAAACTGTATATTCTTTAAAACTATTTCTGTGAGCCTGGAATGGTAGCACATCTTTAATATCAGGACTCAAGAAACAGAGACAGGGAGATATCTATGAGTTGAAGACCCGTCTGGTCTAAACAGGAAGCTCCAGGTCACTTGTAGCTACACAGTGAGACTCTACCTCAATAAAATAATTTTTACATAAAGTTTATCTAGTGACATTGTGGAAGAAAAAATAAAAACAGTTAAGTGAAAACTGAATAAACTGTCTTTATTATTTGTGTTGAAATAGACTAGTACAGGCAAATGGAGAAAATATCCATTTTGTTTAAGATAAACCTTGTGAAAATTTGTATAGTAGAAAAGTATCTCCACTTCTAAGAGCTTTATAATGATTATGGAAAATGTTTGTACCAAAATATTCTTGTTAGGGGGAATATATAAAGCTAAATAACTAAACATGGGCAGCTTCAACATTATTAATTACTTATTTTTGTAACTTTACTTTTGTTGATAACATATCAGAAATGACAATTTATGAGTAGATATTACAGTATATTTAAAGGAGAAAAATCAGCCTTCAAATCATCTTAGTTATGATTAGACCCTCACATATTTGAAAAGATGTGTTATATGTGAGGACAGCTTATATATCTGAAGCAGTTTTTAATACCTATTCTCATATGAGATGAAATAAATTTATGGATTAAACTAGACTGATCACTTAAAACATTCCCACAAGGTTGGAAAACAAATAGCCTCTGTACAAGCAAAGTTTGTTGCAAGGTTACTAAGCTGCAGATGAATCTTGGAAAGAAAAAGAGGAGCTTTGAAATAAAACTCCTCACTCTTCAGGATCACTCCCTTACAGAGTTCATTTACTTTTATGGTTTTAACCATTATCTCCATGTAAAACAACTCCCCAACCTTTATTCCCAAACACAGTCATTCACCCAAGTTCTGAACTCATATATTACACATAGTTCCATGTAGCTATGAGGTACTGAAACTTTAGAAAATTTGCCACCTAACTCCCTAGCCAAAAAGCATATTCTAGCGTGCCAGTTTTGCTTACATGATCACAAGTTGCCTCTTGTTTCACAAGGATCTTTCATTATTAACAACCTGACAGTGAACTAGTGGTTCTTATGCTTTAGCTTCTGGTTCTCCTAGCCAGTGTATCCTATTGATTTGCATTTTTTTTCCTGTGTCTTCTTACATCAATTAACTTAACAAAAACAGTTCCCCACCTATGCACAATCCAATGTAGACAATTCCTGATTGAGAATTTCTTCTCTGGTGATTCTAGGTTGTGCCAACTGAGAAATTAAAGCTCTTGCAAAGGATCAGGTTTGGGGGTGTCTCACCTTATGAGGTTTACAACCACCTAAAACTCAAGCTCCAGAATATCTAATACCCTTTTTGTCTTCCTGAGCATCCACAAGCACATACATGATAATACATATGCATAGACAAATACATATATAAAATTAAATGAATAAGATAAATATTTTTAAATAGTTACAACCTGGGCTTGGGTATAAAACCTAGCACACTGTGAATAGCACCATTCCCTTAGCTGGCCAGGAGGGAGCTCAGCACAAGCAACCACACAAATGAGAGAGCAAACAATAATTTCTCTCTGCTATTGACTGTAGATATTATGTAAAGAAAACCTTATGTTCTTCCTCTGACTTTCCTGCAGTGATGGACTGTAACCTAGAACTGTGAGCTAAAATAAACCCTTTCTCTCTCAAGTTTCATTTTTGTCAACATGATTCATCACTGTAAAGGAAATAATCCCGAAACAATTTGTGTTGAGAAAATTTAAATCTTTATAAATCATGTAAAACTATTCCTTTGTTCTTATACAAATAATTTATATAGTACACAAGAAAGTCTTAGATGTCTTCATTCATTTAAATAGTATTGGAAAAAATTCTAGATGTGGATGCATGGAAACAGAATGCATGTATACAGCATGAACAACTGCAAATAATAACATGTGAAATATAGCTGGTGGTCAGAGAAATATGTGTGTGTGTTTGTATGCATATAAGTATGCATGATTGTATAGATATGTACATGTATACATATGTACATGTGTTTGTATGCATATGAGTATGCATGATTGTATACATATGTACATATGTACATGTATGTATCCATGAGTATGTGTTTTGTTACCAAAGTATGTGAGTGTGTATTGCTTTAGTGGCACTGAACACACATGAAAAATTCATGCTTCATATTTAACATAGAAGAGGCTCAGTATGGAGTCAAGGGTATTAAAGACAAAGTTCCAAATTGCTTATCATCAAACTGGTTATACAAATTAAGAATGCTAAGCTAAGGCAAATAAAAAAAACAGATATGAAGATTTCACAGTATAAAAACCTATTTTGCTCCATAAGTGTATTGCATCATTTTTTGGTAATTATTTTCGTGTAAAACAACTCCCCAGTCTATATTTCCAAACTCAATCCCTCACCTACATTCTGAACTCATATATTATATATAGTTCCCTGGAGCTATAAGGTACTGAAACTCTAGAAAATTTACCACTAATCTCCCTAGCCAAAAAGCTTGTGTTATAATACTTCAAATTGAGAGGGATGTGTAAAAAGGAACTAAGGTGGGAGGAGTAAGGAGAGGAAGAGGAGGAATAAAGAGAGAAAAAGGAAGAGGAAGAGCTAAGGAAAACAGAGATGTAGGAGCAATGGAGAGCTGTGCAGGTATGGAGAGCAGTCACGGGTAACAACTTTTACTTAGAGTTAGCTAATTGAGAAACAATTCTCTTTGTATGAGCATATTGTTACTGATCATTACCAAATATATAAGCCTTTGGATAATCTAAGCATTAGAGTCTCATTTTACCGAGCCCACGTGGTTGGCGGGATGGTCTGGGCAATGCCCAGCCTTGAGGATTCAGCAAGGAAGATTGGCAGAGCCATCTCCCAAGCTGATGTCTTGTGGGTGGAAGGGCTGGTGTTTCTGGCTGGCCATTTCCAACTGCTGCGTGCATGTGGCCTCTGGCCACAGAACATGGTGGCTGAGCTAGGCAGAGCCACTGCAGCTTAGATAGCTTGACCAGTGGCCATTTTTAAATAATTAATACAACAGGGATGGATATCGGCTCCCTAAATAGGCAAACTTCCAACATTTTCCTAATAATTATGGGAAAGTTTTCAAGTCTCAGTATAAAAATTCTCTTATAGCCTACAGAATATAATGCTTTGCTTTCAGATGTCAGTTATCAAGTTATCAATATTTAACTAACCAACATGGCATGCTTGTGTGTAGAATAGAATATGCAGGCCAGCCATAAAATGCACTCATTTTCTACAACAACAAATAAATATAAGTTAACATTTTTTAAAGAAGAAAAAAAGTGAAAATACTAAGGACAGTAGCCATCACTCTTGAGTGCTTGGGCAATGCGGAATTGGTCTTGCCAGCAGACTCCAGTGAGAAAAAGCAACCCAAAATGTGAGCATCCTAATAGCCTTTCCCCAGATGTCAGCATGCTTAGTAGTGTGTAAACATATACATCAGAGCAGGTTTTCAATTTAGGTTGTGGATTCAGGATAAGCTATTTGGTAAGTCATTATAGCAAATGGCAAACTATCAAGTGATCACATACCAAGAGATGAATGAATTTATTGGCCACTAAATTTTGTATTTATGGTTATAGATGTCATGAACTAAACAGGCAAAGAGTCATGAGCAATATGAGAATCAGCAGAAGATGTGGAGAAGACTACTTAAGTAGTAACTAATCAATAGTTGAATCATGCCTAGGTGTCCAGAGAACAGAGTATATGGGTCTTCTAATTTTGTAGAAAGTTTATTTTCAAAAGGAAATGTATATTTATTTACAAGACTCAGGGTTAATACAGAAATAAAAATATAAAATTTGTAAATACTGCTTAAAAACTATGAGAACATTTTAATGTATATCATATGTATGCATATATCATATACACATCACATATGTATATTCAAAATATATTCATTATATATGCACAAATGCAGATTTGCAAATGCATAATAGTGTTACCTATGACAATTGTTTCTCAGATATAATTTAAAATTTTTATTATACCATACCATTACCATTAAATAAGATGGAAGATGGAAGATAGAATGCCATTAACTTTGGAGAATTTCTTATGTTAGAAGCCAAAACTAAGGCAGTAAGTGAACAAACATTTTCAAAGAGGGTCATTTTTCAAGGAGGGTGATAATTACAGCTATAGCATTGCTCAAAGTTTGTTAATTATGTCTAAGATAAATTACAGCACTATCTTTGGAATCCAAAAATTATAACTGTGTACATTATACTAAATCAATCTCTCTCTCTCTCTCTCTCTCTCTCTCTCTCTCTCTCTCTCTCTCTTTCTCTCTCTCTCTCTCTTTCTCTCTCCTATGGCTGAACATACACACACACACACACACACACACACATTAATAGTGTATTTTGTCACACAAAGATGATTTATGTCAAAAGATTAAAATCAAAACTTGGCGTAGGTAAAATGTATTCTTCCACTACTTAGAAAGAAAAAAGAATAAAAGAAAATATTTTTTAAAGTTTTTACTTAATTTAGAATTTAGAAATTCTAAATAAATGAGTAGAAACTATTAATGCTAATGGATAAAAATTTTTTTCCAGGTGAGAAGGTTTAAAGGAGACAGAGAAACTTCAATAAAAATCAATGTAGAAAGAGCGGCTAATGTGTAAGGTTTGAGTCTTGTAGAATTTGAAGACGCTGGCAATGATTAAGAACATACTGCCCCATAGTTGTAAAGGGTTACTGGCATGTCCCAGGAGGCTATCTCAGCCGTGGGGTGAGGTTAATGCTAATGACAACATGTAAAACACACAAATTTTTAAAGTTTCCTCTCTGGCAGGTTTGAAGCTGCTCAGATGCCTATGATATGTAAAAATCTAAGGCTCCTGTGGTGGTCACCTCTCAGGGTAGCAGTGGATACCTGCCAAAGAATGTGAATCAAATTAAACAGTCATCCCTGCTTTTTTTAGTCCCCAGGATGTTATTATTTTTAAATAAAAACTTGTCAAAATTTGTTAGTGAAAGATAATAAATCAACAGCTTTTTCCAATTAAAATACAAAGAAGAGATCCAATATTTTCATTCAAACTAGATTGGAAAATATTAACACACTGGAATATATTTTCTTGAGTTTTTTGAAGGACCATTGATAATTTCCATGGAGAGATGGCTGACAGTTCTTCCAGAGGACCTGAGTTCCAGTCCCAGAATACACTTAGAACCTCATAATCATTGGTAACGCTAGTTCTTGGGGATTTACACACTTTTCTGGTCACAGTAAGTACCAGGTATGCATATGGTACTCAGACATATAGGAACACACACACACACACACACACACACACACACACACACACACACAAATTGTCCATAATAAAAAGAAATAAAAATCGGAAAAAAAAAGATTGACTGTAATGTAAACTTTTCCATCCAGATATAATTTATTTAAATATGTACACACTAATCAGTGGACTGCAATATAGCATGCAATAGAATATCTAGTGCCTGGTTACTATAGCAGGTGGGGCAAGGCCCTAATTAAGCAGAGTAATTATCTGGTAGGATGTGACCAACAATCCTTACAATTGCAGTTTCATTTCTGTTTCTGTAACAATGTCAACTGGAAAAATGATTAAGTTTATTTAAGCTTACAATTTCAGTTTAGAGTTCAGTATTATGGAGAAGTCAAGGCAAGGACTTCAACTAGTCACACCACATTCACAGTCAGGAGCAAAGTATAATGCCTCTATGTGGGTCTGTAGTTCGCTTGTCGGCATGGGTTCTGTTAGGTTGAGTTGTGGGTCCCATGTGTCTGCCTCCCCAGGGGGCTCAGTGGGGCAGAAGAGCAGGAATTTGACTGAGTTTACTCCACACAGCGCCCCCAGTGGGCGGTGAGCTATGAGAAGCCACCGAGCTCCACTCTGGGCATGGGGAGATCTCAGTCTGAGGTCCCATGGGGGCAGATCTCTAGAATTAGGGTCTCTGGGCCAAGGCAGCTGGCTGGAGACTAGCTGGTCTCAGCCCTTGAGCACCCAGGTGCTGCTGAGAGACCACAGAAGGATTGAGAGGGGGGGGGCATACAGGCTGGACCAGGCAGCAACTGAAAGGGGCAAGAGAGAGAGGCTCCAGTGGTGCCCCACAGGGTGGATGAGTCTCTTGGTCAAGGCAACTCCCTTGTCTGGTCATGGCTGTCTCGGTTGTCATGGTGGAAAGTGGATGAAGCTGTACCCCATGTCCTCAGGGAGGGATTGAGGCTAAATAGCTTTTGTGAGTAGGAGGAGGGTCTGGGAAGGAATACTTAATTGGCTATGCCCTCTGGCCTTTAGGTATCTCATTAATATGGAGATGTCTTGAGGCTCTGTGGCCTGTAGTCATGCCCTCTACCGGTGCCACCGCCCCACACCTCTACATTTGTTTGCTTACTTATGTTTAATTCTATTTCTCTATTCTTAAATAATTCAAAATGCTCTGCCTATGCAGTGTCACTTCCCACATCAGTCAACATAATCAAGACAATTCTGCAGAGTCCAACTTTATTGCAGACAATCTCTCATTAAGATTCTTTTCTTTAATGATTGTACATTGTATGACTTTAAGACATCATAAGGAAAGAAGGAAGAAAGGAAGGAAGGAAGGAAGGAAGGAAGGAAGGAAGGAAGGAAGGAAGGAAGGAAGAACAGGTGGATAGATGGATAAATGGATAAATAAACAGATGCATAGTTTTCCTCAAGCTAAGACTTAAATTTTGCATATAACTAGCTTCTGACTTAGTAGGTATCATCCATAGACTGTTTCTTAGGTCTCCAGGGTGCCTAATCTCCAGAAGAGGTGAAATTCAAGCTTATATCAGAAGTAGTGTGAGAACACAGTCTCCAAGGATATAGATTATAGAAAAGCATGAGTTTTCTGTTGGTGTAAATTAACATCTGCACAGAATAATGAGCACTGTGGGAAGATCACAGCTAGAATAAAGACTAAACTGGTGCCTTTGGAGCTGGGGTGCTAATGCAGAATTTGATGGGTGCATTTTGTGATATGAAATCAAAGGATAAGAATCCCCAGGACCAACTCCTTATTATACATTACCTACTAGGGGTGAAGAAAAGTAGGAGGCAGGATAGAATGTGGGATGGCAATGGGAGTAAGGCAGATGGGAGTTATTAATGATCTTGGTGCTAAGTGTGCTAAATGTGTTCTATTCTTCTACTGCTCTGGATTGAAAGGAATCTAAGACCTGAGACACAAATTTGCTTTCATCCATTGAGAAGAATAAAAAAGTGTTCTTGCTCACAGGTGTTCCACTTAAAGTATCTGTTGTAACCAAAGAAGCAAAGGTATAATTGTTATTAGCAAACACAAAACCAGATTGAGTTGTAACTAGTATTTATATCACCCATGATTTGTTAGCCGTAGTAAGAAATTCTTAACTGTTTGATGGATCTGTGCACTTCACTCTTATCCTCTCTCAGAGGGTTGCACAGTGCTAATGTGCAAGAAGACATTTAGAAACTCTTTTTTCCAAGTGCCATTATTCTGGTCTCAGAACACTTACAAGTGCAGGTTTAGAAGAACTAGCAGAGTCTCTTTGAAATGTGCATTACAGTGATATCCCTTCCAGTTAGCTTTAGGGCTCCATTTTTAGAGACCACAAAGACAGGACTTGAGCCCAAATAAGATGCAATTATGCAAGAGTTAAAACAGAAATCTTTGCTCTTAAGCTTTTAAGAGCATTCCTCCTCGCCTGAAAGCTTGGGGGGAGATAAGACTCTTCAGAGGATCACCCTAAGTGACATGCTTAGTTAATTAGAGACCATATTCTATTCAACCATTTATCCTTTAAGAGAAACACAGAGGAGATAAGTCTAATTCAAAAGACTGGTGATGGCATAGATGACTGATAATTTCACAAGTGTTACTAAATCAACCAGAACATTGAAATAGTGTAATAGGTCTCTGGAATTTTTGAAATTCTCAAATATACTGTTACTCAAATCCTCCAAACAAAATATTTGGGCCTAAGAAATGAAGTCTTGCCAACTGAAATGATCACAGAACCAAACCACCCAAGCCCTTTCTGGCTTATTGCTTCACACTGGAAACATATTGTCAGGTATTAGAAATAATTAAAGTCAGTGTGCCTAGATGTTATGTCCTCTGAGGACAGACACTATGGACATCAAATTCAAAATTGAACAGACTTAATTGATTTACTAGGAGCAAGAACGGTCTCAGAAGAGAGAGGTACTCAATAGTGTGTTATGTGAGTTCATTCTCTTCCAAAAACATACTTTCCCACAATTTCTTTTGTATAATATAATATAATATAATATAATATAATATAATATAATATAATTAATATAATTAATATAATAATATAATTATCATCCTGACTGATGTTTCCCCTTGCTCATCTTCTCCCAGTCTTTCCCTCTACCTCCCCTTTCATCACCCCATCCACTCCTCTTCTCTGTCTCTTCAGAAAAGGGGAGGTCCCCATGGATATCAACCAACTTTGACATATCAGCTTGCAATATGAGTAGGTGCATCTTCTCTTATTGAAGGTAGACAAGGCAGCCTAGTTAAGGGAAAGGGTCTCAAATGCAGGCAACAGAGTCAGAGACATCAAATGCAGGTAACATACTCAGAGACATTCTCTCCTCCTGTTTTTAGAAGTCCCCAATGAAGAGCAAGCTTCACAACTCTTACATGCAGACAGAGGAGCTGGGTCGGTCCCATGCATGCTCTCTGGTTGATGGTTTAGCCTCTGGGAGCCTCTAGAGGTTCAAATCAGTTGATTGTGAAGGTTTTCTTCTTGTGTTCTTAACCCCTCTGGCTTTGCCCAGGAATCTTAGGGTAGCTTTTTGAGTACAGTAACAAAATAATGAAAATTTCTTAATCAGAGTTTCATGAATTTAGCTAGAATGGATGGAAGCCAAGGAAATTGAGAAGAATTCACTTCAAAGATGCAAATATCTTTATGCTTGCTTCAGAACAGTATACCTGTTTCTCCTTGTGAGATTGCCTTTGCTTAGCAGGCAGATATTTTGAAGTTTTGGTTAATAAATACTCTGCTACTTGGCACTTGAATCAGTATGATGGGCATATTCCTGGTGGTGTTCCACTTATCTGTGCTAATATGACTAACAAATTACTTCCGAAAGGCAGGAAATACTTTTAAGTAGTTTAAATCAGTTTATTTACAACACTACTAATTATTTCTGGCTTTGTAGTTTCAGTAGTAGTCTATTCTCCTCCTCAGTATTTTAGGGACATAGTTAAGTCATTAGTATAACCAAACTAGATATTTTCCTTTTTGTATGAGTACATAATAATGAAACTTAGTTAAGATCTCATATTTGTTAGGCAAGAGTTCTGTGTTCTCCAATATATTCCTGTCCATCTCCATGGTATTTAATTTTGTTTATGTTGTTATTATAGAACTTTTTATTTTTAATATAATAAAATTGATTAGTCTCTCCCTTTGTGCTTTAATTGCATTTATTATTATGTTTTAGAAGCACTTGTCTATTATTTTCTTTAAATGATACATCTGCATGCGTACTTGCATGTGAACATTTGTTCTTATGTGGGTTGTGCATGTGCACATAGACACATTCACAAATCCCCATGCACTCCACTCATGTGAGATCAGTCATACACACACACACTCACACACACACACACAGAGAGAGAGAGAGAGAGAGAGAGAGAGAGAGAGAGAGAGAGAGACAGAGAAACAGAGAGACAGAGACAGAGAAAAAGGAGGAGAGAGAAGAGAGAGTTATTGAGTTATTTCAGATCATAATCATTTTGCTTTACTGCATTAGTTCTACATTGCTGAGTAACAATTTGGAATAAACAGTTTTACATGGTTTCTCTAGATTAGAAATTAGGAAGCCTAGCTTTCAATAGAGCAAGCATTTCAAGGAATAGAGATAATCAAGAGATTACAATGTCTTGGGTGACCAGTCTTTGAATGCATACTCATCTCTGTATGAGAGGTTTAGGCTTCACTTCATTCTTCTTCTCTTTCATTATTAGTTACTCTTTATCTGCTCTCTCTCTCTCTCTCTGGTCTCTCTGTGTCTCTCTGTGTCTCTGTATCTCTCCCTCTCTCTGTCTCTCTGTGTCTCTGTCTCTCTCTCTGTCTCTCTCAATCTCTGTTTTCTCTCTCTCTCTCTCTCTCTCTCTCTCTGTGTGTGTGTGTGTGTGTGTGTGTGTATGTATTTTCAGAGGTCTCACACTATAACAGTAGCTGACTTTATACTCACTATGTAGCTAAGGCTCGGTTTGAACTCTGCAACCTTCCGACCTCAGCATCTAAGTCCTAAGATTATACATGTGAGCCACCATTCTCTTTATTCTTAATTTTCAGTGTTAATTAGAAAGCATATATATTATTTCATTTTAATAAAAAATGTCTTGGTGTTTTTATTGCCTCACAAATAAGTGGTAGGATTTTACTAATTTATGTAAATAAAATATTAGTATGAGGAGTGTAGAGTTCAGTGATATTATACCCTTTATGTTAAACACCTTCTCCCAACCTATCACTGTGCGCTGCTTCGGCCTTCACTTGTGGAATTTCGTGTAGAGGCATAACTTCCTGCTTTCGTCACTTAAGTTTCTCTCTCTCTCTCTCTCTCTCTCTCTCTCTCTCTCTCTCTTTCTCTCTCTCTCTCTCTTTCTCTCTCTCTCTCCCCCTTGTAGTATCTTGTACCTGCTTGTGTTTTCTATGAAGTGTTAACTAATAGCTCTTTTCACGTTTGATCCATATTCTACTTATGCTACCAGTCATGGTGAGCACTGTTTCAGTTCTTCAGATGACGCCTGACTGTTGTAACGCCAACAGTGATTTCACTAAGAAACGTTGTTTTCTTCATTTTTAATTCTTAGTCCTCAGTTTAGTAGATGACAAATTCATAGACTGCTTCATTATTCATTAGAATATGTGTTTCAGTTCATATTGTAATCTCCATTTTCACTCCACCAGGGGGACTTTCTATCCTTGCAGATTTAGGTTATTTTTATTCCTCTGGTATAATATCCGGCTGTCTTTTTATTTAACAATTCCCATTGTCTGAATTCTTGGCATCTCATACCTGCATCTTTAGTACCATCATGACTTCATTTTACCACAAATTCTGAGATCACAAAGCACATACTATTATCAAAGGAATGTGTGATCTATGAGGAACACTCAGAGAGATCTTTGTTATTCGTGTCTGAGATGTGATGTTTTTATATTATCACAATTTACTTGAATATTTCTATTGCCAAATGTGTTTCCATTTTTGATCATTTATAAAATTATTTAATCCCATCTTTTGACAAGCCATCATATATTAGTTTGGTCGTTGTCCTCTCAACAGAAATTATCAGACTATGGGCTAATGCACCCTGGAAACAGCTATACTGTAAATATGGCCCAGGAGGCCAGATGAAGCAACTAGAGAAGGGTAAACTCTCTATTGAGTTATTTTTAGTTACGTTTAACTTTTTAGTTTTGTGTGGAGTTTATTTCATGTCTCCTTTTGGGAGAAACAATAGTAATTTCTTTGGGTCTTGCTTTTACACTAGGGGAATATTGTAGTTTTCAGAGAAAACTGACCACTCAGTTGGATGGAGTTGTCATTGTCTGTGTCCTTGCCATATCTTCTAGAAGGCATCTTTGCAAAGAACTTTATGTTAAGGAGCCAAACAGTTGAGGGAATTACTTCAACAGGCACTCAAAAGTGTTGTCAACAATGGTTTTTTAATTGCACCATCTCCCAAGTTCCAATGAAATGACAGACACTACTAGCATCTTCTTTCAATGCAGTCCTGTAAAATTTACATAAAGAAGAAAAACATTATGTCCTACATAATGTTTCAGAAATGATGAAGGGCTTTTCCTTCTTAAAAACTCTAGTAATTACGTTAGACTTGAGGAGAAACTTAGCCAGGCATTTCCTTGGTTGGAGATAATCCACAATTCTTCCTGCTAGGCAGGACTTTACTGCAGTAGAGATACAGGCATACATTTTCCTACTCCTGTTTTATGGTTTTCTCAAGTCTGTTAATATAAATTTAGGAACATGTTTAAAGAAAGTACAGTTATTATTTTAAAATTAAACAAACATATGATTCCAGGAAGTTTGGGCTATGTGTTGTCAGGCAGGTATATGACACAGTTCATCATATTCTGATTACAGACCACAATCTCAGACTAATTTTGTATTCTCACAGTTACTCCTGATACCCTTCTTATCTCTTTCTAAATTTCTAATCACATTTTAACTGACTTTCAATGTTAACTTAAGCATACTTCCTTTCTTTCTGTTTACCACTGTTTGTCACAACCTTTTAATCATTTTACTATACTGAAATTATTGTACTTGGTACAATTACTTGGTTTATTTTTTGTTGTTTTGTTTTTGTTTGGGTTTTTTTTTTTTTTTTTTTTTGGTTTTTCGAGATAAGGTTTCTCTGTGTAGTCCTGGCTGTCCTGGAACTCACTCTGTAGACCAGGCTGTCCGCAAACTCAGAAATCTGCCTGCCTCTGCTTCCCAAGTGCTGGGATTAAAGGCGTGCACCACCATTGCCCGGTGTCAATTACTTGTTTTGAATTTAAGCCTTGCTTAATTTTTATAAGTTTTCATTTTCCAGCAGCCCTCTTAAGCCCCGGTGACTAATAAAACTTTTTCTCCAGTTACATTTCTTTGGTTTAAGTCAAGGTCTCATGTAACATGCAGCCCAAACTGGTTTTGAACTTATTACATAGACAAGGGTGACCTTGACTGTCTAATTCTGTTTTTATCTATATCTATTTATATTTATGAACATGAATTTTCATATATATTGAGTTTCATATATTGAATATACATAAGTATATGTTTAAAATATGAATATATATTCATTAAGACATTCTTAAACACATTGATTTTAATGCAAAAGTTAATGTCACATATGTTACTTGTTCCCAAAGCATCTGCCCTAATTGGCACAGCCAACAGAAGACTGAAGAAAGGAAATGATGAACACGCATGTCACAACGATCTCTTGTTCCTTCTGTGCCTCAGTGCTTTTCCATTTTATTAGGGCAGTAATAGCACTCACCACTGAACATACCACAAATTATAAGTGTGTATCATCAATATCTCCAGCTTTGTAATTAAACTCATTTCCTTACTTTTTTTATAGAAGAGTTTCAATTTCCTCATTAGCTTTATGACACTGGTTGGTATGTGTCAGAAACTCTCCTTAAGGAAACACCATTCTCACAATATTGTATGTTTGGAAACATGAATTTCTTTAAGATTAACCTATAAAAAATTGGATCCATTGTTTTTACCATAAAACTATATCCTAGAGTGAATTTCCCAGAGACTAAGACCAAAATGGAGCTGATTCTTCCTAGACTGTTGTTCTATTTCTCCCTTTCTTTTTTTTTATTTTTATTGGGTTTTACATTTACATTTCAGATTTTATCCCCTTACCCCACTTCCTTCCACCACCCAGAAACCTCCTATCTCATCCTTCCTCCTCATGCTTCTAGGAGGCTGTGCCCCCAACTACCTCCCACCCCCACTAACCCCTCCCCACCCTCACATTCCTCCCCCCACTCTGTGTTTGTTTTTCATGGGACCAAGAATCTCCTCTCCCACCTATGGCAACAAGGCCATCCTCCCCTACATATACAGCTGGAGCCATGGGTCCCTCCCTATGTGCTCCCAGGCTGGTGGTTTAGACCCTGTATTTCTCCCTTTCTTCCATGGTGCTCTGGAACACTTTTTAAACTTCTCATTCACCTTCAAAGCAACTGAGATTGTTTTGGCTCTGGATCTAATCTGTCTCATATTTCCTCAAACTTGGTGTAGTGAGATGCTTGAGGACACAGGGACAAAGTACAAAAAATGGAAGACAATAAGTTCTGAAATGAAGTTGTAAGAAATAAAACTTAAGCTCTTATCTAGTAGGCAGGAGGCCCTGGTTTGGACTTCACTATCAAATAAAGCATTCGTGGCGGTACATACCTGTAATCCACACACACAGAAGCTACAAACAGGTACAAACAGAATTAGACAGTCAAGATCACCCTTCTCTATGTAATAATTTCAAGGCCAGTTGGGACTGCATGTTACATGAGACCTTGACTTAAACCAAAGAAAAGTAACTGGATAAAAAGATTTATTATTCACCGGAGCTTAAAAGGGCTTCTGGAAAATAAAAAACTTATAAAAATTAAGCAGGGCTTAAATTAAAAACAAGTAATTGTACCAAATACAATAATTTCATTATAGTAGAATGATTAAAAGGTTGTGACAAACAGTGGTAAATAGAAAGACAAAAATCACGCTTAAGTTAACATTGAAAGCCAGTTAAAATGTGATTAGAAAATAAGAAAATGATGGCGCAGGTATCAGGAGTAACTGTGGAAATTGAGGATGCTTTCCTTTTGTAGTGGACCCCACTGCCAACAGGAAAACTTCTAGAACTCAGCAGATGACCATGGAGGCAAAGGGTTGAAGATTCAGACCACAGTGTCATAGATAGTCTGTTGAATCACTACACCCATAGAAACGGAAACTAGATGTATTGGTCTCCCATAAGAGTACAATTAAGATTAAAGGGCAGAAGGACAGTAAATGTGGAATTTGAATGAAAATACAATATGAAAGTGCAAAGGCATTTCACACATCACTTTCTGTTATTGAATTACCATTTCCTAGGAAGTAACATGAACTGTTATTCACCACAGGTAGGGCACCGACTGCAGAAGCCAGTTCACCTATGTCCAGCTTTTTCAAACACATGAGTTTTATAAATACAGAAGTATTGGAGAGGGGCTACTGACAGGAGTTTGAGTGACATTAAAAACAGCTCAGTCACCACAAAGTCCCACCCCACCAGGACCACAGGAGACTGAAACATAGAGTCATTTCCTCAGCTGACTTTCCACTTCTAATAGTGCAAGCTTGGTTGTTGCTGAAAGCTACAGAGGGGATAATGGTTCGAGTCCCTGGTAAGGGCTCTGTGACCCTCCCATGTTCTACTACAGGGTCTCAACAGCTCCATTAACACTATCACTTCCATAGACCCATTTGTCTCATTCTTATGCATGGCCATGGATACCAGATCAATGCTATCTCTACTCCAAGAAGGCATTATGGTAATCATGTTATCTTTGACAAAAACTCTAAACCAAATCATTTATGTTTTTCAATTTATGGTTTAGGTACAAGGCTAGGTAAGTATAGTCATCTACAAATATGGGAAGTAGTGTCTAAGAGAATGGCATAAGTCTGATACCCACACTCATGTGCGTCTACGTCTTTGGTTTCCATTCTTTGAGACTTTTCTTACAAAGGATACTGTTAAGCATAACATGAAATGAGAAAGTGTCACTATTTTATCTATGAGGAACTGAGGAAAGCCATATTAGTAAACACATCCCTGTCAATGTATACCCCTGTCCTTTCTTAACCTTTGTGTGCTGTTGGAAATGCATGTGGGGACTATTTCTCTTCAGCCTCCATGTTGAATGTGATGAGGGGAAGGCTGTGGTCAAGAGGAAAACACTGCTGTCGGCTACTGTATTGTTCTTTTTCTCCTTTTTGTTCTTTTAATGAAAATTATCATGTAAGGGCCATGCTCTGCTCATTAAATGCTAAATGGTCTTCACTCACTAAGGAATCCAACAAATCAAAGGAAAATAAATCTTTTTATTTTTGTCTCACAATTTTCTGAAAGAAAACATTCAAGTTAATGAATAGTCTCTGCTTTAAAAATTAAATGGGTGAAGAAACAAGACAAAGCATATATATGTATATATTACAGAGAAAAATACCTTCTAGTTCATTTTTCACTTCCTTAACTAGAAGCTACAAGTCACAGCATCAATACTCCTTTTACCGTCTGCACTCTCATTAGCTTTACCAAAGAACCTGATGCAGATTGCTACTCACTCAAAGTTTAAGAGAGCATGAAACCCTTTAGTTTTATTTCCAGCATGATCAGATTTAATGAATGATGTCAGACACTGTGCTAAGTATCACAGGCCTTCCTACCTAAGGAATAAAACCCAATCTTTCAATATAAAATAAGATGTACAAAACAAGGTTCTACCCAGTGTTCATTAACACAAATTTAGCAAGGGATTAAATTAAATTAAAACATCTCTTGCTTTAAGAACATTTAAGTCTGTTTCAGAACACTTTCCATTTTAATACAAGGCCAAGGAATTACCTAAGGAAGCTGTAGGCAACTTGTGCAGGTACAGACACTCCTGTGGTTACTAGCTGTGACTGGGACAATCGCAAAACGTCTGAAATCAAAACTGAAATAACAGAATTTAATCTCATCAATTTACTAGATTTGTCCCTGCTCACATTTCTTAACTCTTCTGAGGCCATTATCCATCATTGGAAAGTAGCATTTGTTTGACAATTAAGTCAACTACTGCTCAGTGTCCAGCAGTTTCCACAGTTTAAAACTTAAGTGTTGTGTCTCTTAAATCCCCACTCCACATTGCACAAACTTATGTCTTTCACTTTATTTTACCTACATAATCATTGTGTCAATTAATTTATCAGAAAGACCTATTTCACCATCAAGCAGAACACATTTCTAAGCTGATTGTCTAAATGTTCAGTTTGTGAGTAACATATTAGAATGAATTAGATAACCATCGCAACTGCCTGCTTCAGTGGCACAGAATCAACCATGCCTGCTGCTACTAAATGCCCTTGCTCTCAGAAAGTTCTTTCCATGTGGGAAATCTCCTTTCTTCTCCTTCCTCTTTCTTTGTACACATTATCTCTTGTAACATTTTTTTTTTGAGACTGGAATCAGAGCCTTTTGCACACAAGCCATGCTAGGCAAGCAAGCAACTTCACAGTTTCACCTTCTGTTCCTGAACCTTTGATCCTTTAGAGCAACGGTTCTCAACTCATGGTTTAGACTCCTTTGGGGAATTAAATGACCTTTCAAAGGGATTGGCTATTGGTAAATACAGATGATAACATTACAATTCATAGCAAAATTAGAGTTATGGAGTGGCAACACAATAATTTTATGGTTGGGGGTCATGACAACATGAGGAACTGTATTGAAGGGTTGTAGCACTAGGAAGGTTGAGAACCACTGAGTTACAGAGTAAGGCTACTCCTTGTTAGAATTTCATGGTCTTGGCTCAAATATATATATATTACAACTATCACAAATTTAGAATATAATTTAGTGATGGCTCAATCTTAATACTTAGAGTTTGTTGACATACATGTGTACTTGGTAAATTCTACCAAACTGGGACTAGTCGTTTCTTCTTGTTTGGCTTTCTGGTGAAAGGGAGCACTGTTCTTAAAAAACACGCTGTCACTAAGCACAAACTAAGGTCAGGTAACTCAAGGACACATTTGAATGGCATTACAGAGAAAGAAAGAAAGAAAGAAAGAAAGAAAGAAAGAAAGAAAGAAAGAAAGAAAGAAAGAGAGAGAGAGAGAGAGAGAGAGAGAGAGAAAGAAAGAAAGAAAGAAAGAGAAAGAAAGAACAAGAGGAGACCACTGGGTCAGTATCACTTACTTTGTGCAGGTTAGTGAAATCTACAGACCTGAGTCAACTTGCAAAATACATAATAAAATAGAGATTATGGCTAAAAATCACCATGAAAAGCCCTATGTATACATATTTTTCTTGAAACTGGTATCTGTGATGAATAGGTCTTATATGAACAGGAGTCATCAGCTATGAGACCACTCTGTAGTTTATGGTCTACACAGCCAGATGCCACCCAAGTGCTCTGAAAACCTTTATACCAGTTCTGTCTTCTAATGATCTATTCTCTATCATTTTCTCTTAACTAAGGTGATAAGATATAGGATATATAAAGTATATTTTCTTTATCAGGTTGTGTGAGATACCAACAAGGCCAACTTCTTTAGGAAGACAAGAAAAGCATAGTCTTGTGACCTTGACTTTACGTATAGTACCTGATATTTGGGAAGTTTTAAATAGAGAAATGGCTTCATGGAATTTTCAACCCTTACCTCCAAATTTATAAGTAGTGAGAACAGTAAGAACCCAGAAACAAAATAATCTTAAAAGGTAATATTTTAGAAAAATTAGAGGAAAAAAAGCAAGATGATCAATTTTAAAAATTTCTCCAGGATTCCCTTCAGTTATTGACAGAAGTCACAGCAGTCAGTATAATAATTCATTCCTTCAGGTGAATACTTTATTTTGGTGACCCTACTATCTTATTATGTCCCCTTATTCCACTCTTCTCTGGTGCATATTTACTTCACTGGCACCTGCAGAGACAGCTTCTCCTAGAATCTCTCCTGCTTATATTTAGTAATAGTCCACACCAATTGATCATGGCTCACAAGTTCTTCCTGCAACTTTTAAAGGAATACATTCATATAGATCTATTATTAACAATAGATGTTCCTATGATTTGTTTAATAATTAATCTTTACTTCATAATAAGAATTTTGCACTGAAAAAGTTTATCATATACTGTAGCTGGTATATACTCGACACCCAAACTCATAGATCTGGAAAGAACAGTGAAGAAGTTGATATCAAGATGAAAAGCATTTTAAGTAAAATTGTGTCCCCTGAAATTGACAGGATCAGGATCAGACTCTGCAGTATGACTTCTCCAAAGGTCCTCAATTTTCTTAAGCTTTTTGCATGTTACTATTACTTTCAAAATACCAACATCTATTTGATTCATTACTTAGCACAACATTAAGGCTCGAATATGCAGGTCTGCCTCATTCACCTTTTGTGTGGACCACTTCATTTCATCTTTCTATATGAAGAATCATTGGCTCATTAAAGGAGAACTTTTAAGCTATTTACTTGTTTACTTAGTAAAAAAACAGTGCCTGTGTGTTACAAAGCAGGACTATCCAGAAATAAAGGATCACAATGAACTTATAATCTACTCAGATAGCTTCTCTCCATAGTCTCTACCACTCCACCACTTCCCATACGATTGACCACAATTGTTCTGTTTTTATGTGGTTGTCTACTCCACATGAACATGCAAATGTATGCATAATTATTTAATTTTTTATATGGATAGCACTGTACTGAAGTCATGCAGTTGCAACTTGATTAAGTTTTCTTTCACTTGATATGATATCTTATATGTTTTCATTAATTATCCCACAAAATATCATTCTCATATGAAAAAAATCCATATAATGAATAAAACATTATAATAAAAGAACATTTATTGCATCTGACTTCTTTTGTGGCTTTTTGAGTTATCATCTTTTACTAATATAAAACATGAGGACACTGAATAGTACCTTCGCTTGTCTTATTTAGCACACATTAGAATTTTTTATGAGACCAATTCCCAGTTGTAGAATTAATTCTCAAAAGTTGTTTGTATTTTGAAGCTATAATTATAAAGCAGGGGCCACTTGGAAAAGTTCTGTACTTAACTGCTCACTGTTTCTGTGAAGTTTATACTGTTTTAAAAATAATGTCCACCAAAATTCATTTCAAATAAAATAACTCATAAAGGTACATAGTCAAAAAAATAGAATTGAGCACTTTATACGATTAAGTTGTCCCAATACACAGTACTGGCAGCACAACAGGAAACACAAATTAACATGATTTGTAAGAGGATGAAGAAGTAGCTAAGATATAAGTCCCAAGGAATCAAAAATCACATCCATGATCCTGAAATTTTACAATTAATGTTTAATTCACAGTAATCATTTTTTCTCCATTGATTGTTATTACAGAGTACACATGCCACTGTGAAAATTCAAACACCGAGGGGTTAAACCTTTAGCACTTAAATGGATTCTTGCTATTTATGAATTCATCTCCCTGTGCAGACCCCGCTGAGTTTCCCCAGGACCCACGAGGAGCATTGAATCACTATTCTATAAGCACCTGCCTGGCAAAATGACACTCAGTATCAAGTCCGAGCTCAAACACGAGGTGATTGACGGGTGCATCCAGCTATTTGTTTAGGAGACAATGTCTCCTCAAGCGTGACAAGTGACTTTCAAAACAATATGTAGAAATCACCAAGTATAAGTGCTCAGGGCTGAAACTACTTTTGACATGAACAAAACAGGAAGCAGAAGCAAAGAGGTGATCACAAGGGATCATTTGATCTGCTTTGGGGTTCTATCTGTAGGCAGCTTGGTGCATAGTGAGCACTGGCCTGATGTTATCAAGGCCAGAGCTAACCATCCTCCCCTGAAACTGTGGACTGTATATGGTGCTTATACCTTTCATTGTAGTCTTTTATTTATGTAGAAAATTTATTATGTTTTCCAGCCTAAGATCTACTCACTGACTTTGGAATCTTTACTAAAATTCGTGAATGAACACATACTTTTCATAGTTAGAAGTCTTATTATTTGAGGTGAGATCCATGTGATATAGCTGGATAACTGGGTTTTAGGTGGAGTTGTTGTCATTAGTGATGGGAGGTAATTTAAACCTGGCTTCTGTTTCCATGTGAAGAAGTATGTCTGAGGGACCCACACTCCACTAAAATGCATTGCTGTTCTTTGGCTGCATTAGTACCTGTCTCGTGGCTGTGACAAAAAAAAAATGACAAAAGCAACTTAAAGAAAGAAAAGTTTATTTTGGTCAGTTTGAGAGTACGGCACAGTGTGGCAGCTGCTTACATTTCAATCACAGTCAGGAAGTGCAGCCCTATGAATGCTGGCACTCAGCTCTCAGCTCACTTTCTCTTTCTCATTCAGTCATGGATGCTGGTACATTTTACTATGTACACATTAATATATAGATTATATTGTGAGCCAAATTATTAACTTATATTAATGTGTACATACTACAATCATTGAGAACTTGATAAAAAAGCAGAGAGAGCCTAGCTGAGAATATAGCTCAATTGATAATAGCATTTGTCTCACATGTATGAAGCCCTAGGTTCTATCCCCAGTAGTACATAAGCCAGGGGTGGGTACACATACCTTTAATTCCAGTACTTGGGAGGTAGAGACAGAATGATAGGAAGCACAAGGGCACAGCATGTGGTGACATATGCCTTTAGTACCAGCATAGAACTCAGGGTGGACAGAGACAAGTAGCTATCTGTAAGGTCTATACAGGAAGTTCCAGGCCAATCAAAGACCTGTCTTTAAAAGACATTAAGAAACAAGGAAGGAAGAAGAGAGGAAGGAAGGAAGGAAGGAAGGAAGGAAGGAAGGAAGGAAGAAAGGAAGGAAGGAAGGAAGGAAAGAAGGAAGCTTTGTTTAAAGAAAAAAAAAAAAACTAGCCTTTTGATTTTACCAAACGAAGATACAGGAGTCACAAGCTTTCATAACATTAGGTAGCAAAATTCAGTGATGCTGATGCTAGAGACATGGCACAGCAGGAAGTGCATACTGCTCTTATAAGGGACCCTGTTTCAGATCCTAGTACCTTAGGGTGAAAACTCATATGCTCCAGTTGCTCCATGATTGCCTCCTCTGGACTCTGCATCAGTAGCCACATGTAACGTAACCTCCTCACACAAATGCATATATACTAAAATAGGGAAAATAAATCTTAACAAAAAAATTTGATGAACTTGAATGTGTGACATAGGTAAGATCTAAATCATTTTGATAGTCTTTGTGTGAGTCTGAAGGTATTCATAAAAAGTTTCTTTTAGAGAAGTCTTATTTCCCTCTCTACCCAATGTCCTCCCCCCTCTGCAAAAGTCAGAAAACTTAAAGCAAGTTGCCCAATCTCCAAACATAACTCACAAAGAGAAGCCTACTAGGAGTTAGAGTCACCTAAATTAAACACCCCATCTTCCCCAAGGGGTAACTTTTATTATACTTTACATAAATTCAACATGCATCTAAAATACATTGATTATTATTTTTAAATATAACTGGATAAAAACAGAAAGTCTTTGGGACATAGAGAACAGAGAAGCCATGGAGATTTCCACATGCCTGTCTTAGACACTTCCTGTCACTGATCTTGTCTGCTGACTGGACTCATATTTCTCAGACATAAGCCAAAGTGTGCAAGCCCTGGGTTGATAAAAGACATCCGAACAGACAGCGGCTGAGAGATGGGCCTTGTCTGACAGGAGCTAGATTATACTACTCACGATGATTTAAGTAAAGAAAGATTGTCCCCATAAACAATTCCCTGGTGGTATGATTCCCCATGTACACCTTTCTAGATGAAATATGTCTGCATATTCCTCCTCTCAGAATATGGCACAAAGACGTGCCAACTTTCTCTATCTCTAACCTTGAAAACCCTTATTTTAATGTTTAAAAATGCAAAGTAAGCACCAATTGGAATTCAATATGCATCTCCCAGGGTAGGGGAGGTGGTTCAGCAGTTAAGAGCATTTTCAGCTCCTGCAAATGTCCAGAGTTCAGTTCCCAGAAACCATGTTCGCAACTGCCCGTAATTCTAGTTCTGGGTGATCTGGAGTTCTCTTCTGGCTTTTCTAGTCACTCCTCTATACACACATTCTCATAAATAGTCATTCCACACTCAATATGGGCATGAAAAGGATAAGTGCATGCAGAACACCATTCCACTAGTCTCTCTCTGCCCCCATGGCAGGCAAGTATTGAGAGATGAGGTAACTTGTCTTCTACCTGAAGCCAATAATTATACTGAATTAAATGTCTCTTGGTGATACAAGCTCTTATCAAGCTCATGCTGTGCCTATTCAATCTCATTTCTAGCTTAACAAAAATTCCCTGTCAATTTAAGACATAGTTTAGCAAGCTGCAACCTGCCCCCCACCCCCAGTCCTTCTCTCTAGAATCTTAAGGATGGAGAATTTACTGCTAGTGGCCTTACACCTATCTGCATTTGTTAACCACTGCCCTGTCTCAGAGAGCGTTTCATTGGTTAGCAGCCAGGAAAACACTCAATGAACTTTTCATTCTGTCAGTTCTCCTATCGTACTGGGCATATACATAATATAATTAAATGTCAAAGAAGTTTATGTGCTGTTTAAATGAGTAGAATGGATCTTGGATCTGGAAATTGGATTAGATATACGAGATGGGAGGAGGCGGACATTGTTTCATTTCCCTTCCAGACCTCCAAGACTTCCACTGGCTGTGTTTATTATGCAGTTACACTATAAATTTTTCCTTAGTGCTTTATGAAGTTCAAATAACTCCATTTATCAAAAAGAGTATAAGTTATTTTAATGTTTTATTGGTATGGAAAAAATAAGCTCACTATGTGAAATATAATTCTTATGGAATCTATTTAGGGTAATGGGAATAAGGAAAATGGAAGATGAATATAAGAAAAAAATAAATGGGTGAATTTAAGAGATAATGGAAACAATGAATGGTAACAAAGAATGAAGAAACACAGCCTTTTCATTTTTTGTAGCCTACAACATCCTTCCTTCCAAAAAGGATGACTGCTGATTCTCAGTGACTGTGAACTTGGATTTCAGCTGAACACTTCTATGATGCTTATCAGGACACATAAGTAATTAACCTGAGGATTTTGTTCACACAGTTGTTAAATAGTGCAAGTAGAGTTCTGCCTCAGATAAATTCACTGAGGAACACACACACCACAAATCGCACAATTCTTTCACACACACACACACACTCACACACACACACACACACACACACACAATATACACATATTAGTTCTGTGGGTGTTAACAACAGGATTGTATGGAACTCGTAGATTGACATGTAAATCTACTGTGCTATACAGACATGCAGCAGAACCAAGGGTGATTACCAGCCAAAAATGAGAGCCAAGAAGGAATATGTTTTCCCTTCAGGTGGATGTAATTAGACAAATTTACAATATAGGAGACATGATGGGATACTTCTCTACTCTGAGTCTGCAGAGGACATGCTGTCTTCTGCATATGCCAAACTCTTCAGTGTTCTTCCTTCTGCATGGTGGAGTCCGAACTGTAGCTTCCTCTGCTCTCCTGTATTTTTTTTTGTTTTGTTGTTGGTGGTTTATTTTCCTCAAAATATCCATTTCTTTCCCATAGACCCTTGCAAAGCTTATCAGTGACAATTCTAAAAATGAACAGAACATGGAGGCAATGTTAGGAATACGGGATTTCCCACCCCTGGTAACATAAACTTGGATATACTCTAGTAGTGTTCATTTGATCCTAACAAAGTGTCAGAAACTCTCTAATTAAGCACCTTCTTTAGGCCTTTTGAGGCAAAATTTTAGAAGAAATAAATAACATTATGAAATTTAGATCTGTGTCTGAAACAACAGTGAGTGTGTAAGAAGAGGGAGAACCATGCACAAAACACAGACATTTCCATCTTCGTATTGATCTCAAATGAATTACAACCAGTTTCATTGTTAACCTGAACTGGATCTCATGAAGTTGCCTTAAAATTTTTATACTTATCCGTTTTAATGTATATCCATAAGTGTTTTGTCTGTGTGAATATATGCCCTGTTGTCCAAGGAAGCCAGAAGTATTTGTCTAACCATCCAGAAGTAGTTACATGTGGTTTGAGTTGTCATATGAATGCTGGGAATTATCCTCTAGTCTTTTGCAAGAGCAACAGGGGCTCTTAGCTGCAGAGAAATCTCCTTCTAATATGTTTGTGTAGTAGTTACAATATGACTTAATAAAACACAACATCTCAGCATAGCCAGTGGTGCATGTGTATACTAAGGAATAATGTGTGCTATGGAATATCAACTGATTCTCAACCTCATGAATTCTAGTTTCTTCTGAAAACACATCCAAAGAGAATCAGTATGTTCATGGCATTTAGTCATTGATACCAAGCCATAGTTTTCATTGAGACTCCAGTAATCTTACCAAAGTAAACACTTTGATATAATAGGAGAGAAATGCCAGAAAACGAAGTTACTTTTCAGTAGGATCCAAAATAAAGATTTTTATATATTGACATATATTTTTGTACATTTTGAGACTTCATGGCAAAATAGCATGCTTAGAATTTCTTATAAAGTTACTTTTCTTTATAGAGAGCTCCCTGTGTTTCAGACCATTACATAAATGATTTCAAAGTACTGCTACTTATAATGGGGAAATCAAACATCTATTTCAAGAACTAATGGAAAACAAAAAGAGATGATAAAACTCAGTGCTGGTAAAATTGTTAGAAAATACTCTTTCAGGAATTTAAGAGAACCATAGCTTATGAAAAAATGGCATTAAAGATGGTCTTGTAAAAAATCATATATTTCAATAATGTAATTTTCCTCAGGTTTACACATAGGACACAACCAAGAGGGCCACTTCTCACATATAAAAATTGTCTAATAAAGAAAGATAGTTAAATAAATTAATAAAGCCTAATGTGTGTCACTCACTATCAAAGCATTGAAAACACAATGTTAAACACCGGTAGCATTTCTGTTATCATTCAGCCTATATTGTAGAGATATAGAAATACAACAAGAAGACCAATGTCTACTATATGACTTGGCGATAAATGCTGTAAAGAAATATTAAGCAGACTATGGAAGAAAAGTCACAAGTGATGACTTCTGTGAAACATTTAGATAAGAAGGGGGGGTGGCTGAGGTGGTGACATTTGAATAAGACCTAAATTGAGTGGGAATAGCTGTGTGAACTGAGCTCTAGGATACATGGGGAAAGGCTATTTGCAGAGAAGATGGAACCTGCAAAGTTCCACAGCAGCATGTTTAAGGTTCACTGTGGAAGTACCTGGGGCTGGAGTCGAGGAAACCAGAGGTGAGAGGAGACCAAGTCAGACAGAAACAGGAGGGAACCTGTCTTCCAGGTCTTCATTAAAGTAGGATGCAGGCTTTGCGTTTCTTTTCCCATTTGATCTTGACAAGGTTAGTGCTATGCATCAACTTCGCAGAATGTAGAATCACCCCAGAGACAGCGCTTTTGGCATGCCAGTTGGAGATTACATTGACTGTCTTAATTGATGTAGGAAAATTCATCTTAACTGCAGATGGAACCATTCTCTGACTGGACTGCACATGCCAAGGGAAGAAGCTGAGCAATTAGTAAATATACATTGTCCTCTTCTGACGGCAGTTTCAATCACCTGACACGACAGAATATTCTATGAACTAAATAAACTTCTTCTCCCTTCAGTTGCTTCTTCCTGGGTATTTTATCACAACAACCGGAAAAGAAACTAAGGCAGGTAGGATGCTCTGAAGAGCTGCACGTCTAGGTTGACATGCAATCCCTGATAAGGGTGCCTGGTTGAAGATACCTGTCATGGATTAGAAAAGAGATGTTGACTACCTGGGTCAGGGATTGGCAGTGAGAGATTTAGGAAGGTGTCAATGATTAGATTACTGTTATTAAAGTTGTTTTAGAGCTGTGCTTCTCAAGTTCCTAATGCTTCGGTCCTGTTAACACAGTTCTTCATGTGTTAGTGACCCCAGCCAAAAAATTATTTTGTTGCTACTTTATAACTACAATTTTGCTGCTGTTGTGAATTATAACGTAAATATCTTTGTTTTCTAATGGTCTTTGGGACCTCTGTGAAAGAGTTGGGGGGTTAGGATCCACAAGTTGAGAAATACTGTTTTAGAATCAGTTCCTAAGATTTTCATAACATAAGATGTGGGCTGAAAGAAAAAATAAATCACAGAAGTGCTAAGGTGAGGCCACATCTATGACAGATGACAGTGATAAAATGGCAAGGACTCTGAGAAGGGGATGACAGCAGGGAGCAGTTCATCTGTACTCAAAGGCTAACAGAACTGGAAACTGTAAAACACTGTTACAAATAAGAGTCCCTGTGTGAGGCTGAGTGTGCATGCCTGTGTGTTTGTGCCTGTGTGAGTGTGTGCTCACCTGTGACTATGTGAGTATGCACCCGTGTGTGCATGACTGCTTGCACTTCAGTGAGGCACTGACCACTGTGTTATTTTCTTTTAAGAAACAATATTATTTGAACGAGTTAGAGCCCTCCAGATGACTCTGATTTCCTTTGTCATTTCATTCTCTGTTTTCTAAATTTCTTACTATAAACATATGTATTGAATCAGGAGGAAAAAATCATTTGAAATAGCTTTGAAGATCATGGAGAAAGATAATTGGGGTAAAATGTGGTTGAAAAAAAACTCAACTGTTAGAAAAATCACTTCAAGCAGCTGACAAATACAAAACACAGCTGGCTTGGAGGCTGAGATTTTATATAATTTGAATTAAGTGTCTCTGCTGAAATGAAAAAGAGACTGAGGGAGATGTCCCTTTATACTAAGAATATTATCATTTACTTTCTGACTTGAAACAAAAAATATGAACCCGAAAGAATATTCTCAGTAAGTTTTGGCATTGTGAATCTTCAGCAGGATACAGGGAGAAAAGAGCGCCGATTATATTCTTCATATCACTGAGGTAGGCGATAAAACATTCAGGAAACATCCTATACTGTTTAAGGAGATTTGACTATCCTTCAGAATATGTGGACTTGCTTTTCAGGAAAATGAAACTGTATGTCTAAATAATGTCAATAGTACTTTTGCATTCTAGCTGGAGAGATGTCTCAGCAGTTAACAGCACCGGATGCTCTTCCAAAAGACCTGGGTTCCAGAATCCACATGGTGGCTCACAGCCATCTGTAATTCTAGTTCCAGAGGTTCCAATGCTCTCTTATGGCACAAAGGCAGGCACACATGTGGTGCACAGATATACCTTCAGGAAAAACATCCATACATGTAAAATAATATTTTTAAAATAATGCATTTAACTATCTTAAAATACATTACGTATGTGTATACATTTACACGTGTGTGCACATATTGTATGTAGTCTGTATATATGTGTGTGTATTTGTGGTAACTTCGTTCTAGATTTTGGATTTGGCCTTACTCTGTATTAGTATGTGATATTCTGACAATAGAAGACAGAATAAAAATCTGCCACTGTCTCAGTTCCTAGTTCCAGAAAGGGCTTGAGCTACTACCTTCATATGGAAAAGAGTGTCTGCACATACAGTTAACTAAGGACTCTGAGAAGGGAAGATGGTACTAGCTTATCCACATAGGACCCAATGCAGCATGAAATGTTCATTCCAGAGAGTAGGCCAAGGGAAGTTTGAACACAAACAGCAGGGGATATGAAGAGAAGTAGAGGTATGCAGGTGCTGAGGGTGGAGAATGAATTGTGTGGCCACACATCAAAAATTATGGCAGCTCCCCAGACCTACAAAAAGCAAGGAACTCTCTCCTCTGGAGTGCAGAGAAGTGTACACCTGGCTAGCATTTTCATTTCTCCCCAGGGTTACAAATGTTCAGTTTCTGAAGTCTAGAACTGTGAGACAAAGCATTTCTATTTTTTTTCCCACTAACACTGTGGTAGCTGTCACAGTAGCCCCAGGAAGAAACTATTGGAGCCTTATTACAGAACTCATTTTCAGGTAATCAAGACCCATGCTAGACTGGTTTTTCTTCTGTTTGCATTACAATTCTTATTCATCACTTAACTGCTTGTTAAAGTCTATTTGTTGGTCATCAGTGTCTTGCATTTTATTTTATTGCACAGAAAATATTCATAATCATTTATAAACATCTGACACAAGTGTATTTCTTTCATTTCCAAAATATACATCAAGGACTCTAATGAACCCTCTATATAGGGAGTTTTTAATTATTAATATATGTTCACACGTCTAGAAATCTCCATTTTATTCATTTTATACTCTTAATTGAATCTGCATGTTTCCTTAGATATGTAAATATTTCTTACTGAATGTATTCCAACATTTATATGTATGTATATGTATACACACACACACACACACACACACACACACACACACACACACACAAATGAATCACTGTTACTTCAATAATTTGTGCCCTGGGATAAATAAAAAAAGTGCCATTTCTGTAAGCCATAGTATTTGAGTGTTGACCCAGACTACCTTCTGTCTCTCCAGGAGGACTCCACTATTAGATGTGCCTACAACTACAATTTCTTGAATTTAGAGAATACAAAGCAAACAATACAGGGATGAGTACCTGAAATAAATTGAAAAAAAAATCCATGTATATACCTTTGAGAAAATTCTCTTGAAGAGGACACAGGGCTTGCATTATTTCTGAAGCAATGAACTACAGTAGCACATGTGACATTCTGTCTGCAAGGAAAGCTCATGAATGACTCCATCTTTTCAACAGGGAGTAATCAGGTAGTCACCAACTACCTATCACATAACAAATCTCAAGTTCTCAGAAGGCAAGCCTGTGCTCAGTAAAGCACATGGATACATGGCCACATTAGGCATGGGATCCATTCTCATCCCTTTTGGGATGTCTGATGGACAACGTGGTGAGCTGCAGTCAGTACTGTTGTATTACTGAAAATTTGTACAATAAAAACATGAGTGCAAGGAGAAATGCTGATGTCAAGTAGCCCTACTTAGCTAATAGGCAGTTTATATCCAATCCAAACATTGCACTGTCAATGACAAACATATGCAAATTGTAAAAGAGATACTTTATTTTAATGATAGGTATATGCATGACAGCCTACATGTTTGTATTGGGTCTCTTGAATCCAGAATTGGGCCTCAGATAAGCTGGAACTTTAGCTACAGGATGCTATATGCTTGCTTGTGTAGGTGCTAAGACCTTAACCTGAGTGCTATACCATAGTAAATTTCCATATTTTCTGGCCATTGACAACTCGTGTGTTTGTGCACTTTAGTATTATTTTAATAGCATGTCTATGTTTTCAATATGTTGACAGGATATCTGCCATGGATTATATTAATTACTCAGCTCTCTATATTTTATGCATAAAACATTTTATGTTTTAATAAAATCTGCCAATATTTTTTGGTAAATTCACACCTTATCTTAAATTAATAAAATTTTTCTATAATTTCTGTAAACTATTATTTAAATTGGACAGTATTTTAACTCTCTTGTCTCTGTGACTTTTAAACTAAGGACATATTTGCTCCTTGCCAGAACATTTCTGCTCTCTAAGGATTATCTGGCTCCCAGACTTGGGGTTGGGGACTATTGTGTCTGGTTGGCATGGGCTGTGAGGATGCTGTTCATCCTGATGGGCACAAAGTGGCACCAAGGACAGAAAATAAGCCATCATCAATAATTCTATATTGAAAAGACTGTTCTAGAATGAGGTAGAAAGAAATTTTAAAATGAAGTATTAGGGAAAGGGAGAAAATAATGATTTTGACACCAATTTAATTGTAGTCTACCAAAACTAACAAACATTTTGAGAATTATTAATCAGTCGGTTTACTAGACTAAAGATAAAGTGTGTGTGTGTGTGTGTGTGTGTGTGTGTGTGTGTGTGTGTGTGTAAGGAGCAAAGGGAATAGGAATAGATATTCATTCTTCATGCATACACTGCTGCTCTTGGTTTTGTTTTTCAGACAAGTGTTCCTCGCTGACCTCATCACACATTTAACTAACTGACATATGCTAGGGTGGTTTGAAAGGGAGCCTAAGGGATCCTTTTGTCTCCACAACCCTTCAATGATTGACTTAAAAATGCACATTGTTTACCCTGGCTTAAGTGAGTTCTAGAAGTTGTAGGGAACAAACTAAGGTCATGTGTATTGCCAAATGAACTATCTCCTCAGTCCTTTGTACTGTGCATGCCTGTGTGCATAAGAGAGAGGAAGAAGGGGAAAGGGGAGTGAGAGGGGAGAGGGAGGGGAGGGGGGAGGAAAGTGAGAGGGGAGGGGAGAGGGAGGGAGAGGGAAGGCAGAGGGAGGGGGAGAGAGAGGGAAGGGGAGGCAAGAGGAAGGGAGGGGAATGGGGAGAGGGAGAGACTTGTTTGTAATCGTTCATGTGCTGCCAGGCCAATGAGCTTCAATCACCTGTCCATATCTAACTTCCTGAAAGTGGAAATTAAGGTGAACACCAGCAAGCCCAGATTTTTTTTCCTTTATGTGTTCTGAGGATCAAACTCCAGTCCTCATGGTTGAATGGCAAGCATCTAACCTACTGAGCCATCTCCCCACTGAGTCTCACAACATTTTTAAAGACTATGGAAGCAAGACCTGATCGTTAAACTTCTCAAGACTCTTTCCTCCTCAGAGAGCCCGTTTCTTTCACACTAATGCACGGATTATTTCTAATCTAAGGATAGATGTAGTTCTTGCTTTCTTTTCAGTATAATAACAAAATCACCAGGAAATGTATCATGCTTACTGAGCAATTTTTTTCCTTTGACAGACTCACCTCTGACCTCATGAGCATTCCAACAGACCAGATTTCTCCACTTCATGAGGGATACCTCTGAAGAATTGACAGTTATTAGTCCCTAGTGAGCCATCCCCAGTCTTTAGTAAAAAGCCCAAAATTGGCTTAAATAGATCCCTATATGAATACTGTTAGAGGGATAAACCCTCTCTAAGTATAAATAGATATTTCTACAGTAGCAGTTTGGAAGTTTCAGAGATTTATTTTTTTCTTGTGGTCCTGGGAAGAAATGGTGCCCTGTTGATATATTGATGAATCTGTAGGTCATGTTTGTGAATTTTTAAAGGTTTCCAGCAGCACATGCATACTTCTCAGATGTATAAACTTTGTTATTCCTGAATCTCAGCATCCTCTTCATAATGTCATGCAGATTAGCTTAATGCACCCAGTTGTGGTGAAATGGAAGTTACTTTGCATGGATCATAGTCCCTAAGTTTATGAGTCTTTATCCTGCATCAGTTTCTTCTCTCTCCCTGCTCTAAGAACCCTGAAGAATTTCCCAAAAGCAGGGGGGAAAATGTTACAGGTTACTGAGGGATTCCTCTTACCAAATTTCAACACTGGTTGATATTGAAGATGTCACCAAATTCCAACTTGGCTTAAAGAAGATAAAACAGTAAAACACTTAAACCAAGGAAACTCTGAACTCCTTTCTTGCTTCATTTTCTCTCTAAGACATAACAAACTGTGTTAAAAAGAAAATAGCAAATTTAATTGCCTTTTGGTATTCATGGTAGAGGCCAGAAGAGAGCAGCAGATACCTTGGGGCTGGAATTAGAGAGTTGCAAGTGCTGGGAATTGAACCTGGGTTCTCTGCCAGCGTAATAAATGTTAAACTGATGAGGTATTGTTTTACCCCCACATAGACAGTATAAGCATCACCCAATGGACTAGTAATCATTGGTAATTACATATAATACCTAAGATTAATCACTTGTAGATACTTGTACCGTAGTGTTTGGAAATATGTGAGCAATATGTTTGTATATATTGAGTATATGCATATTACAATGTCCAGCCTGCCTTCAAATTCATTTTGTAATTGAAGATGACATTCTGATCCTCCTGCCTCTACCTTCTCTTGGCTGAGATTACAGATAATCACCATCTGGATCAGTGTATTTAGTGCTGAGGATTGACCCAGGGTACTGTGCTAGGCAAACACATCACTCACAGACCTAGCAAGTTCTTTCTTTCTTTTTTTTTTCTTTTTCTTTTTTTTTTTTTTTTTTTGTTTAACATTTTTGATCTGCCACATATTGATTGCATGGATACAGAATCCTCAAATTCAAAAGTCTAGTTTCATTTTACATTTTCTCCTCTAGAGTCTCTGTCCCTGAAGAGCCATAATTACTTGTCAATATATGTGGTTCACACACTTAGCACCTAGCAACATCTGATGGTAGAAACATTAAAGAGGAAGTGATCCAGACATGAAAGATGTTAAGGCAAGTGTATCACCTCTAAATCTTGTATTTCACAACATGATCAATTCACCCCATTCAATGTGTTCCTGGCCTCTACTTGTCTATACTAACTTGCAGTTACATATTATAACAGAATTCTTTGATTCTCTGACACCAGTAAAACTCACTTTTCTCACCAGGAAAAAAAAAAGGTAGTATTTTAAGAGTTGTAAGAAGTCTGTGGAGAGTCTCATTTGCTATCAAGAAGGAGCAGTAGAAGATTCATCCTTGCACCCAAAACAAACAAATGCACAAACAAGGCATGAAATACAGGAAAAGAGCAGGATGGTGAGCAACCAGAGATGGAAGACCAGTAGGAGAGCAGTGCAGTGGATAGGGTTCTGGAATCAAGTGTTCTATGCACAGCACCAAAAGAATAAGGCTGAGTATCCTTCTTACCTGAAGATAAAACCTAACCAAGAGTCATCAGTAATGGAAACTTATAGAAAATATGCTAAAGGAGGGACATTTGGGAAATAAGAGAATATTACAGATTCATGGAGGGTTCCCAAAGTGTATCTATCTGCTGATGAACCTTATAGGATTACTTTTCATAAAGCAGTTTCTGTTTGAAATGTTTTTTCTATGATAGTTACTAGAAGACTTTGTATAACTTATGTCCTGTCATAAGTGTGGAATTGAATAGGCTCTACAAGCATACATACATACATGTTCACACAAGCACGCACATGTACTTAGGGCTCATGTCCCATTGCTATCATGAAGTAAAGTCTTTGTGTATGTGTGTGTGTGTGTGTGTGTGTTCTTGTGAATGTCAGAAAACAAACTGTGAGAGTCAGTTATCACAGCATGCAATAGAGATTCCCCATCTCTTTCTGCACAGTTCCAAGATTACAGGAACGATACTTACTACACATGCCCAAACATTTTGTGGATACTAAATATCTGTGCTCTGGCATTCACACTTATACAACAACTGTTTTATACACTGAAACATCTCCTTATCCTGACTCCATTATTGTACTGTGAGGTGTGGTGTTTATTTACTTATTTGGTTCTATTGTATGTTGTTTTAGTCTACATGGTAAGTACTGGGACATAATTGTACTAGAGCTTGAATAGTATAGCAAAATTCTTATACAGAATTGTAATCTTTCTCCTTGCTTCTCAATCTCTTTCTGTTTTTCTGTCTCCCTTCTGCCCCCATTCCGCAGGAAAACTATTTCTCTAAATATGGGAATTCATATTTTAAGTATTCTGTCTGCCCCCAGGTTTGTATGCACAGATAGGCAAAAACCAAATTACATTCTGAAAATGAACAATATAACAGGAAAACTGGGACACAATGAGATTTATGACTTAGATCTGATATGGAAACTTGAGTGGATGATAAGCTAATGGTGTTTTTCTTCTCTCAAGAAATCTCTGGGGTTTTCAAGCATATTTGAAATCAGAAAGTAGCTTATTATAATATTTTGACTTGATTTTCTATGTCAAATACCGTTGGAAGTATAAATGAGTCTGTGTTTGGAACCCGTGGCTTGTGTCTGCAGTGTGTCTGTAGAGTGTGTTGTTCTATGGTTTGATCCTGTTACCAACTCACACCATGATGTTGTTTCATATTTTTAAAAAATGGATGATATGACTGTGTCCTTTCATTTGCCTTTCAGCTCAAAACTGTTTGATGTGCAGTTCAGCAGTGCCCGGCATCCACTGTACTTTCCTTCTGTCCAAACGTGTTTCCCTATAAATACAGCAAGGAAAGATTTATCCTTCGAAAAGAATTAGTGCTGAAGTATCCCATTTCTTCCTTAAATACCCGAACTTATTCTTTGACTTATATCTCACCATCTGTTTGATGCTCCTATTAACCTTCTAAATTTTCTGATAAATTCTCTGATAACTATCCTATAAGTACTGCTTTCCAGTTTTTTTTCAGTCAAAGTACTTTCATTGTTTCAAGTCTACTAATGAATGTAGATTTGATCTAAGAACTTTGTTTCTCTAAATAGATGATGCCTCTCAGTGCTGCTGAGATAATGGCAGTAGACAGTGGGGAGGTGTTCTGCACCACTGAAGGGATGAGAGCTCCTAATACGTCTTTGTTCAGAGCCAGTAAAGCAATGCTCATTAATAGAAGCAATCCAGGATGAAGCTGCAGAGTAGACATGATGGCTTTATATTTTGGGAGGAAGAAAAAAAAAAAAACATGATGACCTTTATGGTAACTTGGCTTCAAGTTCTAAGCCTAGAATAGAGTTGAAGAAATTTAGCCTTAGCATATCTCTTCATTAACACTAGGAAACTGGTTTTTGTTGTTGTTGTTGGTGGTGGTGGTTTTGGTTTTTTTGGGTTTTTTTTTCTTTTTTAACTTTCAGACTTATAAGAGGAAGCCAAAGTGTCAGAGGAAAGAAAATAACTCCTTCAAATGAGATAAAACAATGCATCAAGGAGAATGAATAAGCAAGAAAGACTTTGTCCATCAGAGCTGGCCCAGGGCACATGTCCCAGACTGCTCATCTAGGCAGGAGAATCCTTGATCTTCCAGATCAAAAGGAAGATGCATTCTGTCTCTATGTGAGACAGATGGAGACTGACAATGAAGAGAAAACAATTAGAATCACCCCAAAGTAAAGGATCTCTAATATCTGCCTGTCGGGAAACAAGAAAGAGGAAGGTGTGGAATATCATATATTTGTTCCACGTGACTTTCACCCCTTTGAAACTGTTACCCATAAACTAAAAGCCCTAGTATATGGTTTTCCCAATTCAGGAGTTTTTCCCACAAAGTGGAGAGTTTTGTCATGTTTGTGACTGATACTCAAAGATGAATAAGGAGCAGCATGAACAAGCAAGTGTGTTACAAACTAATATTTCATGTTCCCATTGAACTAAATAATTGAAATCCTTTTATAAAATAGGATGCCTTTGGATCTAAGAAATCATCTCAATATTCATCTGAATGCCCTCTCCAGTAAGGCAGAAGCCTCCTAGGGAGGCTGACATCAGTCATGCTGTTTGAGCTATGCTTTGCAGTATACTTTTCCTGCGAGAGGGAGATAATTATTCTAGAGAGGAGATTGGTAGTCAGCAGGAGGTTGGTACAAAATATGGAGGTGGAATTCCTATGGAGAATCCCAACTGTGTTATCTTTTCTCCTCTGCTCTTCAGCTTACTCTATCATTGCTGATGTGTGTAGAGTATGAATCAATGTGAACGCCATTGATAGTACCTCTTTAACATGGCTGTTCTCTCTCCACAGTGCAAGTGGGTTGAGTCTGATACAAGACAGGATTGAGCTTTATCATTTGAATAGATGGGAAACTTGCAGAGAGACTATGATGTGTTCTTTGCCTTTACAGATTATTGATAACAAAACCAAAACACAAAACATTTGTGATATGCACAATAAATATACTAGGTTCCCAAACGAATGGAAGATCATATGTACTGGTTACATATGATCATGACCAGATACTTGAAAGAAACAATCTGAGGGAGATCAGCTGATTGTGGCTCAGTTCCAGTGGGTTTTTGGCCCAATGTTAGTTACTCCATGATTTTCATTAGAACATCAAGATGGAAGGAGCCCAGAGACGAGAATAGCCACTCATATCACAACAAGATAAGAAGCAGAGAGACTGGGAGGAAGGAGCCAGAAATAATATTCTCCCAGAGACTCACTTCCTCTTGCTACCCTCCATCATTTGTATTTTCTTAGACCAAATATTCAAAACAGGAGGCTGAGGGAGACATTTTGCATTCAAATCCTAACATGATTCACATGTAATGAAGATAATTAAGATTTATACTCACACTGTACAGTTTCCTTTGTGGAATAGTCACTGAAACTAATCATTACAGTAGTCCCATTAAGTTACCTGTATTTGAGCACAATGCAAAAACAGGAAATGCAGAAAACCACATAAAGCATTCCCTTGTTTTAAAATCACATGGTCTTCAGAGAGATGAGATAAGAGTGCTCTCGTTTTGGACCTTCGCAGATTGTGACTTTGTACTTTGTTTAGTGTCTCTATACTATGATGTCATGTGTTCACTAATCACCTACTGGCCATTCCAGGTACCAAATAGACTGTTGCAGTATCACACTAACTATTTGTTACAGCATTCTCTTGGGTTAATGATTTTAAGAATTTATTGGATACCATATAAACTAATGCTGACTCTGTGATGCTTAGGTTTAAATGTCAATTAGACTTTATCTAGAATCAACTGAGAATAGGGCATGAGTGAGAGAGCAACTAAGATGAATAACTTGCCTGTGGGAATGCTTGTGAAAGATTGACATGATTAACCTATGTGTAAAGGCCCAGCTATTGTGGTAGGCACAATTTCCTAGGTAAAGAACCCTGAAATAAATAAGGGTCAAGAAACTGAGCTGAACACTGACGAGGAATAATCTCTCTTTGCTCTTGATTGTGGACATGATATGATTATATGCTTGAGGTCCTATTGTGGCCACCTTAAAAAAAAATGACGGTTACCTGGAATGTGAAGGAAAATAAAATAAACACGTTCTTCCTTGCCTTTGGTTAGGTTGTTTTGTCACAGCAATAGAAGTGTAGGAAAGACGCAAAGACACATCTGTATCCTTTTCTCTGTTTTCATTGTCCTGACCAAATATTTAGGCATTTGAAGAAGAGTTTTGTGGGATTTTGTGATTTTTTGTGGGTTTTTTGTTTTGGGTTTTTATTGTTGTTTGTTTGTTTGTTTGTTTGTTGCCTTACAATTTGAGTGGATACCATCCACAATGGGAGAAAGCTATGGTGGCAGGAATTGAATGTGTGTGATCACATTGCACCAACAGAAAACTGAGACTGTACCTGGGGTCAGGTTGTAAAATTTCCAGGCTCACACCTCCTGTCATTCAATTCTCCAGCAAGGTTCCACCTTCTAAAGGATCCACATTTTCATCACTGGCTCAAGAATACAAGATCAAACTTGTGAACCTATAGAAAGCATTCTAACTTCACACCACAGCAAAGCCATCCATAGATTGAGGGAGGTTATTCATTGAGAGACTTGGGACAGCTTGGTCTCCACAAACTACTTTCAGGTCATAACAAAGTCTTGTACCTTTTGTTGAAATGTACAATGTATTTCTTTCAGTTGGCAAAGCTAAAATGAATATGACAGTGTTGGAAACAAACTATCATAATATATACACTTCTTTATAGTCTTAATTTATCCTAGTGTGGGCTGGAGGAAGTATGGTGGTCAGTCCTGACCCCTGCTTTAATCTCATTGGCTCAGTGGACCTCAAGCCTATCTGTAATTCTGTTAGCATTTAAGGAGAGCTCTTGGGACCTAATCCTAACCTCAGAATTAACCTTAATTGTAATGAGATTACAGGCCTAAATTTCTTGACACTTTTGTTCTTCTACTGAAACATGCATAATTTTCTAGTGAGAGTCACCTTGTGATTCAAACAGCTTGGAATTTAGTTTTGGAGAGGTTGCACAGCAATTAACCACACACCTGAGCTTGTAGAGGACCAGCGTTTACTTCCCAGCATACCTTAACTCCACCTCCAGGGGATCTGATACTGTTCTCTGGACTTCAAGGTTACTTGCTCTGATACACATACAAAGATACATACACATACACACACAAAGACACATACACATACACACACATACACACACACACACACACACACACACACACACACGTAAAATAATTTAAAAAAAAACAATTAAGCATAGAATACAAACCAGTAAGGCACTATGGCAATGACTCGCTGTTTAAATGAGTCACAACTGTTATCACTCTAAGACAACTTTCTTTTAAGTATAAGATATAAAATCCCTTTCTCAATAGTCATTCAAGAGCCAATGGAAATGCTGTGTATGAAAAATGGTGAACCATATGAACCACTAAGTCCCAACTACAATGAACACTATTGGCACAAGTTTTTAGTACAGTAGCATCTTTGTGTTTAAGAGTTTTCAAGGACAGGGGATGGCTCAGTGGTTACAGTGCTTTCCACTCTTAAAGAGGACAGTGATTGATTCCCAGTAGTCATGAGGGTGGCTCACAGCTGTTTGTAACTCCAGAAGATCCATCATTCACCTTTGGTACCACTGGAAACCTGCACTTATGTGCACATAGTCACACACAGGAACATTACATGTTTATATTGGAAGAAAAAAAACCTCTTTATTCTAAAAATGGCTGATATTCTCTCCATAAACAAACTCCCAGGGTCATTTTTCTGAGGTTTGCAGAGAATAAGCTTTAAAAAAAAAGACGTTAGGAACTGAAAGATGGTTCAGCACTAGTGAGTGTATGTACACTGTAGGAGGAGCTAAGGTGAGAGGAGTAAGGAATGGAAGAGGAAAAGGAAGAGGAGGAGCTAGAGAGAGAAGAGATGTAGGAGAATGAAGGAACATGCAGGTATGGAGTGCAGTCGCGGGTAACAACTTATATTTAGGTTAGCTAATTGGGAAACACCTCTAATTGTGTGGGTATGTTGTTATTGAGCATTACCAAATATATAAAACCTTTGATTGATATTTAAGCATTAGAGTCTCATTTTTCTACCAGGCCTGTGTAGATGGAGGGGTGGTCTGGTTACAGCCCAGCCTTGCAGAGACAGTGTGGAAGATTGGCAGACCAATTTCCCACACTGGCGTCTCATTGGGTGGCAGGTCCGGTGTCCCTGACTAACTGAGTAGAGAGCCCCGAGCTGAGCAGCGGTAAGCCACAGAAGCTTCTGGATGCAGGCCTAGGCTAGTTAGGAACATGGCGACTGATTAAGAAAAGTGAGATGGAATGCTCCCATTTTAAATAATTACTGCAATAGTACACAGCTCTCACAGAGTACCCAGGTTGAATTACCAGCACCCACATGTTGGCTCATGACTATCTGTAACTCCAGTTCCAGGAACTTTGAGTCTCTTCTGGCCTCCTTGAGGACTGGATAAATGCATTGTACAGAAAAACATACAGGAAAATGCCCATGGAGGGGGGACTTTTTTTTTAAATAAAAGAAAAATAAAAGGACAGTTTCACAGAATCATATGACTACTCTTATCTCTTGTGCAGATCCCTTTAAAAAGTCAGCATAAAATTTGATTTAAACCAGATCTTGCTTTATAAGCTTTCCTGCACTTATTTTGATATTATCTCACCATTTTCCTTGGATGTCATTAATCTCAGTCATTGCTGTATCCACATGGGTTAAGTAGAGAACATTAAACTTTGTGTTTTTGCTGACTTTTTCAGTACTGGTAAAAATGTGACCTTGTGTTTAAGCTCCTTTTTGTTCTGATTGAGTTAAAGACAGGTTATTCACTCATTGTGTTTGTCTTGATTCTATATTGAGAATTACAATATCTGATAATAGAGATACATGGTGAGAGCCAGAGCAGGTCATGTGATTAGATAACTCCTTCTGAAGTCTAACTCTCACATGTTGCTCCCACACACAGGTTTTTCTGTCTTAACCTGAGGGCAGAGTCAATTGCTGCTCTGTGGACATTTCTGTAGGACCTTGTACTTAGCTTAATTGCATTCATTCACACACTGTGCTGGGAGTATTTATTTACCAGACTCTCCCACTGCCCTATGACCTTCTTCAGTTTTAATGATGACTGTATTCCAGTACTCGGGATCAAAAATGCTCTCCTAATAACTACAAGAAGACTGAGAGAAACTTCACTTCCCACAGAGTTTACATATTCAACAATATGCCTCCGATAATTTTATGTTTGTCTAATACAAATGATTTTTTCCCGGAAAGTTTTGTCTTTTATTTTTCAGGTCATGATACAATTGCGACATTTCTCCCATCCCTTTCTTTCTTCCAAACCCTCCTATGTCCCTGCTGCTCTCCTTCAGATTATAGCTTGTTTTTTTAACCACTTGTGATTGCATGGGTATGTGTATATGTATAGAGGGACGTTGCTGAAGAAAGGATGGGAAGATTGTAAGAGCCAAAGGATGAGCCGGTGTTTACAGTAATAGATGTTACATCCATAAAATCCCTCCAGCATGACGAGCCAAATGTGAGCTGAACAAGGGTGACATCAGTGGACATGCCAAAGTGGACAGGGACAAAACAATAATTCATTTTAATACTTTATTTCTATATGCTGAGATTTCTTCTGAAAATAAATAAATGAATTTTTATAGAGAAAATTAAATAAGTGGTTGCTTATAAGGAATTCCTTCCTGAAACCTCTGCTCACTCTGAGTAGTACTTTCTTACTTTTCATTAATAAAGATTGATTCACTGTCATAAAACATATATGATTACATTTTCCCCACTTTTACATGTGTATATTTTGTATGTGCTTGTATGTATGTTTCCGCGTGTGTGAGTGTGTGTGTGTGTGTGTGTGTGTGTGTGTGTGTATGCGGCTCACAGTTGGTATTGGGAAGCATCCTTAGTGGCTCTTTTACCCTGTTCATTTAGTCAGAGTTCACCTTATGGCTACTATCTCTAGCCAGCCTACTCTGGGAATCCTGTTTCTTCTATCTCAGACTGGAACTATACACAAACCATCACACACAAACACCTGGCATTTATGTACATTACAAACTCTGTTCCTCATGTTTGACAAGTGTGTTAAACACTGATAATCCTATCTTTAGGCTCAAAAGTTCATTTTTATACTTTCAAAATCAGTTCCTTTGTGTTAGAATCTGATATCTTGGAGGAGTACAACATACGGTTTTCCACTCAACTCTGATATCTTTTTCTTATAAATTCTCTAGTCTTTGCAAAATGAGGAATATGTTCCCAACTTTATCAAATTACTCAGTTTTCCCATTAATTGCATCTCATCTTCCTGTTGTTCAGTTCTAACCTTCATTTTCCATTTTCAACACACATGCAATATTGACATCTTTTCCCCTACACTGGCCTCAGTAGACAATCAGCTTTCCATTCTGATGAGCCTGCGCTCTGACATGAGTAAAACATTCCAACACAATGGGGAGCCAATCAGAGCATCCTTGATAGAGCAGTACTGAGGGACATAGAAGAGATAAATGTTATGAACTGGAAATTGTCGCTAATGGCAGGACAGCCTTTTAAAAAACAAACTCCCTAGGACAATTGTGGATTTGCATTAGCTGTATGATGCATCCAATATCTGATCAATCACTCATTAAGGCCAGGGCTTACTGTGGCCCATGGAGTCCAAGGTCTAATCTATAATCCATTTTCCTCTTTGCTTTGGAGCCAAAGGTGAGGCAGCATGGAGAAGGGTGGAGTACCTAAGCAGTCAACATGAGGAATGAAGACACAGCCCTCTGAAGACACAGCCCTCTGAAGGCAAACCCTCCTCTCTAAATGATGTGAAATCCAATACCTTGACCTACATGTGTAAGTTCCTTCAGGTCCCATTAGTGTCACCTTGGTGGAGCAATCCTTATAGCTTGTATACTGTTAGGGACACTTAAAATCCAGACTATTCACATACTGAGATTTCTCTGATGTCAGCTTTTCCCACCCAACTCTTATGCTTCCCAGATTGATATGATTTTTCTAAATCTATCTTTGATTAGACCTAGCTTTACCCATCAGATCACTGCTTCCTTTACGTATAGATGCTATCTCTCCTTTCTGTTTCTTCCTTTCATCTTTCTCCAGCTTTGGATAACAGCTTTCTCTAGTACCTTCCTATGTACATCCCCTAGCTATGACTTACGTCCAAATCATACAGACTAAAGTCAGAAATTGGTTTCACAAAATGAAAGACAGTTAAATTGTACCCTTTCACAGTCTTCACTGTGCTCAGCTAATCATGATATTGGGAATTTGCTGACTAGGATCACTTTGATTTCGATTTCATCAGCATGAGAAAAAAAAAAAAAACAATCAATAAAGTGCTATGACCATCCGGTTTTCAGTTTTCCATACATTAATTATTTTTAAATATTTAATTTTTACTATATGTAGGTGGGTGGTTTCCCTGCTTACACGTCTGTGAGCCATGTGTGTGCAGTACCCATGAGACCAGGGGAAGCCATTAGATTTTCTGGGAATAGAGTTGTGGATGGATATTTGCTATCATGTGGTACTGGTATTTGAACTCACACCTTCTGGAACAAGAAGTTTTTTATCCACCCAACTATCTTTCCAGCCTTTTCTTCATTCTTTAAGCAGGCCATTTTTGGTTTGTCATCCAGGAAAATAATGTACATCTTTGCATTCATCTAGGAGTCTGTTGAGACAAAATTAGGACATTGAGGAAAAAAAACCAAAGGATTCAGAAATTGCTTAAGATCATCTGTCTCCCCCAGATATCTTTTAAAACCAAATTATCCCTCTGCTGTTCTATTTGCTCCTCTGTAGACAAAAAGGGAGAAAAGATAATGAATATTTGAAGATACCTTCTAAGAATTAATAAGCTATACAATACCAATTTGTAAGATTTACTAAATTAGTGATGGCTACTTTTAATTTAGAGTGTTATAGCAATGAAATGTGGAGTAGAAAATATACCAATAGTGATGAATTTGATTGCGTATCCTTGGTGGATCAGACAAGCTTTGACTTATCATTTATGCTTCCTTGGCTTCTATCATCTGTTATAAATGCAATCTGTGCAATTTTCAAACCTATAAGAGGAAGCAATCAATTGGAAAAAGTCACTTAAGTTTGTTTTGTTTTTACTGGTTCTTTTGGGAAATTGACAGGACATAGCTTTTATACACATAAATACACCACCACTGTGGTTACCTGCAGAAGACCTGCACAAGATCAAGCCAGTTAATAATTTAGCATGGCATAGTTCTGGATGCAGAAAGGTGAGCTAAGAAAATATTGATAGTTGATGAAGACTAAAGGAGGGAAAGTAAATTTCAAAAAAATTCTATTGTTTTGTGAATAAGAGAGACCTTACAAGTTTTTTGTCACTAAAGGTATGTTTTCTACAGATAAAAGTAAAATTTGAAGGACTTTTCTAAGAGCATCTTCCAGGTCACACTTTTGGACTCAGAGGATACTGGAAGGGTAGAGGCAGTCAGGAATCTTGGAGCTCAAGTCTATGTTGTTAAGAAATCGGCCAGGATGACTCCTACAGCTATCCTACTCCTGGCTCATTTTGGTTCTGGTTGATTCACAGGCAACTCTGTAAACTCTTATCTGGTTCTTCTCTGTCTTTTAATATCCATCATAAGTAAAGTCAACAACGTGATGATGTAAGTCGTGCTTTTGGGTCAAACAGGGATTTATAAACTCCCTGTACATTGAACAAGTTTCATTTCTACTATGTATGTTCATCCCAGTTATATAAATCTACATACAAGAAGGTTTCTCCTTACTTTAATATTTTAATAAATATTTCATTCGTTATTTGAATTTTTTACATGACATTTTGATCAATTTCACTCCCCTGTCCCCAAATCCTTCTAGATCAAACCTCTTTCTCTACTCACCCAACTTCGGTGTTCTTTTTATTTTCCTAAAGTCCATCAAGTACAATTTGTGCTGCTCAAATAGCTTTGCATGTGAGGTCTTCCATTGGAGTCCATTCACCTTACCAGGGCTACATGTTTAGAGAAAACTGAGTCCCTATCCAATTAGTTATTCATTGTCAATAGTTCCTTAGTGAAGGGTGAGACTTCATACTCAGCTCTCCATCCCATGATGAGATTTTGTCTGACTTGAGAGTGTGCCTGGGTATTGTTCTTGTCACAATTGCTGAGGTCACATGTGTGCCTTGCTCTGCTGTTTGCAGAAGGCAGTGTTTCTTTGCAGTCATCCACTACCTCTGGCATTTACACTCTTTTGATCCTTTCTTCTGGAAAAATACCCATAATAGTGTAGTATAGATGCTCTATTTCAGTCTAGGAATTCTCCAGCCTCTATTTTCTGCATATTGGTCAATTGTCTCTGCTTTATTTATCACCTACTGTAAATAGAAGCTTCTCTGATTAGGACTGAAAGTCATACTGGTCTATTAGTTTGTGGATAAGTTATAGCATTCTGTTTAACAGTAGCATCATTTAGCAGAATAATAGGTATAGGTTTTCTCTGAGAACCTATGACCTTCTAGCTACAGGTTTTTGATTATGCTTAACATACACTAGGCAAACATTTACCCATCTTATGAAATTATATGCAGAAAAGTATTTACAAATTCATCTTTAACTTAGAATTAGTAGGAGAGAAAAAGTCATAATGATTGTCAGTTTGACAAAATTGGGAAGGGAAATCTCTCTGGAGAAATTGGTTCTATCAGATTGGCCATATTAATATGCTAGTATATGTTTAGGGGACTTCTTTTTGATCACTAATTGAGAAGAAGGACACAGTCCAATATGGGTGGTGCCATCTCTGACCAGGTGGTACTGGGCTGTATAAGAAAGGTAGCTGAGCAGCTAGGGTTAGCAAGACAGTAAATGGCATTTCTTAATGACCTATGCCTCATTTCCACCTCCAAGTTCAAGGCTTGGCTGTTCTTGTCACTTGGATTGTGATAGATTGACAATTGGAAATTTTAAAGGAAATAAACCCTTTCTTCCCTGATTTTTGTTACCCAGAATTTTATCACGGCAACATAGAAGCAAACTAAAACAGAAAACAAACACCAAACATATTTTCTAAATAAACAATGAACATGTGTCCTGGATTACCATCTAGAGTGTGATTAGTGGCAGAGGAATCCCAATGGTGTCAAGTTGTCTGCTTTGATTTTCCCAGCCAAAGTTCATGGTTGCAGAACTTACTTTCCCAGGAAGTCATCTGAAGCCATCCATTAATTATTGAACATAGTTTACCTTATAAATTACAGCATTGTAACTTGATACTTTCTTTATTTTGTCAAATTTTTCTGATAATTCATTTTAGCACATAAATTCTTCCACAAGCTTAACTTGAGGAGAAAAATTAGGCTCTGACCATTTGAAAAATCTGTCTGTTGTTAAAAATCCTGCTAATTATTCATGCAGGAAGTTCTTATCCTGAGTTTCATTCAGATTATTCAGAGCAGATGCCAGTGTCAACACAAGATCAGAATTTTCAATTACATGATCAGAGTTCCTCCTTTGGTAACCTAAGTAGCAAGCTGTTTTTAGAGGTCACACATGCAAATCATTTATTTTGTAAACTATCAGTAATTTGAAAGCTGAGATAGCCATATTACAACAAGGCCTTGTGAATGCTGTCTTTGGGAAACTTGGGCAGGATAGAATAAAATTGAAGGCCTAAATTACTGCAGTATATCTCAGAGATCAATCTGCTGCTGAGTTTTCCATGAGCCTACCTGTGAATTGAATTAGTTCAGTACAGAATAATTTATTATACAATCAAGGTATTCAAGATAGCTGGGACTAACACAGTTTTTCTGTGTGGTCCATTTACATCTCTGTTTTCTCAGTATTGAACTTCTGTGGAACTGAATATGGAAAACTTAACACGGAAATATGGCCCTAACTAAATAAATGTCTGGCTAGTTGTGTGGTGGTGTTTTTTTTTATGAATCATTTTAGATGTGCAGTAATGATATTAACATAATAATAAGTAGTCATCCATGCATGGTATATAGATAATATTACAGTCAGCAGCAGAAACCATCATTGTCCAATAATAAACATAAATGAAATGAAAAATCACAGAGCTACTAATTCTGAAAACATGTTAATTATTCATCTTATGTTGTTATGTAGAGAAAGGCCTAAATATCAGCTTAATCTCATTGCTCAATAAGAACTTACAGTTCAATTTGTGAGTTCTCAGCTACACCTCCGCTACACCTCCGGCAGCACGGCTGCCCCCTGCTGCCTACACTTTGACATCATAGGCTCTAACCCTCTGGAACCACAACCCCAAATAAAGTGTCCTTCTATTTAAAAAAAAAAGAGAGAGCAAGAGCATCATAATGTATTTAATAATTTATGTGTGATATACTTACTGTGAAAATGGTAATATGGGACCAAAACTTTTCATTTGATCAAATATGTAACATTTTTATACTATCCCATAATAACTTTCAAGGCTACATAAAATCATAAAATAGTAATTACTGTACGATTTGTTTCTATGAAGGGATAATGATGTCCCATGAGAGGCTGTGCCTGGCCAATACAGATGCAGATGCATGCAGCCAACCACTTAGTGCAGGGACCCCAATGAAGGAGTTAGAGGAAGGACTGAAGGAGCTGAAGGGATTTGAAACCCCATATGAAGAACAACAGTATCAACCAACCAGACTCCCTCTTCCCAAAGTTCCCAGCGACTGTCACCAACCAAAGAGTACGCATGGAAGGGCCTATGGCTCCAGCTGCATATGTAGCAAAAGATTGCCTTATCTGGCATCAATGGGAGGGAAGCCCCTTGGATCTGTGGAGGATCGATGACCCAGCGTAGGTGAAGGCTAGGACTTTGAGGCGGAAGTAGGTGGGTGGGGGAGCACCCTCATAGAAGCAGGGGCAAGGGGGAATGGAATGGGGCAGTTGTGGAGGGGAAACTGGGAAGGGGGATAGCATTTAAAATGTAAATAAATAACATAACCAATAAAAAATGAAAAAAATAACTGTAAAACAAAATAAATCCTTCCTTTAAAAAACTGGGGATAATGAACTAAAGAAACTACATTATTTTTAAATCATTAATGAGCAGGTACCTAGTAGAGCTGTAGTCAAAGTTTTAGTTAGAACTCAACATTAAATCTTGAAACTATCCCATGACTTGAGGGATTGCTTTATAGCTCAAAGGACCCATTGTATTGGGAAATTAATTTTCCAAACCAGGCATTCACATTTCCCACTTTTCAAAGAAAGAAAATTCACAAAGCAACTTAAAATTCAAACACTGTGTTAACAGCCTGGTCACAAAACTCAGATGGCAACAAGCCTTTCTTCAGCTGTCTCATCCCATAAGTTCACGCACTTATCTTCCTTGTCTCCATGTGAAATCACCTTTATGAAGCACAGCATTTAAAATTCAGAGATCTACTCACTTGGCTTCTACTTAATCAAGTTGGCTACTTGAGCTCAGATTAACAAGGTGCTTTCACACACACCCTCTGCGAGTCTCCTTTCCATTCCTCAGAGCCATGTCTGCACACCCACTATGTGTTTTCTCCAGACAGGTCCTCATCTCTAATCGGATCCCTTCACTGGGTGTTTGATATCACAACTTTGCATCACAGAGTATCTGCTGTCTCTTCCTCCTAGATCCATGAATTCTCAGCATAGGTCTCTTTCTCTCTGTGTCCCTTTATTTCACCAAGTCATAAACTATCTAAAACAGATTTCTCAGCAAGCTATTGTCTACTCTGCATCTCCTACAAAGGGTGTGGTGAGACTTAATAAAGTAAATAAAATAAGTGTTTTATCACTGTGAAAACTACAAAGATAGGCAGATAAATTTGTTGTATTTTATAACTGTTTTCAGTATAAAAGTTTAATGATTTGATTAATCAAATGGTAATAATTTTATTTTAATTTACTATATTAAAATCTCTTATGATAAAAAACATTCTCTTTAAAAATTTATTTTATGATTTTTTTATCCTAGCTTGTTAAAATCATTTTCCCTTTGTTAAAACTTAAAAGGATTCTATATTTGCATCTAAGTCCCCAAATTACAATTTATTTGTTCATTTTATGCTGATGGGAAATAAATTATTCCCCAAAAAAACTAACTATAGGGTTTTTTAGGTTTTTGTAAATAGATGATTTTCTCAACAGTTTTATACATAAAATATAATGTACCAAGCAATCTTATGCTTAAAGTAATATATGACAAAAATTTTGAAAGATGCATTTAAAGGAACCATATAATCAATAGAAAGTTTAAATATTTTTATCTATAATCTGTTTTAAGAGTCTCTGTGCATACTTTAAATTGTCTCCTTTGTAACAATTTAAAGTTTCTTAAATTATTTAAAAAATATAATGGGCTTATATTTGTAAAAATCTATTGTCTTTTAATGTGCTATAATTATCTTAAACCAAAGGTGAATTTGATATTAATAGAGTTCAGGAAATATGGAACTATTTTATGTTTAGTAAATAAAATATACTATTTCAAGATTAAAACTCCTATAACTTTATTCATGATTAACATAAAGTATTGTTGGATTTTTTATTATTTTTCCAAAATACTTTATATACATTACATATACTATATTATATAATATATATTTGGGTTGTGCGTGTGTGTGTGTGTTTTACAACAATACTTCTATCTATTTTTTTACTGTTTCTTTGCTGTGGAACTACTTTGTTTGTAGTTACTATGTTTTATTCCAATTCAACTTTTGGAAGGAAATCTTATTTCTAAGTGGAACAATCTGAAAATGTATAAATTACCCAAATATCAGCTTAAACTGAATCATGTAAATTTGGTCAAAGGAAAAAAAATGAACTGGACAAAGAAAAGCCAGCAAAGAAGAGTTTATTAAAGACTAGTGCACTGGGGAGGGAGCAGGGTCAAGAATTCCCTCTGTAGTGGGAAGAACAGCTTAAGCCACTGGTCTTTGCTAATTGACAGTGCAGTCTGGCATTGGCGTTCTACAGTGACTGAGAGACAGAAGTGTCATCCCCTGGCAGTTACATTTTGAACTGTTTGCTTTCAGATCCTTGAGGAAACTATGCCTGGGATACAGTAGGCAACATTCTGGGAAAATGTACCTCTCAAGGGCAGAGAAAGATTTCAAATTTGCAAGTTTCACAATAGAAACAAGAAATCAAGGGGACACAATCAGAATAAATATATTTAAAGTTTAATTCTGTTGAGTTAAATAATAGGTAATTTTGATCAGGTCCATAACTATTTTATATTTCTTTTGCCTAGAGTTCTCTGTTCACGATCCTTGTCTTTCCTTCCCCACACAATACTATCAACGTTCATTTAGACATTTCAAGTTTCCTATTGTATTCACTCATCACAGTGTCTAATTTCAATGCTGTAACAGAAAGTATTGTGGACTTAAGTTATTCTTAGTAAATCAGAGGTTGCAAAGTCAGACTCAACACCAAAATGATGTCTGGTGCATTCTACGATCTTGGGTCCTATTTGTCCCTCTTGATGGAAAGGAATTCTTTGAAGTCTCTACTACAAGGTCATTGGGCTTCTCATGCTGTAACTAACCCTCTCAATACCACACTAGAGGTTCCGATCTCAACACATAAGAAGGAATAGATATTCATTCCTAAAGCTCCAGGCTTATTTATATTTTTTTTAGCATTTGCATTCTTTTATAGCTAATGTCATGAATTTGACAATTATATATTTATTTTTCTTTGATGAGTAAAACTAAGGACCATAACTTTTTATTTTCTCCCAAAATCAATTGGGTGAATTTTCCACCAATTATTTATTGTTCAGAAGGATAAAGTGAAAGTGAATCAGGTCCTGATGTGGGAAAAATGGATTTAGGTTCCCAAAGCAAGAGAGACAAAAGAAGGCATTAGTCAGGGTACATGCTAAGAGGAAGATGGCCTGTGTGAGGTCTGACTCATCCCTGTTCCCAGCAGGTGTATGGGAAAACAGCCTTAAACTGAATTATTTTTCAGTGCAACTGGCAGTGATTCAGGAGATCACACACAGTCTTATGTTTCAGCAGAATACTCTAGCCAATGCTCTTTGAAGTGACAGGCTGAGCTTCAGATCTCCCAAGCAACTGTGTAGCTGTGTTGAGGAAGCAAGGCCTTTAAAGCGATCACACTGGAGTCCTCCACACTGCCTTCCTTCCCTCTGTTGAGCGCTCTTACAAACAAGGTAATTTTGGTGGGCTCTAAATCAGACAGTATTTCTGAGTCAGCTATTGTTTCCTGTCTTCAGCTATTGTTTCCTGACTCCTGCTGTAATAAATATTTCCAAAGAGCTGGTCCAGCAATTCTAACCTCATATTCAGCCCAGTGATTCTAAGCTCACATCTGGTCCAGTGATTCTAACCTCGCATCTTTCCTATTTCTTTCCTTGAGCATTTCTTTACTTTTCTGTTTTCTTTTTGTCTGTCTCTCTCTCTTTCAAATGTTGGCCAGAACCTAAGAGTGCTTTCTCTGGTAACTTGTGTTTTTATTCCTCAACTATGAACCTGTCTTGTCTTATTCTACCACATGGATGCTCACAAAGAGCTTTTATCTCTCCTTCTCCATTCCCATCCTCTGAGTACCTTACAATATTAACAGTTTTTCTTTTAAATAGTAATAAAATTGTTCTCAAATTTTCTTCCAAGTTTGTTCTTAAAATTCTTTCATTAATGAGACTAAAAACCATACAGGTAAACCCCAATTTCCCGATAGCAGCTGGTACCCCAAGTGAGGCTCCCCCAAATTTCTGGTAATATTATTATCACCATAGATATTTTAACATGTTGCTTGCAAATTTAATTTCTAGGATAAGGCCTGAATAAGAAACAATACTATGAAGGAAAAATAAACATTAAGGTCTAGGAAGATCATTGTTGGCATTCATTTAACAGTTGCAAGGGTTTACATCTACAGCTGAACCGTCACATTGAAACAAAACAAAACTCTTCCTATCTATTATACAAATGGGAGTCAGTGCTAGTGTTCAATTTGAGCTTTAAAGACTCAAGACTGGCTTGGGCTCTGGTAACATACAGCACAGCGTGAGTTCTTAGTTGACCTAGAAAAGCTCTCTGAGGGACTGCAAAACAATTAGAAATTTCAATGCATAAAAATGGAGACATAATTTATATAATGTCACATTGTTTTGATTGTACTGCTGGGGGTAAAAGACCTTCCATGACTTTGTTGGTAGATTTCTTTCGCTAGTACTTTATATACAAAAGAAGATATTCTGAAATCTGCTTGTTTTTTAATAAAAATGATCTTAATTTATTTTTTCATTAAAAAAAAATGACCTCTAAAGTGGGAAATCAACTTTTTCAACTTCAAACATTTCACAAATTGAAGCCCATTTCAAAGTAGCTATCAAATGAGTTCCAGATTATAGTCCTAGATGTCTCAGGTCAGTTGGATATTTACCTAGCATCAGCATATACTTATTCTCCAGTGGTCCCTGTTATTGAAAAGTAAGAAGCAACATGGTGAACACAGGCACTAAAGATGAACCTTCACGGCAGCACCCCTCCAATTTCTGCTAACAGATAGAGTCCTTTTTTTCCTTTTGTGATGTAATATCCAGGTTTTCAGATTCTTGAGTGACAAATTAAACGAGATGAAGAAAAGCAAAAGTATATTGACTAATAGACACATTCTGCAGAGGGAGCTGTCTCAAGCCAGCGTGTGGCTCAGGGTCCAGATTTGTTTTGGAGCTTCCTTTTTATAAGTCTAGATGGAATTACAGCCTGATTCACAGTGACAGCAATGGTGCGAGATCCTTACCCTGATTGACATATGGGTTATTGTGGACAATATGTGTGTGTGTGTGTGTGTGTGTGTGTGTGTGTATGTGTGTGTGTGTTGATCATAATTTCCATAATTTTCAGCATTTGGCTGCATTATCATAGACACATATAACATAATTAAGTCATGAATTTTTCCTGTATGGTCACTCTGAAAACAAGTATAGCCGAAACTTTACTTGGACTCAATACCCATTAAAGTTCTCTCTCTCTCTCTCTCTCTCTCTCTCTCTCTCTCTCTCTCTCTCTCTCTCTCTCTCT
>JANHMN010000008.1:17864720-17919990 GCA_030674055.1 Rhabdomys pumilio
TCTGGTCCAGAGTAGGGATGTGGGAAGTAGATAGGAGTGATGAGTCTAAGAAAGGGTCTGGTCCAGGGTAGGGATGTGGGAAGTAGATAGGAATGATGAGTCTGAGAAAAGGTCTGGTCCAGGGTAGGGATGTGGGAAGTAGATAAGAGAGTGTATGAGTAGAAGTAAACACTATACATATAATGCATATGTAAAATGCATTATACATATGTGTGAAATTGTCAGTGAAAAAAGAAAGACTGGCATATACAAATAAACTACATATAAAAACATAAAACACAATAATGTAGCTAAAGATGTATAAATGGAACATGTACATTATACACATGTGCTTGTAAACTTGTACTCAAACATATAACATATAAACATATGAGGCATATACACAAAATTCACATATTTCAGCATCCTCATTTGATCATTACATATACAATCTTTTGCACCTTATTTTTGACTCGACTTATCAAGCCATACTGTAACAGGTCTTCTCAGTTTTTGTAGCATGTGCATTCATGTAGGCTGTAGAAAGCTTTTGATATTGTGATAGGGTAAACACAGCAGTTCTACATATGTATGATATATGTCCTCCATGTTCAAAGACATTTCAGTTGTTGTAATTTTTTTATGTTGATGTGTCAACTGAGAGTAGAATCAAAAATCAAAACACTGAAAATACACTATATAAAAACTTACGTACAAAGTACATGTGAATTATGATAACCAAAAAGTAACAAAAATTATTTTTGTTAAATGGCTGTTTTCAGATAATAGAGGACTTGAATCAACATGGAAAGCAAAAACAGTCTCCTTTTAAAGCTTATCATTAAACAATTGCTTTTTCTGTTTCTCATGTACAGATGCCCCACCATGTGAAGCCCTTGCCGTATTACAGCTATGACCAACCAGTGATTGGGTACTGCCAGGCCCACCAGCCTCTCCACATCAACAAGGCTTATGAAGCTGTGTCCATAGAGCAGGATGACAGCCCCAGTTTGGAGCTTGGGAGAGACCACAGCTTCATCGCCACCATAGCCAGGTCGGCTGCACCTGCCATTTATCTGGAGAGAATAACAAACTAACAGCAAAGCTGACTTCATGATGAAGAGCTCACAGCGGAAAAGGAGGCCTCCAGCATAAAGGAGATGAGGTGTCCAGCATCCTCCAGCCTCAAGAGTTCATTGCTGTACAGTTTAGGGAATACTGAAAAGCAAACCCCAAACTGCTTATGAAGTTGGGCACCTGATGAACCTGCCACCAACCCGGGAGGTCACAAAACTTCCTTTGCTTTAAAACATAAAACAAACACAAGCGCTCCCGGATGTAAATAATCAAGAGTGTTAAGTTCTTATAAAAATAGATTTCACCCTAGCTATCTATAGGTTTGTTTGTATATTTGATTTTTCTACAATGCATGGTTCCTGGGCTGGAGAACCACAGTGGGAGGGTGGGAATTTTGGGGAAACAACACAATTTTTCTTGTAAGGTGTGCATAACACTCACAGACCTTTTTTTCCTATGGTTTCATGTTACTTTTTTTCTTTAAAATTTGGTTTTATGCTTTTATTTGTTTTATTTTTCTTAATTTCCTGGTTGAGTGACTTTCTACTACTAAGTATGAGTACTTATAGGGTACCAAAAGAAGATTTGGTTTTGCATTGACCTAAAGTAAAGAAAGTTGACTACAACATTCAATAAACTACTGGAATGAGTTAAGTACATCAAAGTGTATATTCACTCAGTACACATTATAGACAATATTAGGAGCTCTGGTTTATTCTCCCATCTGTATCCATCATGGAAGGAAAGCTAATAACCAGACCTGTGAACACGTGGATGGGGAAGAAGCAGAGTACTGCCCTCAAAGGAGAGAGGGGCTCTGTGAACAATGGCCAGGCTTCCTTTGGATGACAATGTCATGGGATGAATTTCTAAATTCAACATGATGTGTAATATTGCTTTTAAATTTAATTATCACTTAGCTTTTGTGTAATTTTTATCAATAAAAGAAAAAATGTTGAAAAATAAAATATATTATTTTGCGGTTGGTATACCATAGCCCGTCTTCATATGTGTGGAATGTTTCTACCTGGCACGAGAATAACAATGTAGGAATCTAACAAGGGTTTTGTTTGGTTGGTAGGTTGGATTGGGAAGGGGGGGTTGTTGTTGTTTTGTTATTGTCTGTTTGTTTGTTTTTCTGTACCCCATGGTCAGGTAGAGAAGCATTAATAAGTATAGGAAATATATATGAAATGAAGCTAAGGTAGTAATATGTTTTAAAACGTATTTAGAAGTATTCTCACTCTAAAAATATGCAACATGAGAAAAATGTACAAATGGGAGAATTACAGATTACATGATCTTAGCAGAAAGAGAGAGCTATTAGTAATCACACAGAAAAACACATAGCAGTCATTTTTAAAATCGTCTTTCAAAGAAAATAATGAGGGTTAGAAAGCTGGCTCATCAGTTAAGAATGCTTGCTGTTTCTGCAGAGGAACTGGGTTTTGTTCCCAGAACTGACATCTGGCTACTCACAATCTCTTGTAATTCTAGCTACAGGGGAACCCAACACCTTTTCCATAGGCCCCTGTACCCAGATACACTTACCCAAACATATACATACACGCATACATATACACAAAAAAAGTAAAATAAAGTCACCCAAAGGAACCAACCTACCTACTGGATAGTCACATCACTTTCTCTTTTGTCATCAGGGAGCTGATGTGATCCATCAACAATTCTCCAACCCATTGTGGATACTTCCCTGAGGTAGTATAGGGTCCAATTGGATTAGTTTTATTTTTAAAGCAATACGAAACTATGATGTTTATCATATTTAATAAGTCAACTTTTACATGTTAAAGTGTGGTATTAGGCAGCAATTTCAATAGATACCCTTAAGTACTAACTAAATCTAAACTCTGAAACTAACAGTAACTGAGCTTTATAAATTACAAAGCACTATATCAAACTTAGAGAATAATTACAAAACCAAGCCATCAAAAACAAATTAGGGTTCTGAACATGGATTTTCTCTTCAACATCATTGTGTCTGAATATCATTCTGAAATAGAATTGAAGTTACCTGCTTTAAACGAAAACAATGGTAACTGTTGTGTTACAAGAAAATTCAGCCAAGACAACTTTTATGTTCACATTCAAAACAGTGCCATTATTACCAAATTCTTCTTAGTTTTCCGTTAATATTTATCATTTAACTGATATGTATTTTCTTAACTATGAATATAGAAAGAGTTGGTCATAGGTTTAAAAGTTAAGTATAATTCGTTCCTGTTATGACGTTGGTTTTAGAATGTGACCAATAAATTTGAAGCGCATCTTCCCAAATTAAAATGATTTTCCTTATTTTTTGTATGAATGGGTGTCTTTCCAAAGAAGGAGGATTTTTTTTCAAACATGGATAACCTCTTCTCTATGTCTTCCCATCTGGCACACCATTCATTACAAATGATTTTCATATATAAAAAAAACCTTGATCAGAGTTGGCTTTGATTAGTTAACTTTTATGTCAAAAAAAAAAAAAAAAACATCAAAATAGGCATTTTTATCCATTATTTAAAATTACTGTACTTGGCCAAACATTGCCTAAAGTCAAACATAAACAGTGAGGTGGAACTGTTATGAAAACAGACAGCATTGTGAAAATATCATAGAGCTTGTACACATGAACATTTCCAAAGAGCTTTTTAATTTGCATATCATTTGCATGTGACAGAGTAAGTTTGCATTGAGTTTCACAAATGTGTTGAAGCCTAGAACAGGTAAACAAGAAAACATCAGAGAGCAATTTCACTTGAATAGTCCTGGAGAAGTCCTAAAATGCAAACTTCAGGCCCTGCTATTACATAATGGACAAAATAAGTTTTCAAAGGAAAAGAGATCTTAAAAATATAGTGATATTTTATTAGAGGGCTTGAAAATCTAACATTGTATTATTTATCTTGTAAGAAAAAAAAACAAAACAAAAACAATCATCTGTATGCTGGAAGCCATTCAGCCTACACTACCATCTAGATTTCTCCTGAGCAGGGCAAACTTGCCTGTGTGGCTCACATTCCCGGGTCATTGTAATGTTTAGCTATGCAGACTGAATGTCCAAGAGAGCTGCACATTCCTCTACTTGGAAGAGTGAGATGATGCTGAAGAGTGACCCCAGGAAAAACAGACAATTCCCCAGTCTTTTAGATGCCAAGAACTATGTTGATTCTACTTAGGGTTCATATCGGTAGGTTAGAGAGTCCTACCAAAGAAAGTCTACTCTTGTTCAAAACTCTTCTTACTAGAGATCTCATTTTATGCTAGATTGTTGATTGGACAGCAGAAAGATCTACAGGCTCTCTTCTAAAAGCTGAGAATTTTTTTTATGAAATAGTCACAAAGCAAGAGAATTAAAACCAGGCCTAGAAGCAATTATGAACAAAACACAATACTGCTTGGAACAGTCAGTCTCCAAAACATGATTATCTCTCTTTATGAATATGCATAGCAACATTAAGTCTCTTTCACTCACTGCACCAAGCAGTAAGTAGGCTTCTGAGGTTAAAGATTTAACTGCTATAACTAGGCTTTTTTCTCATCCCTTTGAAGGTCTGTGGCAATATTTCACATATGACCTTCGGAGACTGAAGACATAAATAATAACTTTTACTTGCAGGATACTGGAGAAAAGCCAAGCATTTTCTAAAGTAAAGCATATATATATATAGTTATAATATTCTCACAAATTTTATTCAATGATGAAACAGTGAGAACAGTGGATGGAGGTTTTAGGAAGATGCCCCTACAAGCATCTCTCTTTGGCCTCATGCTGCATTTTTCATCTATTTCTGAGTAGAAAAAAATGGCAGGTCTAAATTACTACAAAGTAGTAGATTTAATGAAAGTGCAGAAATGCTAAATATATAGTACTCCAACCTTAAATCTTTCCATTTTGAAAACAGTCCATAAGTGTATAAATAAATGAACAAGTAAATTTTCATTAGCAACTACATAATATGTTACTCAATGGTGTAACAAAATCAGCAGCAACAGCAGCAGCAGCAGCCAAACAACAAACAGACATTGTTAGTATTCTGTCTAAACTCCACCTCCACAGTTACCTGGCAACAACCAGGTAGGCCCAGCCCAATCCTTGGCTCTAATCCCTCCATGTGTTCTGCCTGTTCCCCACCCCAGGTTTTCTTTAGCTATCCTCCACTGATCAGAGTAACCATCCACATGGTCCCAGGAAAGATTTCTTGAGCTCAGAGCTAACCCTTTTCTTCCCTGACCCTCGTTCTAGGACTCCCCTTTGAAGAGGCACTTTCCCTCTCTTCTTGAGACAGTTTTTTTCTCACAGTGGAGTACCCAGACCGGGCCTGGACAGACTGTTCTCTCTCTGTCTCAGGAGCACTGGTTCCAAGCTCTAGTCTCTAGCATGTCTCTCCCAGGGGTCAGTCCACTGCCTGCTAATGTAGTCCTCTTCTGCTCCTATGTCTTTTGTGGCCTGCTGTGACTATTTAGTTAAGTCGGTTTGCCTGAAAAGCAGTGGGTCTGGGACCCTGCTTGCTTCCTTTCCCTCTGGTTCTTAGCTCTGCTCTGGGTCTACTCCTTACTTTCTGCCAGGGACCCTCTCTGAAACTTGTTTCCCCATGTGCGCAACCACCCTCGCAAAGGGCTTGGCTGCCTGCGCACTCAAAGGAGGCTCTCTCCCTCTCTGCCCGGCACCTATAAAGTGAGTGTTATCGGTGCCTCCCACCACAGGACAGCTAACATAAACTGAACGTTGCTGTGATAAGGGACATGCTTTTCCTTGCCCACTGCAGACTCTAGCTGCTAGAGGCACTGGGCAGTGACTTCCAGCTGCTAGTAGGAAGTCCCGCCCTGCCGCCACAATGGACCTGACCTGCAGCACCTGTGGCCCACAGCCCCGACCCCCCAGCCATATGATCCTATGCTACTGTTGACAGCTTTCTTATTCTGGTCCTAGCCAAATGTTTCTTTGCTAATATAAAAATGTGCTTTTCTCTACCTACACAACCTGCCAAAGTTACTTAAGACTCTTTCCTATCCTGTCTTAATAGATTTTTACTACTGCTATTAAATTCTATTCAGTTAAAAGTAATCCTTATGGCTCTCAATCTTGTCAGAAGTCTGCTAATAATATATTTAAGTTTATAGCTGACAGAATTCCCAAAGCCTCTAACAGTTGACCCAAGATGGTTTCAGAAGACTTGAACACCTAGAAGATACAGCCTTGATTGTATGCGATGATACAGTCACTAACAAATGCAGTGGACTAAACTGGATGCCCTGAGTCAAATGACTTGGCTAAACCAAGGTAAGTCATTTCTCATGTCACGCATATCCATTCCACAGAGAAAAAGCCCTGTATCTTTTGCGCTTGGAAGCCAAACTGACTTTGCCCAAGAAACTATGGAGACCACGGGAACTGTTGGCTAGTGGACTCTGTCATTTTTTAAAATAATATATAACTGGTAGATTATTGTTTACCCTTTCTCAGACTTCTGACTACATAGGCAGCTAAGCTTTCACAGATATTATCTGTTACCTCATTAGCTAAACTCAGTTGCCATCAATTAAATGCTTCATATTTCCTCTTCTTGCTATGCCACTGTCCTAATATTATCTGAGTTCCTATAAACTTGCCTAACTTTACCTCTAATAAAACATTCCATTACATGATCCAACAAAGGTTCATCTTAAAGACTGCTCCTGTTGTTAACTCATTCTATTATCTCTTTTGTAAACTCATAAGCTACAGGAAACACACTCAGATCTACCTCTTATGGATCATAGACTCTATCCAGATAAGTACATCTGCCTAAAGTTCTCACTTACTACATATTCCAAAGGGTGGGATTCCTCTGGGTTTCATCTTACAAAAAAATTTCTTTCCCCCAAATGTACTTAATCTTATTCCCTACATCCTGTCAAGTCCAGGCACATCCAGAACAGCTCCAGAGAAGCAACCTCCAAATGCTCCATCTCCTGTCACATACACAGCTGCTTCTACTGGACCTGTTCCTTCTGACCTGTCCTCAGATGGGCGCCATAGACCCTGGACAGCAGAAAACAGCCAACTCTCCTAAGACCAGACAAACATCCCCCATACCCATTATTCTAGATTCCCGCTAGAGACACGTCGCCCCCAATGCCAGCAGGAAGTAGCCAGGTATCACGATGACCCTGTTCCTGCTTTACTGTCACCTCTTTCTAATGTTCCTTTTCTGATTAAACCAAAATGATGGAATGTTAGTAATCTGTCGAAACTCCACCTCCATAGTTACCTGGCAACAGCCAGGTATGCTCCTCCCCACAGTTACCTAGCAACAAACAGGTAGGCCTGGCCCACTATAAAAGGAGCTACTTGCCCCCTCCTCTCTCTCTTAATCTCTTACCCTCTCTTACTTACCCTCTTACCTTCTTGCCTCTATGTCACCTTTCCCCCTTCCTCTCTCTCCAGGTTGTCATGGCCGGCCTCTACTTCTCTTCTCTCTTATCCTTCCATCTTCTTTGCCCCACCTTCACCCTATCTCCTGAATAAACTCCCCCCACCCCACCCCCTTGGAACCCTGTGGTCTGGAGTGGTCTGTTTGCTACAGTCGGACTTCTGATAACAACTAACAGAAATCCAGGAAGGAATATTGGGATATGACACTGTGATGAATATAAGTTTAGCTGGCCCAGACAAATTGTACTGTCAGAATTGTACTGTCAGAATCTCACTTCCAAGAAGATATCTGTAAGCATAAGAAGCAGACTAGATCACATTGTGCAAGCCATTGTACATGTCACTGATGAATAAATAAACAAAAGTTGGATTTAAGTGAGACCATACATAGGATAATCTCCAAGCCTTTAAAGCTGGAGAAAGGCAACCATAATCAGCTTCTTTCTGTGGTCTAAGCCCTGGATAGTACAAGCAGTGTTGACAATGGTGTGTGTAGCCTGTGAAGCTAAGACTTTAGGGGCAGTAGCTTATGAAGGTCTTCTCAAGGTCTCATTCCTCCAGCTGCCTAACTCTGAAGTCACGTGGCTTCAGAACACACACTGAATTAAACCTGAAGATGAATTTGCACCTCTTATGTTGTATAACCTTTAATATGGAGGTGCACAAAAAAAAAATTCTGAAATTCGAGTTATCTATCATTGAAATTAACATTTAAATCAGACAAAGTTCTCTTCAGCAGGGAGGAATCTTGTGTCATAGCTTTTCTATAATGAGGTTTTCTATCTCTTATTTTTCTAGTTCTGAGTTCCTTCTTGATACATCCCTAGAATCTGGGCTTCTTGAAAGCTGGATGCCATTTTCTCTTGATCATGTTCTATACACCTGATTCCTGCCTGTATGTTGCAATATTTTCTTACTGAACCAGCTCTGCTGAATTCTCAGTAACATTCTCTTCCTCACATCCCCAGCATTTCCTGTTGGTTACTGTCTTAGTCACTGTTTTATTTCTCTGAAGAGACACCATGACCAAGGCAACTCTTATTTAAAAAAAAAAAGCATTCAATTGGAGGTTTGTTTAAAGTTTCAAAGGTTATGCCATTATCATTATAGTGGGGAGCACAGTGCAGAAACAGTAGCTGAAGCTACATCCAGATCTACAGGCTAAGAAAGACTGAACCTAGTGTGGGTTTTTGAAAACCTAAAAGTTTTCCAATGACACACCTTCTAAAACTAGGTCATACCTCCTAATCCTTGTAATTCTTTCAAATAGTTCAACTTCCCGGTGACTGAACATTCAAATATGTGTCCTTATGGGGGCTATTCTTATTGACAATACTAAGGCCGTCTTCACCCCTCTTGATCTTCCTCCTACTCTTTCATCTTTTAGGTGAGAGCCAATGATGTGTGAGTTTCTATTCTTCTAATATGCAAATTTAGTGGTTGTTGAAATGTTACAACATCCTGGAAAAATGTTTAAAAGAGATTGGTATTCTCTATTCCCAAATGTCTGACTTATTGAGTCTACAATAAGGTCCTAGAATCACTCTGTCTAAGAAAACCACACCAAATCCTAAGACTGTTGTGAAGAGGCTAACTCTGTACAGGAACTCAAAGTCTGTACTATTTTCTAACTATGTGACTTTAAATGAATCTTAAAGATAAAGACTAATTAAAACAAATGATAGCAACTGTACACTTAGGAACATTTTCTAAAATATGCATCTAGGACCAATAAGTAATGTTATTTTATGAAAAACAAAGAGCAAAACATCAACATTATCAAATTTAATATTGAATAAAAACAGAAATATTTCATTAAAACACATTGAGTATTATTCAACCCTGGATTTTCTAAATCTGTTCTAGTATAGTAGACTTCTTGAATTCTATACTAACTAAATTGCTAAGAACTAATTTTCTGTACAACTCATCTTGGAAAGGCTGTTTTAAGGAATAAATTTCTTCTGGCCATAAAGAAAAGTATACACCTTAGTGGATAACTGCTTTCTCATTTGCAAGCGACACAGTGTTCTCAGTTTTCTAAAATTCATTCAGGCCTCTTATTTAAATCAAGGACTCCATGTATTTTAAACTAATAATAAATTAAATGTCAAATCAATCTTGGTTAAGTGAGAATGAATAATTAAAATGACAAGAACTTGCTATGAAGAATTGGAAACAGATCTCCCTGCATAGGAATCCTAGTTTTGTGGATGAGATTGACTCATTGTTATAACTAAGCAAACTATTTCTGAATGATTATAAATAACCAAAAGATGCAAACTAGTATGGAGAACATTTAGGTGCTAAATTATAACCAGTCACCTAGGTGGTACTAGGTATTACAGTTTGCTGCTCCAGCATTTCTGGACATGGGGGTGCCAGTTGTCAGGGGCCATGAGAAAAGTAAATTCGACCCTGACTCCTACTGCCTGAGGCAATTTTTAAGTTGTTGTTTAGGTTATAGTTTAATTACAGCATTTCTTTCTATCCTTTTTTCCCTCCCAACCTTCTCATATATCCCTTTCTGCCTTCGTTAAAATTCATAACCTCATTTTTCACTAATTGATATTGCATACATTTATGTATATGTATATATGTACATACTCATAAATATAACTTGTTCAGTCCATATAATGTTATTTGTATATATGTTTTCAGAGCTGACAGTTTGGCACTGTACAACCAATTGTGTGTTTTTCCCTGGAGAATACCACCTCTCCCACTCACACTCTGTCTCAATTGCCTATAATTTTTTTGCTAAGGTTAAGGAGTCATGGAATTTTTCCCATCCAGTTTAGCATGATCATTGGTGTTATCCAAGATTGAGGACTGGATGTGAAAGAGGATTTTAGGGGTCGTCCTAGTTTGCTTTCTGTTGCTATTATTTAAACCTCACCAAAGCAAACTTGAGGAGGAAAGAGCTTATTTCATTTTCTATTTCACAGTCTGTCAAAGGGAAACCATGGCAAGAACCAAAGGCAAACATTCCAAGTTTTCAAACCTGAGTTTGATCTTGCAGTACCCATAACCAAAGCCAGATGTGGTATTTCATTCTCTCGTAATAATCCCATGTCTGTGAAGTTACGTAAAGACTTTTTGTTCTCTGAGACTCAATGCCCAATGAGTTCACCGTAACTAGTAAGTTTAGGACAGTGAAAAAACTTGTCTCGGTCAAAAAGATAGAGAATACCTGAGTCAAAATAACTGAACTTGTCCTACCTCCATATGTGCACACCCTTGCCCACCCCCACAACATAATATAGAAAAACAAAAGAAGTTAAGCCTTCTCATATTAACTTTATCTGTTCATTCAAAATGATATAAACCGGATAAAAATAGCATGACTCTAGCTCAGAATTCCATACAGATTAATCAAGTTCTTAAATTATTATTATGTTTAAACCAAGAGTCAGATGAGGACTATTCTCTGGGAAGAAAAATATTCACATTATCAGAATTCTTGAGTTCACTTGTATTCCTTTAGGGGGATTCTGATTTGATTTTAGATAGTGAAGTGAAATCCTCCTCAGCTAACCCGGAGATAAAGATTAATCAGACAATTGTGCCAGTCAGCTCTGACTGTCCTAACAAAATATTTAATCCTGAAAAACACACATGTATTTTGCCATTGCCAGGCAGTCCAAGGTCAAGGTTTGTGCATCTTGGTTTCTGACGCTGGCTTTCCTCCTGGTTGCTGACAGGTACCTTCTCTTAGAGTCCCCACTGGGAAGGCAAAAAAGAAGAAACACAGCTCATGTCTTCTCTCAGTAATCCTGTTGATTCACATCTCCACCTCCAGAAAATCATTTAACCTTAACTGCCTCCTTAGAGGTCCTGTCTCCACATAAAACTGTACTGGAGTTTAAAACCTCAATACAGAGATGTTAAAACGCAATCCACAGATAAACAAACAAACAGCTTCAGTACCTATTAGAACAATGATTTTAACCTGTGGGTTGTGACCAGTTTGGGGAATCAAACAACCTTTTCACAGGGGCTGGATATCAGATGTCCTGCATATCAACTATTTATATTATGATTAAAACAGTAGTAAAATTACAGTTATGAAGTAGCAATGAAATAATGTTATGTTTAGGGAGATCACCACAGGATGAGGAACTATTTAAGAGGGTGACAGGATAAGGAAGGTTAAGAACCTCTGCATAAGAGCAATTCATATGATTTCAAAACAGATATAATACAAGTATATTGTAGACGACATTGCCTGAAATAAAGACATTTTTCTTGGAATTCTGAGATCATCTGAACGGATTTATAAGGAAAATTACACTCTTTATTTTCTAGTTTTACTGTATGTAATACTAAAGTATTTCTATATAAGGCCATACTGCAAATAAATTAGCTACATTTTCTAAAGAATTTTAATTTTTTAAAGGACTTGAGATATTGAAAACAAGATCACGTTCCAATCTGATTTGGCATAAATCTCACACTGTGTCTTATACCAAAGGGGATACAAGGTCAAGTAACCCTAAAGAATGGTTACATTTTACTACTCCATGTAGATATCGCCACTACATTAATATATTAAAAGGTCTTGTAGCAAGTAACCCAGTGTAATTCAGCACTTCCCAATTTCATTAGACTTTTGAAATGTGCCTCTCCAAAATAAAAGCTATGGAGAAGCTGCAGAGGTTGTTTTCCACAGGGAACATTTGGGAACACATTCTATATCTGTTAATGGGCTCACCTAGGGAAGGAAAGTAGGACCATTAGTGTGGGCGTAGATACTAAAGCCACCAGTGGAACTTTCTGAGAACATTCGGTTCTAAATTAGGTATTTAATTTTTCATCTGCACTAAGTATTTAAATCTCTGACCACAGTATACTACACAACTCGTTTCCTATTTTGTTTGCAGCAAAATGGAGACATTCTTTTTAAAAATTATTCTATTAAAGCTTGAGAATTTGATACATTTGTATTTGGATCATTACGTCTTCCCACATTCACTCCACACTCTATACATTATAACTTGGTGCCCTTATTTGTTTTCTGAATCCATGGAGTCCACTTAGTGCTGCCTGTACACAGGTGTGCAGCCATCTACTGGAGTGTGGACTTATTAGGGGCCGTACTGTTAAAGAAAAATCACTCTCCCTTTTCTAAAAGATCTTAATTAGTAGTAGTTCCTCAGCAGGTGAAGGACTTTGTGCAAACCTTTCCCCCTCCATGCAATATTAGACTTGAGCTGCACAGGTCTTGTGCATACTGACACAGGAATGGTCAGTTTATATATCCAACTGTACTGCTATGTACATAAAACCTTTCACTTCCTTTGGCTCTTATAATATTTCTATTTCTTCTACCACATAGATTCCTGAGCCTTGGGAAGCGAGGGTATGTTACAGATGTCTGATTTATAGCAAAGCAGTGTACAGTTACTTTTTTCTCTGTATCTTGATCAGTTGTGGTTCTCGGTGATAATCGCATCTACTATGAAAACAATGCTTCTCTGAGGATGTTTGAGGTATGCACGAAGTCATTAGAAGCCAACTTAATACTTTGATGGATCAGCAGAAATATAGAAGTAGGTTACTTCTTCTGGCCCATCTGAGTAGCCACAGGTTCTTGACCCTGAATATGGAATGACGCATCGTTTTTATCTTGTGGAATTATTCCTAAATGGAATCGAAAAACGATTGGTTAGTACCATGACATCTGTGCCACTACTGCACCAGTGTGAATATCCAGCTAGGCGGGATCTGAATCCAGTTGGTGGGGCGCACAAAGATTGATGGTTATTTAATTTACACCTTGAAATTTTAGTGTGGAGAGAAGAACATTCAAATGCTAGTAATTGTATGTGAATATTATGAAGTGAATAACTGAATTTTTAATGAAAGGGAGATTCAAGTAGAACAAGTAGCATTTCTTTTCAAATACAGAAATTACCATATCAGCAGAAGTGGAACAAGCTTATTTTTCTATATACAAAAGTCAAACAAACAGGGCATATTGTTTAGGATATAAGATTTCAACTAAGCATCTTTATTCAGTGACTAATAGTACTCCCAGACACCCACCTTTGTTCTATCAGGGATTACACTATACCAGGGAAATTTTTCAGATAAGGAGGCCAGAAATTGTATTTTATACCACAGGTGTGACCATGGGGAAGGACCTGCAGAATGGAGGTAAAGAGAAGCACTGCATAGAAGGTCACTAATAGCAACAATCAGGCCTGAGCTAAGAAAGAACATGAATTACTCAAGGAGTGAGACTGCAGTGAATAAGGGATACAATCTGAAGCTGGAGATTCACTTAGACTATAAACTGTGCCATCCATGGGCAACTGTGCCAAATAATTTAGACATGAACATTAGGAATACAGAATATACAATACCATCAAACAGGGGTCATCGATGACTGTCAAGGCTGAAACAAACATACTTTTGATTCAGCAGAAAGTGTATATGGAGGAGATGAGCCAGTTTTGGAAACCAAACAAGAGTAACTTTACTATAGTATTCAAACAATGGTGAAGGTCTTTTTATGAAAATTTCTATGGAAGTTAAGAGCACAAAAAAATGAAACTATTACACAATATATACAGTATTTTCTGTCCACTGTTCATTTCTCCCATAATATTTTTTCTCACTATAGTTGGTTATGAGTCTCAATGTGGTTGCTGGGAATTAAACTCCAGACCTCTGGAAGAACAGTCAGCACTCTTACCCTCTGAGCCATTTCTCTACAACGATATTTATATTGAATAGTTTTTCCCCATAATATGTATATCTAGAATCCAAAAACAATATTTAAAGAAAGACATTTTAGCTTCAGTTAGGATACTTTATATTACTTAGATAGAGATTGAAAGAACCATGTTATGCTGTGGCAGAGCTGCCCTGAACCAGGGTCTAATTACATTCTAATGTGACTGGAGACCACTTCTCAGCCCCACTTTTTGCTTTCCCCTGCAATCCCACACTCCAGCTGGCTGAGAGGGAGTCCTGAAGCCTCCTTCTTATGGTGCTTTTCCTACATGCTTACAGTCTTGACATGTCCCAGCACTACCACCTAGCTAGATTCCATAAGTCCTGATCTCCCATTACCATATCTGGGAGTATAGAATCCTGACTATTAGTCTTGAGAATAAATTTGTATGTTAACTAACCCTTTTCATGCCTTTGAATATATGACGGGTGGTATCCATGTTAATATCTATCACCTTCAAATATATCAAACACTTCAAATACATATTTCCTTCTCTGTTTATGCTTATAAAATTTGACATATCTTACACATTTCTATGCCAGCAGAACTAGATAATGGACATGTCTCTAATGGTTATTAAGGAATCTATAACTTCCTGAGTTATTTTTTTCCCTTTAGAGGGGTGATTTTCTTCAGTTCCCTGCTCTATTATTTATGAGTAAATTTATATCTGTTAAATCACAACTTAGTTTTGTTGTTGTTGTTGTTGTTGTAGTTGCTGTTGTTGTTGTGGAGGTGGAGGTGGTGGTGGTGGTGGTGGTGGTGGTGGTGGTGGTGGTGGTGGTCGTGGTGTTCTGGTGAATAATACAAGTGAATGAGCATGTGCATGGTCCTAATAAGCCTTTCCTTGCAAAATTGCAGTTTTGCTGAATCATTCCAAAACTGTTCTTAAAAAACCCATCATATGGGCATATGCAGCCCTCACTCTCTGTAGAAACTTGAAAAATTACAGGTCCATACCAAAAGCCCAATTGATGGCCAAAGCCCAATCAAGCACTTGTACGCACATGTGTGAATAAGCTTTGGGCAGCATCCAACTTTTCATATATTCTTCAAAGTAGGGGCTGTGATATGCCTCCATGGATGACGGTTCCTTCATTTGGAACAGTGGGAAGCTAGCCACCTTCTCAGAACCATTGGAAGTTAGATCTAAGTCTCAAAGTTGAGTTCTTATCACTCTGAAGCTGAATAGCAGCATTGTTCACTGTACTTTGGAGCAATGAAAAGAAATGGGAGTGCTCTTTTCTTTCTTTCCTGTACAAACAGTGGGAAGAGAGTGCCTGGCTCTGATTAACATCGAAGAGAAAAGGCTACAAATGCATGGACCTGAGCATAGCTCATACTGCTAGCAATTAGAATGTGGTTCTAAGCCACTGAGTTTGACAAGTTGGGAGAGAGACTGGACACAACTCTGAATGCAACATCAAGTAGGAATTTATGACTGAGAAGCAAGGACAGGACCTAGATATAGAAAACTAAAACAGAATGCCAAAACCATGGCATTGGGCAGCAGCTGAGATGACCTAGTCAGCATTTTACTAAATGCTTGCCAGGCAAGCATGAGGACTCTGAGTTCAATCCCTAGCACTCCTAAGCAATCACAACAGAAGCCTTGTAGTGGGTGGTACACATTTGCAATCCTAATGCTATGGAGGTAAAAACAGGCAGGTCTCTGAAGCTTGAAGGAAAACTGATCTAGATTTAGGTTCTATTAAGAGGCCTTTTCTACCCCTTTCCACACCAACTCCCCAGAAATGATCCAACAGCTTCTGCAGAATAACACCTAAGTTGATTTATGATCTGTATATGTATGCACTCATTAACACACACACACACACACACACACACACACACACACACACACACACATATACCACTGCACATAAGCACAGAGGTTTGAGCTTATGAGTATAGTATTGTGACAATTTTTGCAATTTGGGGTTTTAGTTTCTTTAAAAAAAAAAAAAGCACAGAAATATTATAAGACTGTGTTTTCATTTTAATGCCAGGTGTGCGATATAGAGCTGCTTCATATTATCCATAGCAGCTGACTATAATTTGGCTTATGATCTAACAAGGGCATGATTTTGCCAACTGCAGATAGTTTCTGCAATTTTGTGATGTTTGAAATTCTGGGGACTTGAAATTCTGGGGACATCGTAGAGGCCAGAGAGGTGGTGTGGATTGTTGGTTGGTTATTGGTTGGTTATTGGTTGGTGGTGGTGCTCACAATTTGTCATGTAGCCATGCTCAAAGAAGAAGCAACAAGAAGAAAATATATATATCCTGACCAGCAAAGATCAAACTTGCCCCAAAGAATGTGATGCCCCTAATCAGCAGTAAGTGTCAAATGATGAAGTTGCCCCTTTTTCCTGACTTTTTTCAGGGATCTGTTTCCTTTCTCCTCTACCCTTTTTTCTCTCCTATCTGGTGTTAGGGGATTGAAAGGGTCGAAGAAAAGGAATGGAGAAGGGCAGAAGAAAGAAGAACCCACAAAGTAGCCAAAGACAGCTATAGCATGACTGTACGTGTACATATATAAAGAGATACACAAGTAAGCATTTCTCACTAAGCTAACCTACTAGAATTTCTGTTCAGTGAGTATAATCTAAACATATATGGGTGGTACTGGAGAATAAAAAGCCAGATCAGATGTTGAGGATCACCAAATACAAAGTGCATGATTCTCACTACATTAACTTAGTAAGGTCTCTTTCTTAACATTTAATTGACACAAGAAAATATGCAGCTGAGTCCAGGATTGGGGTCGGAACCTCATGAAAATGTCTTCAACCAGAAAATATTTTCAAAATGCCAAAATGTCATACTACTGTTTTTAATTATTTATTTGGTTTTGTTGGAACAGAGTTGTCCTAAGCAGCCAGGCTGGGCTGGCCCTAACCTTGAGTTCTCGCTTCCTCAGCCTCCACTGTGCAAAGGCAGGATAAGTGAACACTACCACATCCCTCTGGCTGTCATGTTCAAATGTTCTTTCCAACCACAATCCTTTCCAATTTTCTACTCTCAAAACCCCTGCATGACCTTTGCATCCAAGGTCACATTCAGTTTTTCTTCATTTAATTGCTTAAGTCTTGTAAGACAGTTTTTCTTTTTTTTTTTTATTAAATCTCAGTGTTACTAGTTCAAAGCGCATTCAGCCTCTTGGAGTCTACATGCTTAAAAAGAATGTCTCTGCAGAGCCAGGTCATGGGAACCCTTGTCCTGGCACTAGAATGTTCCTCTGCAGCAACCACAGAAGTCGTTTAGTAACATCTTATCAAGATGAGATCAGTTGCTTTACCTGGAGTGTGCCTTTAATTTGCATGTGTCTGTTAGCAAGGCCCTTGTTCTTATTTTTGAGCAAGATAATTTACCTGTGTCTATGCTAATGAGCCAGCAATCTGAAGTCTTTGGCTCTTTACAATCACCACAGCTGGATCCCTGAGGATTTGACTCCTGCTGGCTCAAATACCACTTGGTCTAATTCTCGGTGTAGAAATTTGGGAAATATTGATCAGTGGATACCTAGCTGAAATAATTTTCTTTTTAAAGTATATTTTCTTTGTAAAAAAAAAAATTGTCAGACATTTATAACCCTTCAATTCAATCATCCCCCACCCCCAAAGAGAATGATTCAAATATATCTCTAATTTGTAAATATCAGGCCAAACATGATTACTTCAAGGTGCTGGTTGAGCAAATCATAAAGTGTAAGGTTATGCTAAATTATCTGTGGCAGATTTCAACCAGCTTTAATTTTGCTTGTGAATAATCATCTTTTGTAACTGTTATTATGGTTGGTCTGTAAATGTTATTTGAAAGACATCATGATGATTTGGGGGATGAAACAGATACATTTAGGTATTGTAAACTTTCAAATATTTCTTTTCATATTTATTGTTATTTTATTTTTATACTTTTACACATATTTTTAAAGCATCTTATGCTGTGTTAGATACCTTTGTGCCTGCATTAGTTTTCTTCCTATTGATGTGATAAAACTGACCAAGAGCAAATAAGCCCTTTTCTCCTTTGTGAAGAAAAGGCCTTATTTCATCGAAGAATTTACAATGTGGAGCGAATCAAGGAAGGAATTTTTATCAGGAATTTGGAGGAAGGAACTGAAACAAAGACTCCAGAGAAATTCTGTTCACTGGTTTGTTCCCCATGGCTTGCTCAGCCTCAGCTTGCTTTCCTATACTCCTCAGGACTACCTATCCAGGTAAAGCACCAGCCACAGCTGGCTGAGCCCTCCCATGTTAGTCATTAGTCCAAAAAAGGCCCCACCCTTGCCAATCAGCCAATCTGATGGAGATATTTTCTCAACAAAGGTTTCTTCTTCCTAGATGACTCTAGCTAGCTGCATCAAACTGACAAAAAAACAAAATAAATAAATAAATAAATAAATAAATAAAGCCAATCGGTGTACTGACATAACCCTAAACCTTGCTAAACCATGTTCCATGTTGTTCTAGTTCTCCAAAGGTAGAGAATACTTCCTCAAGGTTTTACATTCAAGAACCAATCAGTCTTTACCTTTTTCATTATTGATTTAGATTAACACTCTGAATACAAAAAGTAGATTAACCTTTAGAATTATTTTAATTTTCTGAATCTTGTTTATATATTTATATTTAGAACATATTTCCTGATTGTTATTGTTGTTTGTTGTTGCAACTCTTGATTCTCCTCATAAGTATTAAAACAATTTACAGTATATAAATTTAAATAACGAGATTTACAGTATATAAATACCTCCTATAATATAATGAAGTGCAATCTCATTTTATACTGCCTTACAAACTAACAGGGGCGAAAGAGTTAAAAAGTATTCTGTAGCTCCCAAGGTTTTGAGGTTCATTTGTAATAATTTAGAAAATATTAAATGAGAAAAATCTAAAAATATGGAAGTTCATATTTTAAGTTACCCAATATGCTCTGCCGCATTCTATCTTGTAGTCTTGTTCCATCCTGTCAAGAACATGAATGCTTCCTTTTTCCTAATGTATTCATGTTGTAAAACTCCCCATCAATCCATTACTTAGCAGCCATCTTTAATTTCATATTTTTTAGTATATTGCAATTTTTGTTCTACTGACAATTATTTTACTTAATAATGGGACAATGATTTAGTCCTTCTGAGAAGGGCAGTTCAACAATTTCAAAGAGAAGCAGTGAAGAGCTTTCCTTAAGATGAAATAAAAGTTCTAAACTGTAAAAAAAAAATAGAAAAAGTGTATGCTCAGGTTGCTAAGATGTACCATTAGAATGAACTAAACAGCAGAATACACATAGAGTTCACTACTATATACCAGTCACAGTGAGGGCCTCAGAGGGAATCCCTATGGGATCAAGGGGGACTACTTTGTACACATGTAACCTTGGACATAATGGCCACAGTTGGGGCAGCATATTAGGGAGATTTGCAAGGTTTTCAGAATGCACTGGATTCACTGAGCCACTGATGACAGCACTTTGACTACTCCCTCTTATAATCAGACAAAGAACACCTAATGACTGAAGCCTTAATTCTGTTTTGTAGGATTTTTTTTCTTGATGAAAAAGACAGACAAGAAAGGACAAGAGACAGAAATTATTCCAGAAGGACCTGGGCACAGTAGGGAGTAGCCTGCCTCATCAAATTTGCTTCATTCATAGAATATTAAAATGGGAAATTAAGTCATACTAACATGCATGCCATCATCTGCCAGTTAGCTAGGAAAATGGTAAATGTCATAATGAAAGCAATATGGCTTTAAATCCACCAACGATAGTGAACAGCTTGCTCTTTGAAGAGATGGCTGGCTCATTAGGATTCAAGAAGCATATGAGTGTGCAAGGGCTACTGATAATTGATTTGGTGTTGTCTGTTTTCTACCTACTTATTTGTTCTCCTCCATGTTCATGATAACTTCCATTAGTTTGAAAAGGCTAAATTCATGCAGGGCCTAATAATTGACAACTCTCAATGGCTTTAATCGACATGGGTTGTGCTTCTTGTTCATGTGCCATGTCCACTGTGCACTGGCAAAGCATCTGTTTATCTCTAGGTGCTCAGGAACTCAAAATGCTGGGACAGTCACCACCTTGAATGTTGCTGGTCATCTTGTCACAACTAAAATCCTAAGTCATCCCTGTTGCCTGGAGATCAAGACAAGCTCAGCCTTGAATTAACAACTCTGTCTGTAGAGCTCAAAGCAAATGATGGGTGGTGCGTCTTTTGTCAATGTCAGCTTGACTTGTTAATTTGACACAATGTAGAGCCATCAGGGAAGATATTTTTCCAGTGAAGGACCTTCCAAATCAGTTTGGTTTGTTTCTGGGAGATTGTTTTGAATATGTTAAATGATATGGGAAGACCCAGCTAAATGAAGGCAGCAGCATTCCTTGGGAAGGAGTCCTGGACAGCTTACTTGTGGGGAGCAGGCCATGCACTAACAAGCAGGTATCCGTTACATTTACTTGGTTCTTGGCTAAGAATGTGAATATCTGCTTTGATTTCCCTCCAGTGACAGACTGTAACCTGGAAGTGTGAGCTAAGTAAACCCTTTCTCCTTCAAAGTTGCTTTGGTCAGGGTGTTTTATCACAACAACAATAAGACTAATGCAAATATCCTGAACCATATTTGCCAACACATACCAAGCTGATACACATGCTTGAACAGAAATATCAAATATCCCTGTGCCGAGTCTAATTCTTTAAAGTGATCTCATAAAGTTGTTATCTAAAATACTTAACAAAGGACCTGGTGCATACTGGCCGCATGTGATTAATATGTCTAATTACTGCTGCCATGGACCAGCCTCAGCTTGGAGAGGGGTTCCTGAAAGAAAGGGTGTTTGGGAGAAACAAAAAACAAATGACTTGAAGTCAAATCATGTGTTACAAGCTCGCAGCCTATGTTCTGCTGAAATAACTTTCCAGAGTGCGTTCTCTCCTCTCTCTGTCTCTCTCTGTCTCTCTCTGTCTCTCTCTGTCTCTCTCTGTCTCTCTCTGTCTCTCTCTCTCTCTCTGTCTCTCTCTCTCTCTCTGTGTGTGTGTGTGTGTGTGTGTGTGTGTGTGTGTGTGTGTGTGTGTCTGCCCTGTTCTAGACTGCTTTTTCTTGCTTTCTAAAAACTCCCTGCTTAAGACAGGTAGCTTTCTGCTGGAGACAGCTCTCTCTGCAGGTAAAAATTCTAAAAGCTCTCTGAATAGCTCATAGATTTTCTGACCAAAGGCAGAAAAGCTGTTATTAAAAAAAAAAAATTCTGCATCTTTTGACTGGGTCAGAAGTCCTGTTAGAAAAATTTTAAAAGTAATTCTTGGATTTTTCAATCAAAATCAAAAAGACAGAAAAAAATTCTAAAAGAGTTGTGCTCATTCTCCATAGATTTTCAGACCAAAATCAGAAATCTTATTAGAGAAAAATTCTTGAAGAGCTGCTTTTGCTCTCCAGAGATCTTCAGACAGCTCAGCTCTAGCTAGAGAAAGTTCTAAAGAACTGCTCTCTTGGTTTGCTTGCTCATCTCATGCATACCAAAAGCCCAGCATTTTATTTACATATCAATTAATTTATTTATTCCAGGTTCCCTTTTGATTATATTTTGAATCAGCATACCGGGACCCAAGCCTCTTAGCTCTTAGGAGACAGCAAGCATGGTAAAACAATTCAGAGACCTGCCTGCCTGTGTTAAACTAACTAAAACTAGTTTAGATGCTAAACAAGCTTTGTGGGACCCAGTCCTGAAATCACCATTTCTACCAAACCAGGGCCTAACCTTGCTTCGTTCCAGGTGGACCCTGCATTCAGGAAGCTGTCTACCTTTTTAAGAATAAACAAACAAACAAACAAACAAGCAAACACACAAAAATTAGCTGAATGGAATCTCCTGCAATCACCACTCCCTAAATCTCTTTGTCTCCTTCCTAGTATTTTTCTGATAAGTTAGCTCATAGTATAATTGCCTCTACTCCTTTATATTCATGAAGTCCCTCATATAACTCAGATTACATCTTTATATTTTGCATAGGTGAGAAATTGTTTATTTTTGAACTCATGTTTTCAGAGTTCTTTTCCATAGCCTTAAAGGCTGTCCTGAAGGTCCCAGTGTCCACCATTTTGCTTAGACATTAGCCACACGTTCTCCTGAACTCATGCCGTCTCTGATTATCATGGAGTCATTAATATTAACAGGGAGGACATTCCTTGGAGGAATGTGAGAATATGTACAATATTATACAAACAAGTCTTATGCCCACAGCAGCCACACTTATGGAGGCCCACACCTGCTAGCCCTGTCCCAGGGGCAGGAATCCTGTCATTCTGTCCCCACCAAGGCCATGCCAGACTTCTACAGCCGGACTGGCTATATGAATGGGGCTATCTTGAAAGAGCACATGATATTGATCTGAAATCCTTTAGATGCTTGTCCACTTTCTACAAGTGATGATCTGACAGTTTGCAATTAAGGTACTGCCATTCAAACTGCTTTGTACTGCAGTCTAAATATAGAGCATTCTATAAAGAAGACTGGGCAGTGAAATGGTGTCTGAATAGCCATCCAGATCCCTGAGACTCTCAAAATCCCAAGGAACAAGGATACTAATAATATACATAGTAGATAAGATGACTTTGATTCAAGTCTCGACTAGCCTGCTGCTCTTTCCAGAATGAGGCAAATACGAAACATCTGTGTTACTCAAAGTGCAGCGACAGATTCCCATCAGCCTTCTGAGAAAAGTGAGCCTGTATGTTAGTGGATCTGGGAAGTCCCAGTATAGAACAATATCCAGATTGCTGTAACAGATCTGGCTTAGCACTTAGATAAATATGAAAAACAAATTCCCCTCAACATTGAAATCTACACAAAATATATAATTGTGGTAGTGTTGCATCAAATATCAACTTCTATATACAGAGGCTTCTGTATACACAGATATTATTGGTGGAAAATGGTTATAGCATTATGAGAATGACTACAACCATTCTTAATCTGCTAATGAAAAAACAATGGGGACATTTCCTGTGGACCAGAACATGATCTGAGATGTTCTCCCGTCTAAACAATTTTCTAATTATTAAGAAAGTCAACGAAGTGGATAGCCGTGACAGCTAAATGAATTACATATTTGTCGTTTCTAAGTTCTGGGCACTGCAAGAGCTTGGAATTTTTTTTAATGTTCACTAAAAGCAGAAGCTTGAGGTGTGGCACCACCTTGTTCCCCTGTTGGTAACAGAATTTTTCTTTTCTCTGTGCTTTTACTCTAGCTTGTTCCAAAAGCAAAGACCCGAAAACAAAACCCAGACTGAATTCCAAAGCTAAAATTAGTACCCTTTTATTTAAACCCACGAGAGAGTGAAAGGAAACGTCGCAACATAAGAGTGTTGGGAGGTGATGGGAACAGGAAGAACAGTTAACAAAGATCACGTTAATGTGGCTGAAACGTCTTACAGAGAAGGAGGAAGAGGGACAGTAGGATGTGGCAAAGATTAAGAGATAAATGCAAAGAGCAAAACAAAACCCATATTTTTAAGTTCATATGAGTTACTGTAGCTCTGATGTTATCATTCTTTCATTATTATTGTTGTTTTGAGATGATATTTTGCTATAGTATGTCATGATTCTCTTGTATCTCCGTCGTACTGGAATTAAAGGTGTGAACCACAATATCTAGCCAATATTCTGCATATACAAACAAATTCTTTTTACATTTATATGGACACCTAGTTTGTTGAGATTTTTGCTTTTAAAAGAATGAGACTAGGGATAACAAGATGGACTAGAAGGGCAAGGTGTCTGCCACCACATCTGACATGTAGTCTGCAGGAAACCTCATGATAGGATAAAAGGATTCCAAAAAGTTGTCCTCTGACCTAAATAAGAATGCCATGCTATACATGTGACCCTGTTCAAATCACAGAAATAAGCAAAAATAAATAAATAAATAAATAAATAAATAAATAAATAATAAAAGCACACACACACAAAAAAACCCATAAATGCAATAAAAAGTTAAAATTAAAAACACTTGGATAGTGTTATGCTCAGATTACAACGTCCCCACAGACTACCAGAGACCATTTAGTTCAACTCACATGCAAAAGCAGAGTCTTTATTCAAGCTTGGGTTCAGACCATCCAACCTCTCCAACACAGTGGATGGGTGTGGAATGTCCCAGCTAGTAAAATCTTGTCTTTTTATTCTGTTTTCAGAAGAATGAGATGATTTCCAACTTGGCAGCTACATGATTAGTTAAGATTTAAGAAATTACATCTTGGCACATTTTTATTGACTAGCAATGATTTCAGCTTGTTATGGACAATTGTGGCTAACTTGAGCAATCTACTTTGAGACTCTGGAACATTAGGTATTTTCCTCTTAAAAGCCAATTGGCTGTCACTAAGTGTTAAGTAGTCATTATTAGGAAAGTTGTGGCTGTTTCTAGGGGGTGTCATGGTTCCTGAACAAATTGTGCGGCTTTTTTTTTTCTTTCTTTGTTTTTTTCCAATTCCTGAGTTTAACCTAAGGGCAAACTCAACATAAGATGGAGTCTGGAAACAAAGTAGAGTTTGTAATGTTAGGCTGGGTCCTTCACATAGATTTCTTTCTTTCTGCTGGTTCTGTCAAAAAGTTTCTATTCAGCAAAGCCCTATAGTGTTAAAGTATTAGAACAAACAGAAGTGATGAGATAAATATTAGACCTTTACCTAGAATATAACTTGTTTACATACATGCATTAAATAGGTATAAAAATCTTCAGTTTCTATAGCATGGCCTCACTCTTATATCTGTAAGCCTATGGGTATTTTTCTCACAAACTTTTTGTTTGGTGTTATCTCACTGTTTATAAATAAATATTTATTTATGGTCTTTATAAATTATGTAGAAGATTTGAGAAGTTTTATGTTTTTCATTTCTGAACTCTAATTTTTGTGAAGATGAAGAATATTTCTGTTTAGAGTTAAATCACCAACATCTAACCTGACCCTGTTGAATGCATCAATGTATGAGTGACTGGATTGAGTATGCTTTAGTTCCGTCTATGTATTTTCTTTGCAAAGCAAAATTAAGTTCAAATTAACAAAATTATTATTGAGAAATAGCATATCAATCTTTCGAAGCTACATTTTAAAATATGATGTGTGCGTGAAACTCATACAAATGAAATCAAGGGTATAAACACTTCTTTCTCTTCAGACATTAGTCATACTCATGTGTTGAGAAATATCTAGTAATTTCAAAATGTGTCATACCATTCAGTAAACAACAGCTACCTACTAGGCTATAGAAAACCAGAACTAAGTTTCAGAAAACTATAAATTAAATTACACTGAGATTGCTTCTCATACCAATTAGAAGAGCAAGCATTAAGAAAACAACCAAAATGGCATAAGATGCATAGAAAAGGAAACATACTGCTGGTAGTAGCAACACCTCCTTCCTCCACCCTGCCCCCATAGATTTGTGGCCATCAGTTACATAAGGGCAATTCCCTAAGCCCTTCCACATGTAGATGAGGCCTCCCTAACATCTCAGACCAAGACAATAGGAAAAGACCACAGGTCACATAGTCTCAAAACAGAGACCTCCATGCTAATGAGGTACCTAGAGGCCCTGCAAAAGGTATTTAATCTCAAGCCCACCCTGAGAAGTAGGGTATGGTTTTACACATCCATTTTCTATCATGACAATAAATGGCTCAAAACCACAGACTGCTTTCATCTTGATCCACAGTGAAGAACAATGGAGAAGACAGAGCCTACAGAGCCACAGTCTAGTCTTCAGTAGAAGACCTCTCTGCATTCCCAGACAGAACTGCCACAAAGCCTGACACCCATCAAGCCAAGGACTCTCTCCACTGGGAGGAGCTGGAGCTTCCCCCAGTATATCCCCCTCTCCTGCCCCACTAGACACAGTCAATGGCCCTCTGACATCTTTCTTTGCTCTTCTCCCAGTGGTGCCTGGATGTCCAAGAGCCTGAGAACCCCACAGTCCTGGCCTTGTCGCAGGCCCAAGGACCCCCAAACCAGCTCGGCTTTCCCACTCCTCAGACTACTTTTCTATCCCCAGAGAGGTGCTTGCTGCTCCCTTACAGCTCAGCACCACCCTGTCCATGGCGGCATGGGATAAGCACAGTCAAACTCTCCAAGTTCTGCCTTCCCAAGGGGCGGTGCCCCGCGGCGGAGCAGACTTGAGACCAACAACCCAACAAGAAAACATCTAATATTTGTATTTCTGAGTGACTTATTTGCTTAATGGACTTGAATTTCATCCATTTCCTTACAAATGACATATGTCATTCTAACCGGCACCTGTACCAAACTGTATTTATCCATTCCTTTTTTTGCTGTATACCTAAGTTGTTTCCACTGCTTAACTCTTGTGAATATTGACATGAGTATTGCAGCCATCTATGCGACGTGATGATGATGAAACCTTTGGTAAACATTCAGAAGTTGAACAGTTGGTGGTGTGGTAAATCTGTCTGTAGCTTGTTCAAAGTTCTAAACTGACTTCTACAGTTGAACGGCTGGTCTGTTTCCTACCAGCAGTATGTCCCCTGCCTGGTGCCGGGAACAGGCAAAGCTCCTACAGTCCCTTCAGTATCTCCCGGGGATTTAACCTTTAGCTCAACCTAGAACCAGGCTTCCTCTCACGGTCCACTGCCCCACATCTTCTCTCACTTATAGCTCTGTATATTGTGAATGCACGAATGACATGAAGCTAGAATGGAAAGTGCTTTGAGGAAAAAAGGAGACTAATGGTAAGTGGCTATATTAAAAATGATCACACTCTTGTGTGAACATGTCCATCTGGAACCCAGTACAATGTATCGGAGCCAATAAAAAGCAAGAAAGAAAATCAGAGCCAGTTCCTCCTCTGTGTGGTCAGGTCCATTAGTGAGCTGCTTTTTGTCCCTCCAACCAATTCCCCTTTCAAGTGAGTGTCTATCAGCCTCTGTCTTGTATTGACCTGCTATGAGATCCACTGTTTAGATTCCACAGATAAATGAGAATCGTGCTGTATTTGTCCTTCAGCTCCTGGCTTATTCCAGTAAACACAATCTCACTTTCATCTATTTTACTATCTACCCCAGTGTTTTAAGCCTTTTATATCTAAGCAGTATCTCACTGTGTTACACCTGCTGATTTTCAGTAATATTGTCCTATTTTACAAAGGAATCAACAGATAATAATTCTTCATTTGTGAATAAAGAAAGTCAGTAACAGAGGTCAGTGAGATGGCTCAACAGGTAATAATACTTGCTGCTCAAACCTGATTACCTGAGTTTGAGCCCTAGAATCTCATAAATATGGAAGGAGGGAACCCAAGTCGTCCTCTGTCCTCCGCAAGCTCTCTGTGGTTCATGAGATTACACAAACACATAATGTAGACAGGCATGCATGCATGAATGAATAGAAGGAAGGAACAAAGTGACAGCCAGCATCCATCAGGTGAAGCAGTCACATGACTTTCAAGAAGGGCATCACATCTCTCCATGTGTGGTAGTCTTGGGGAGTGCATTCCACAGAATTTGTAAACTGTGCAAAAGCGGAAGTACAGCAGATACCTCAAAAATGGTTTACTGTGAGGTTCTTTTTGACTTTTCAATTTTGTGTGTTTTTATGAGTTCCTTCTATGTACATGTCTCCTTAAATCTGACGGTGGCTTCTGAGTTTTCAGCTTCGTATTATTTGCTCCTTGAAGGAGAGTTACATCTAAGAATATTTTAATGGTCATATTCATTGTTGTGGTTTCAATGAGAAATGTTCCCCATAGACTCGTGTACCTGAATGCTTGGTCTACAGTTCTTGATGTTGTTTGGAAAGACTATGGAACCTTTAGGGGATTAAGCCTTGATGGAGATAATAGGCCATTAGGATAAGCCTTGATTTTATAGCCTGTCAACATTTGCTATTAACTCATCATTCTCTCCTCCAAAAATGAGAATTGTAGGGTCCCACCTGCACACTCCTGCCACTGTGCCTTTCCCTGCATGACAGTCTATATCCCTACAATAGTTAATTTCAATAGTCAATTCAATGCATTCTAGAATCATCCGGGAAATTTGTATCTGAGTAAGTTTAGGGATAGAATTACCTTGATTAGGTTGAGGTGGGAAAATCTATCTGCTGTTCGTGTCACCATCCCTTGAGATAAAATCTTAGACTGCATAAATAAAGACATCACCCTCAGCTTGTTGACTGTGATTGCAATGTTACCAGTCACAGTGCTTCTGCTTCCCTGACTTTCCCATTGTGATGGTGGTACTCTTGACCTAGAAGACAAAACAAGCCACTGTCCTATAAGTTGCCTTGGTCAGATTATTTTATCACACAACAGACATAGAAGTAGGACACCACCTAAACTGTGAAGAGAGTAAACTCTTCATTCCTCTCTACCATGTCAGATACTTGGTCTCTGTGACAGGAGATAGATACTGTAAACCATGGGTTTATGAGCAGGAAAAGCCTCCACAAGATGTTGGCCATGCTACCGCTGTGAAAATATGATGTACGTGTCTTGACATGATCAACCACCTACTACTTAGTGAAATCAATGCATGCACTGAATAACAACAATAAAACCAACAACACAACAAGGCTGGAAAGATCTTCTATGGACAAACATAGTGGAACCAACGGTAAGTCACCCAGGATGGCCAAAAAGGATTCTGAGAATCAAAGATTAAAACAAGCAAACAAAGAAGAACAAAATCAAAGAAACAAAACCCATAAAGGTCAACAACAGAAAGAATCAAGGAAAAAAGCTACATTTGGTCTTGAGATCTTTCTAGATGAGAATGGTGGAAACTGAAGGCACAGTTTCTACAAATTCCATCTACTGATGAGACTAATTTGTGGAGCATTATCACACATTAAAAGCAAAGTGTAAGATAAGGAAAAAAAAGACCAGTGAAGTGTATGTTATTACTTTGCTAACTATTATCTATTGCTAGCTGTTATCAGTTGGTTACTAGGAGAGAAGCTGTTGTCTGTTGATGGCTTTTGAGAACAGAGAGTTACTCTCCTTTGGGGAGATGACCTGGAAGGTTGCCAGTGCCCCAGACCATGTAAGTAGCACTCAGTGAATTCAAGTGTTATTGATAATAATTTCTTAAATTGAGGACACAAGTTGGAAATGGGTGGAGGGCTCCAGAAGCAGCTGGAGGAAGGCAGTGACAAATAGATATGATCAATATGTATTGTATACATGAAAATGCTTTCAAAGTATAAATAAAAATATTTTTAAAATAAAGGTATCTGGAAGCAATTGTTAGTAATGTAAATATATCTAAATATAGATTGCAACTAAAAATATCAAAAGTAAAGAATCTATCACACACTGCACGTTATAATTTGCTAGCTTTTTCTAAGGTGATCTCAAACTACGGATGAGCATTTGCTCCAGGGGAGGACCAGCTTTCCCATGGGAAAAATAAATAAAATTAAGAGCCATACAATTCATTAAAACACTCACAAACTGGGAGGTATCTGCCTAAACCTTAGTGATGTACATCTCCTCTGATGGCATCTGCTTGTTTGGGATTTTCTGTACTGCTTAAATGGTATATACCAAATTATTATTTTTTGTGTGTAAACTAGATATCCACAAGAAAGATTGCTATCATTTAAAAGCACTATTGCTGGTGGCAATTTATTTTAAAAAAATTAGACAGAATGAGTTTAAGATAATGTGATAAGGAAGCAAGTTGCAGGGCTGAAGGTGATTAACAAGAGTGGAAGTTCTTCCAGAGGAATCTGGTTCAATCCCAGGTTCAGTTCCACACTGCATCCTTCTTCTGACCTCTACAGACAGGCATAGATAGACTCAGGTTGAACACCTATACATATAAAACCATTAAAAAGAAAATTAAAAACACTTTCAAAAGATGCAAGTTGTTTGTAAATAAGAGAGAAGTCATGGAGAATTCTGTTTTGCTTTGAAACTTTTATGCTGTACTGTAATGAAATTTTCTGAAGTGATTTTGAACACGGAGCATTGAGGTTTCTCCTAGAAAATACCTTCATTCCAAAAATAATTTTCACATTCTTGACATTTTCTTACACGGAGACACTGAAATGTGACTATATCTTATACCAGTTTTCTCCTTCCTTCTCCCTAGAACTTGCTCCAATTCATCCTCCTCCCAACTCCATGCCCTTTGAAAAATGCATACATGTCTATTTCCAAATACATTATTCTGAAATAGCCTTCCTTTGATTTTATATATTACTCACGATGATCGATATTCAGCAATCTCAGCATTAATAGTCACTCCACCTAAATAACTCAAGAAAACAAAATGATAACAAATAGGCAAACCCAACTGAGCCTTCCCCATTCTTCACATTTATAATAATTTGGACTGTATCACTTCAGAACACAGTAACCTTTCAATAAATTTCCAGGAATCCAAATGGTTATGGGAAATAGAATATCCCAACTATATGGTAACATATAAATCACAAATTATTTATGGACTATTATATGAGATAAATTGTTTGCACATATTCATAAAGTACTCCCAGCTTGCACTAACCTTTTGAAGTGATTTATCCCATAACAGAATATATAAGATTATGTCAAGTAACAATTAATTCCTGGTAAAATATTTACCATGTATCAGCTACACTAATATTAATTAGTACACTCATTATTTCAGGAAACTGGTAGGTGATTTAAAGTTCTTCCTTGATCTATTAGATGAGCCTTTATGGCTAAATACTAGACAACTATATCTTACTGAGCAACTGAGCAGTCTCCTATGTTAGTTTCCTTCCTGAAGACTGAAAAGTAACTGTCACCAAATGTGGCTGTGGAGGGTTCATAAATGACTGAGAATTAGGCATCCCGTGATAGTCTTGTAAATGAATACAGATCTAGAAGGTTTGCAAGATGCTGTTCAGAAGGCTGGAGAGATGGCTCAGTGGGTCAGAGGGCTTACTGTCCTTCCAGAGCACTTGGATTCTGTCCTAATGTCTAGTTCAGGCAGCTCATGATCTCCCAAAACTTAAGCTTCAGGGATTCTAACACACACCTCAGGACCTTGAGAGTCTCTGCACTTACATGTACCTAAACATAAGCATGCACGTGCAATTTAAATAAACTAATTTTTTAAAGTAATAAAATATTAGTAATAAAATGAAAGTTACAGGTGGCTCAAATCAGAGCAATGGCTAAGTTTTCTATTTTACTAGGATGCTGTATAGGTGCTGTGTAGGCTTTCCTTTTTGGGAGGCAAGTGTCCATGCTTCTTTTACTTTCAGGCATGCTTGAGAATATCACCCTAAGTGAGATAACACAGACCCAGAAAGACACAGATGCTATGATTCACTTATAATTGGATGTTAGCCATATACTGCAAGATAACCATGCTACAATCCACAGACCCAAAGAAACTAGATATTAAGAAGGACACAAGGGAGGACTGAATTTTACATAGAAAGGGAAACAAAATGGTCTTTAGAAGTGGATGGAGAGAAGGAAGTGGGTCGAAGAGGGGGTGAAGAGGGATATAGGAATAAGGATGAGTTGCTGGGGGAGGGAGAACTGGCGAGGGCTGCAAGTGAGACTAGAAATTGATATGTGGGGTGATCTCTGGGACCAGCTAGAGACCTGGATGGGGGAGGCTATGGTAGTCTATGGGGATGACCCTACCTGAGATTCCTACCAGCAGGGGATATAGAGACTGAATTGGCCACCTCCTGAAGCCAGGCAAGGAGGAGGGGACATAAACCCGTTCACAAAACTTTCAACCCCAAATTGCTCCAGCCTACAAGATGTGCAGGCATAAAGATGCAATGGGCAACCAATGACTGCCCTAACTTAAGACCCATCCCATGTGAGAGAGTCAACTGTTGATACTGTTAAATGATACTCTGCTATGTTGACAGGCAGGAACCCAGCATACCTGTCTCCTGAGAGGCTTCATTAAGCCGCAGATGGAAACAGATGTAGAGACCCACAACCAAACATCAGGTGGAGCTCAGAGAGTCTTGCGGAAGAGTGGGAGATAAAACTGAACAAGCCAGAGGGGTCAATGATATTGCAAGAGGACCTACAGAGTCTATTAACCTGGGCCCATGGGGGTTCAAAAAGCTTGAACCACCAACCAAAGAGCATGCAGGGCCTGAGAAGGGTAGGGGTAGTGGGGGGAGGATTTGTAAGGGCAGGACTGGGAGGGAAGCTGGGGAGGGCTGTAATTGGGATGTAATGTGAATAAAATAAATAAATCATGCAAAAAATCACGCAAGAGTTGTTACAATGTCTTACAATGAACTGTCTCTCCAGATGTTGTACAGGAAGTAGCCTCTGAAAATAGAAATCAGGTCTATCCATGAATTAAGGGAAGGGTTGGTCATGCCAGCTTACCAACAATAATTTCTCCTGCAGAGGAAAGGTTTGTGGATGATTAATTCCAGTATGAATGGCCGTGAGTTCCTCCATCTGAGCTCCTCCATGTTGGTACCAAGCCACCTGAAGGTAAATGATCTACTTTGGAGAAGTGTGGTCCCACTTGTCTGAGCTACCAGAAGTGTCTTCTTTCTGTCTGATTCATGCTTCCTAGAAGGCACAGATGAATGTAAACCTCAACCACGTATTTGCATACAGGGTAATAGCAGCTTCCCTCGGGGTCTATCATTTACTTGTGTTCCTTAAGTAACTAATCTGGGGGTGGGAATTTCTCTGGAACATAAACAAAAAAAATGATTGAAGAGACCACTCAAATTTGACTGTCTTGAATTTTCTCCAACTTTACTCTTTTTTTTTGTTTGTTTGTTTGTTTCAATTAAAGTGAAATTTAAAAACACTTGTCACCAAGGCTTTGTGAGCTATATAATTGTTGTTGTTGTTGTTATTGTTGTTGTTGCTGTTGTTGTTATAGATGATTATTCCCCACCTGGTAGAATATTAGATCAACATTATTGACCTCTACCATGAAGATCAACTTGTAACCACAAATGTCCCATTTTTTTGGCAAAATTGTCCATAGTAGGGAACTAGTGGCTACTCAACTGTAGCAAGTCTCGTGGCGTGACTTTATTTCTACAGGGCACCCAAAGATAACTGCTCCCTTGGGAAGAGCTTTGTGTGAGGAAGCTGTGCTCAAGGATAAGGAGAACTTTTATTTAAGGGGGAGTTGTGGGGGAAGGTTCTTTTATGCTGCCAGTTGTGTACTGGTGGAAGATGTTTGGACCTAACTCATTCCGGGCTAACTCAGAATATATGCAAGAGTTTCCTGCCACTACAACCTTCTCCTCTCCCCCATTCCTCTAGTACTGTGAGAACAGCAGCTTCATTAGGTAAATGGAAGATACAAAGATTCTATACTCTATTTCTTTCTTCTTATGATGATTTTAAAGTATAAAACGTATCCCCATCACTATTGCTTGACCTTGGCTTTCAGTGTAAGCCAGGAAAAAACAGTCCACATTGATGGAAATCAAGCCAAAAACATAAGTTTCAACTAAAAGAAACAGATCAAAGAACTGGGTCCATTATCATTACAAAAGAAGAGAATACAAAAGTTAAGCTTGGGAGAGAAGAGTTCTCTCGGAAATCAAATATACATATAACAATATGTTGACTTTTTGTGAATGAAAGGGGAGTGACTTTGCAAAGAAGCCAACTCGAATAAAAAGTTTGGGGTCGTTCATTTTCATGGAGTCATCGAGGCAGCATTCTAACAGTGTGACCACATAAGGTTAGAGCTCTAGAAATTTTCAAACATTGGCCAAGGTCTATGTTGAAGAAGAAAATGTGATTTTATACACAATGGAATTGTATTTACACAATTACATTGAAAAATGAAATGAGAACATTTGCAAGCTCATGAATGGAACTGGATATCATGGTGTTTACAAAAATATAAATAAGCCAGACTAAGAAAAGCAAACAACAAGTTCCTTTTGTATGTAGAACTTAGATTTAAATTCTCTCTCTCTCTCTCTCTCTCTCTCTCTCTCTCTCTCTCACTCTCTCTCTCTCTGTGTGTGTATGTGTGTGTGTGTGTGTGTGTGTGTGTGTGTGTGTGTAAGTGTGGGCGGTGGGGGTGGGTCTATGCCTGTGTGTCTAAGTGGCAATTATGTTTATCTGTGGGTCTATGTTTTTCATGTGAGTATGTGCCAAAACTAAAAGAAGAATAGTAGAAGGAGCCTTAAGGGAGGAAGGAAAGAGAATTGAGTACAAATTACATATTATGTGTTTCCCAGTCACTGATATGTATCCATAAATTATAACTTCTTGCCTCAAACAGGAATGGCTTCCATAACTAATACCACTTCCATGCTACTGACTTGCTTGCAACTTAAAATGTAGAGCCACCAGAGGAATCATTAAGCAATGTTGTCTTATATCAATTAACCTTAGAAATATGTTGGTAGTGGAGGAAAAAAAATAAGTTTTGAAGAAATTCTTTATTAACCACATGCTAATCTGTGAAAACATTATTTTGATAGCAGATGTATCAATTCTGTGTAGACATTAAGGACTCATGGAGTCTGATTAAAATAGAATTTTGTTTCTCCCAGAGTATACTTGAAGGTGTCACTATTATAGACACGAACACAGTGTCTTTATTTCATATTGAAATGTCATTCTAGAATAGACATGTTGAAACATAAGAATGAATACAATTAGAACTTAACATTAAATGTGAGACAGTAAGGCCACAACCTGAGTTTCCTAGGAAAGCTTTTATTTAACATGATTAGACTAGGAAATTGCGCGCACACACACACACACACACACACACACACACACACACACACACTTGCACGCAAACACAAAGATATAAAGCAGGGGTTTGGAGACACGAATCAACAGTTAAGAGCATATATTAACAGTTCATGCTGGAAACCTGAGTTCTGTTCCTAGCACACAGAATGTCTGGAAACTCAAATCTGCCTGAGCTCCAGGTAATTAGATGCTCTGTTTTTGTTTCTGTAGGTCTATGTGCATAAATCTTCATACAGTCACACACACACACACAACACACACACACACACACACACAACACACACACACATATACACACACGAATTAAACATAAAATAAAATATTTTAAAATGAATATTTAGATATAAGAACCATTTTTTTCAGTCAAGATAGAATATAACTTGTTTTTAAATATTTGGGAATGGTTTTTAAGTTAGTTAAGAAAGGCTGTCTCATAAATATCACAGTACACAGATTTTACAAAATAATTCTAGAAATTAATTATAAATAAGCAAAAATAATCAAAGTATTTGCAAGCTAAAATATTATCTTCACTGACTTTTGGTTCAAATAAAAATCAAAACTGCAATTATGGGCATTACAGTAAAAATGACAAGATTATATATCAAAGGATGTGAGATGTAGCTAATGATAAAATCAGACAAAGTATAGCAGCAGTGAATATTTTCATTATGAAAGAAAAATGCTAAAGGAAGCAGGCATTTAATTAAATAAGTAACACAAAAGCACAAGACCTGAGTCCATAAATATTATCTGTAAAGATTCTTGTTAACAAATAGAAAGATGTCTCAGCAGTGAGGATGTTTTGCTGCTCTTGCAGAGGACTCAAGTTTGATTCTCAGCATCCATGTTGAGGCTCAAAGCTGCCTAACTCAAGCTCCAATTCTTCTGGGATCTAAATTCAACTATGCACACACACGTGCATGAGTGTGCGCGCACACACACACACCTTCATACACACACATAAACATGCACAGAAATAAAAACAATTCTTTAAAACTTGCAGACCAAAACATATTTAAAGTAAGAGGAAAATAGAAAATGGGTAAACTAAAACATTTAAACATTTAAAAGTAGAAGAAGCAAACATTACATTGGCTATACAAATTGATCAATCACCAGGACAGATGGCCTTTCTATAATGCTATTCTGAGCACACCAGTTCAAATGCAAATAGTTAGAAATGCTGTGTAACCACAGAGAGCTGCAATTTGTGATGAGATGCAAACATTAGATTTTTTAAAAAGAATGGATAGAACCTTGAATATTTTTAAATTTGATGGTCATAGGGTACCAGGAGAACTGCATTGCAAGAACACAAGAGGGGAAATCAGTAGGGCCAAATCTTGAAGAAAGTGGAGTGCACACTGAGAAATAACCTAAAAGTAGGATATGGAGAGTGGGAGTGGTTGATCCCACCTGTAATCCCTGAGTTTGGGAAGCTGAAGTAAGAATATTCCTGGAAGTCTGAGGCTAACCTAGGCTGTATGGTAAGATCTAGGCTAGCCTAGGTTATACAGTGAGTGCCAAGCCATCCAGGGGTCTACAGGGAGACACTATTTCAAAAGCAAAATCAAATATTAACAAAAGACTTAGAAAAATGTGCTTGTGAATTTGGATCTGAAAGTACATCTGTGAATAGATTTTGTGTGTGTGTGTGTGTGTGTGTGTGTGTGTGTGTGTGTGCGTGCGTGCGTGCGTGTGTGCGTGTGTGTGATGGAATCATTTAGTAATTTGGATTTTTAAAATTTATACTACTCACATAGTTTCCAGACTTAATTGACACCAGGGTTATATTTTATTATAAAGAAGTACAATTCTTTTCTTTAACACAGGTTTGCATATTTTTAAGATTATAACTTACACAAAGTCTATCAAATAGCTATGCTTAATAGGGCTCCAAGGCTTTCTGCTTCCCAAATCTAAATGGCTTCTTATACATCAATATAATACGCTGTCAATGATGTCCCATTGACTAATGCGCGAATGTGACATTGGACATTGTCATTTGTTTTAACTTTCAATACCTGTTGTGAAGCCTTGTGGGCTATTTATATAAGCAGCTGTATGGTTGTGTCTTTCCAGGAAGAGAAAGCCTTCACTTTTCCCATCCTTGACTGAAACAACATTGTCAATCTTGTTAACGGTGAATAAGAATATTAGAGACACATGTGACAACTGAGGTAGAAAAATTAGGTCCCTGCTGGCAATTACCTATCAGAGCAGATTGACTGATTGCCAAAGCTAAAACGCATGTAAACTGTCAGCCGTCATAACAGGGCAAATATCACAGAACCACGGTGCAGAGTCAGGTAAAAATCCACTTTTCACTGTTGGGGACCTGCCCTCAGTGCCACACATTCATAATCCTCTCCCATCAAGCCAGGTCTACACATTCGGAGACGTCCATCATTCTAACAGTCAAATATATGTCCTGTCAAATACATTCAATGGCCCTCATGATAAGTTGGACAGGAAGTGACATGCTACACATGATTGAGTAGAAAGGGCATATCATGTACAATTCCTGCTGTCACATTTGTTATTCCATTTCTATATCTCTGTGGCAGACTTAACCTTGACATGTCCTAGATTTAGTTGTTATGGCCAATTAATGGGCAGAACCAGGGTAAAAAATTAATATTTTTTAAATTACACATAAAACATGATTGAAGGTATCCTAGGGAAGTAAAAAGAGAAAATTATTTCCTTTTGTGATGCATAAATTAGTTTTTATTGTGTGTTGAAAACACGTATATCATGATTCCTTGACAAAAAGAAACTGCAAGTGTGACCATGCATCTTAAATTTGTCCAAAATGGCCAAAGCATCTTAAAGATTCTGTACCACGCAAAGCTTATTGTTTTTAATAGCCTTTACTGTGAAGACATGATGCTCGTTACTCAAATGAGGTACCTACAAATCAAGTTACTCAGAAAATATTGAGAGAAATCAGACTTTGGTCAAATAACATGCTAAAGAGAAATCAAGCTTATCCATCTGCAGCAAGCACTGTGTTCTTAAACTAATCAAGAACTGACCATGAAAATAGATGAGTCATTTTATCTTTTCCTTGAATTTATACCATTAGAATTTTATACCAGTAGTTGCTGTTGGATTACCAACTAGACCATTGAAAATAAGACTATTTTCTTCTAGTTATAAGAGCCATTCTTTGTTTTTCTCCATCTTTTATTAAAGAGAAAGAATTGATAAAAATGATTTTCCCCTTTTATAGCTGCTGTGGTTTGAACATGTTCCCCTCTATTCAGGTATTGAAGCATTAAGCATAAGAAATGGGACTTTAGGGATCTAATTAGGTCATGAGAGTACCTTCTCGTGATCTTCTAAAGGAGGTTTCATGAGGTTGTTTCTTTCTTTTTCATTCCAAATTTTGTAGTGGGAAAACAAAGTCTACTCTTTTTTTTTTTTTTTTTTGGAGGTGTAGCTCTCACCAGTAAAACCTGCTGCCACCTTGAACTATAATGTCCACATCCCCCGAAGTATACGTAAATAAATTTTCATATTTTATAAGAAGTCACTGTGATTCAAATATTTTATCATAATAATAAACGAAAGATACTACCTGGTAATTCTAACTCACATTATCCTGATAATTAGTGCCATCAGATTTTTGTATTTAAAATGGACTTTGAGGTCAGTTCTGTGATTGCAATGATGTGCTTGTAGGCCATTTACTGATTTTTGTTATTGTTATAGGAGCTATTTATAAGCTGTAAATTACAATCCCTTAACCAATCTGTGACATATAAGTCCTCTCTTTTAGGATCACATGTTCACTTTTTTAGTTCCCCACAATTCATAAGAGTTTATAATAGTACATTCCATTATATGTGATATTTGTGCTGCTTCTGTACTCATGTGTTTTGTCTAAGAAATCACTTATCAAGAACAAGATCATGAACTGTTTACCTGTTTTCTTCTAAGAGAATCTTATACTTGGATTTCCGCCATTTTTGATTTAACCGTCACATGTTAGAAAATGTTACACTTCATTGGGTCCTTTTTAATGCTTGTGTTTGCTTGTTTGATTATTTTAGAGATGCTTTCTCATGTTCTAGAAAGGTCTTTTTATTTCAGTGTAATGTTTATGTTGTTTCAACTAGCAAGAACTGCAAGGATGTTCACATGCATGTGCACATCTGTGAATATGAGATGGGCCTCATGTTATACCCATTGCTCAGACTTTTTGTTAATATGATCAAATACTTGAGAGAAACAAATTAAATGTTGAAAAGGTTTTTTCTTTTTGTTTTGTTGTCTAATTTTTTTTTTAATTTTGGTTCAGATTTTTGGAAGTTTCTAGTTTTCCATGATTGAAAGGCTTTATGAAGCAAATATCTCACCTTGTGTTAACCAGAAAGAGAGGAGAGGAAAGATAAGAGAAGAAGAAACAGGAAGATGAAAAGAGGAAGAAGACTGAGAATGATACAGAGTCATGGCATACATTTTGAGAGCATACCACAGTCACTAAGTTCTTCCAACAAGAACACTTCTACTGAAGTTTCCAGTATTTCCTAATATAGCACTACCAAGCAGAAGGTTAAACTGCTAAGGCATGAATCTTTAGAGACATTTGATAATTAAATCATGTAACATAATTAGTTTTATTGTCCACTTGACACAAACCCAGGCGTATTTGAAAAGAAAGTCTCAATTGAAGGTTTTCTTCCTTGAGATTGGACCATAGACATGTCTGCAGAAGCAATTTTTATTCCTAATTCACGTTGGAAAGCTCAGCTCACTATGGGTGGGCCCATACCTGGGAAAGTGATCCTAAGATATATAAGAAAAGTATCTGAGCAAGTCAGGAGACAAGCCGGTTAGAAGCATCATTACATGCTGTCTGCGTCAGTTCTCCTTACACGTTTCTGACTTGAACTCAAATAAAAACTTTCCTCAAGTTGTTGTTGTTGTATTTATTTATTTATTTATTATTATTATTATTTTGGTCAGGGTGTTATCAGTCACACCAATGGAAAAACAAATTAGAACACAATATGAGGTAATATACATATTAATTCATCCAAATTACACTGACTGTGCATCAGAATGAGTTGAATTTGTTTTATAATCTTTGGAGGATTTTCAAATACAGGAAACTTTGGCCTTCAATCTCAGAATTTTTCTGACTATGCTAAATGTTCTCATCTAGGCCTGCTCTGCTAAATCTTTTGTTTTCTTCAACAAAAATTTACTTAGCATTGTTGCTATCATTCCAAATGTCTATTTATTTAACTCATTCTAACTTTTCATAAATTATTTTGAACACATTGTTTTGTGATCTTATATAGTTAGATGTCTCTTCCTCAATGAGTGAGCTGACTATAGAGAATGTCAGGTTATGTTGGGCTGTAGCATGAGCATGGGCATGGGTCCTGAGGGTTGAATTATGGCAGAGGCACAGGATTTGTCCATGTTCACTCCACGCAGCAGATGTGAGGTATGAGAAGCCACAGGGCTCAGAGAGAACACAGTCTGGGGCCACGTGGGGAGCCGGAGCTCTTGGGTTGAGGATCCCTGGGCCAGGCGGTGGCCGGGAACTGATTGGTCTCAGGCCCTTGGGCTCTCAGACACTGCTGAGAGGCCTCAGAAGGGCTGAGAAGGAATGTACGAGCTAGATCGACAGCAGCCTAAGGGATGAAGGGGACAAGCTCCTGATTCATCCTGGTGGAAGGAGGCTCTTGGTCACAGCAACCCATTTGTGTGGGTCATGGCTGACTCGGCCAGCTCACTTGAGTTGGCAGCCTCCATGGTTGGAAGAGTAGCGAGGTCCAAAGCTCGATAGTTAATGGCCTTCTCCACGGCTCCCCATAGTGGGCCCAAAAGAAGAGAGGTAGTTCATGGTGTTAAAATGTTTATTGTCATGGTGGAAAGTGGATGAAGTTATACCCCGTATTCTCAGGGTGGGCCTGAAGTTAAATACCTTTTACAAGGAGGAGGGTCTGAGAAGGAATGCTTAATTGGCTACTCCCTCTGGTCTTTAGGTATCTCATGAATATGGAGATGTCTTGAGGCTCTGAGGTCTGTAGTCATGCCCTCTACCTGTGCTATGTGACTGATGGCCAAAAACCCCTCTTTGGGAGGAGCTGTAGAGGGCTGTGGCTATGTGAAAGAAACCAAGGGGTCCAGGAGCAAGGCAAGACTCCTACCATCCCTGAGGGTCCCCTGGATTAGAATCCAGCTCAACCAGGTACCCAGCTGCCTCTCACAGCCCGCTGCCCCACCAGGTTACACAGGTCTGCATTCAAGTCCTTCTTTCTAAAACATTCATAACTCATAAATCTTCACTGTAGAGAGATCAAAGGCTCTATCTCTTGTCACCTGTCTTATCACCTAATTAGAACTGGAATATTTACTATAACAACATGAACATAAATTGCTACAGTAGGTATTGCTCTATCTATCTATCTATCTATCTATCTATCATTTATCTTAAAATACTAATGTCTCCAGATTAAATGTTTACTTCATCTTTCCCACAACCATATGCTAGTGAGATCTTTGAAGGAGAAACTTCTTTGAAAAGTTAATTATGTCAAATGGTGTTGTTCCAGGGCACACAGGTGAAAGGATATCTTGCTAAAGCAAACTTGTGAATGTTTTCCTGAGGCATACACAGGTGAAAAGATGCTTTGAAAGGACCCATAATGAAGGAGTATAAATATGACCTCACAGACAGTGAGAGACAAACACCGAGTATCAGTTCACGTTGCCCCATCTTGCTATTTTTCACTAATAACACACATGTATTGGTTTGTCTTCCATAGTGTTGTTGAGCTTAACTTGTGGTAATGCTGCCTTGAGAGACGCTTGCTCAAGAACTCCTCATAAACTTCCTGCTCGAGCTTGCTGCATCCACAGTCTCACCTCACTCCAGTTGTTGAGCCTTCAGGATGGAACTACAGCTGCTGGTTCAAGCCTGGTGTCTGCCTGCCTAGAGGAATGGTCTGAAGCTGCTGAGTCATGCTTTGTGTTTGCTACACGACCAAACTGTTAAAAAAGGAGACTGAGCTTCCCCCAAAAGAACTATTGCTAAACAGGTCCACTTCCCTCATATTCTAATAACTTTTCTCTTCCACTACCTTTGCTGGGTGGTGGGCTAGTGGAGAGGTTGAACCCTTGTTAAAAGTAGTTTTAAAAAATGTATGCCTATAGGTCTCATTCAATGGTTTAGTTTGTTTGTTTTCTTTTCTTCTCTCTCTTTAAATTTGATAGCCCTCTAGATTTCTAGACAGATCAAATCAAAGCAGGTTACAATTGGGTTCAATCTATATCCTGGACTTGGTTTGTCTTATTTTTTTTTTTTTATAAAACACTTGAGCAAAAGTCTGAGAATATAATGAATCATAAGCAACAAGTTTTGTTGTTATTGTGTCTATATCATAAATCCTGAGTCTATGAAACTGACAGTATAAGGTAGAAATTAAAGCAATTGTTCACTATCTTGTTTGATGAAAAGATTAAGTGAATGTCATTCCAGGAAGTTCCTTCTCTGTACATCCATCTGTTTCATAGTCACTGAAAGAGACAAACTTGGAGGTGTGGTGGTCCCTTACTCCCAATCCCATTGGCAATTTAATGAAAATTGAGAGGAGAATATACATGGTGAGATCAAGACATGCTATTTCCCACAGGGAGGCTTATTCCATGTCCAGCCCTTTCACATTAAAAAAAAATCAATCCGATTAATACAAACTAACCCAAACTGGATAAAAAATGTTATCAACCAAAGTCTAATTAATATATATGCAACTTAAAGACATAGAATTAATGTGTTATAATCATTTTATTATTGCTTGTATATCTGTGTGCACATGTATATGTAGTATACTTGCCCCTGCAAGCAAGAGAAGTTGAGCTTTATTCTCTGCCCACCTTACATATGAGACAGGGTCTCTCGCTGAACATGGAGCTTGTTATTACAGTAAGGCTGACCAGGCTACTGGGAAGGAGAATGGAGCAATGGAAAACAGATTATATAAAATGTTCTCCAGCGTTGTGTGTATGCGTGTGTGTGTGTGTGTGTGTGTGTGTGTGTGTGTTGTATTTGTTAGTGTTTGTAGGCCAATATAGATTAGCCAAATAAGTGAAATTAAAAGCAAGATGTGTCAATTCATGCAGGCATTTTAGGAATAGAGTGATAATCTGTCAAGGTCATTAGACAAAAATACATAGAAAGAGAGGAGTGAGATAAGGAACTACAATATGGACACTTAGAGGGAAGACACAAAAGTATAAATACAATGCTATACTGAAGTATTGCTGAGTATTCTAATCTTTTAATTTCTGAGACATATCTGATAAAAGCAACTTAGGAGAAAAAAGGGTTTATGTAAGCTTGTAATTCCATATTATACTTCATATCTGTGGGAAAGTCAAAGCAGGAAATAATCAAGTCACATTCCCAGTAAAGAACAGAGAGAAATGGATGCCTTGAAATAAATGCTTGTTGACTGAGCTCAGATAGACCTATTCTTGCTTACATAGTTCAGAAGAAGTCTAGGGAATGAGACTTCCCACAGTGAGGTAGGTCTTCACACACCTGTTAATTAATTACAATTAAAAGACAGTCATCCATAGACATGCTCATAGGCCAATCCAGTATAAACAAGCCTCCACTTGGTGTTTTTTCTCAGATGATTCTAGCTGGTGGCTGGAACACAGGGAAGTCCTTCACTGATGGCCACAAGATGATGGCAGGCCCCAATAACATGAGAAATTTCGTGGGTTTCCAAAATGGCTTTATTAGCATGGCAGATGGTAGTTGAATCTAGATGTGTACCCTCCTGAAACTCAGGGCAGACCTGAGTTAAATAGGAAGGGGGCAGGGGAGAGGGTCTGAGAAAAGGACATCAATTGGTTATACCCTCTGGCCCTTAGGTAACTCATTAATATGAAAATCTCTCTAGGGCTGAGGCCTGTGGTCACTCTCTCTACCTGTACTCTTTGGGAGGGGTGCATCCTATGTGACTGAACTGTGCAAGTTAATGGAGTTCCATGCCACATGTTAAGAGCCTGGATTCTGGGAGTGTGGCAGAATAAATGCCCGTCCCTTGCAAGTCTCCAGGCTACTTCCAGTCAGCGCTTCTACCAAAAATCAAGACTTCCTTTCACAGCCCTACAAGTTACTTCAAATTGGGAACTATATCTCAGTCTCACCGTGTATGTAATATATGTTGGAATCATTCAACAAAAAAATGCATTGGAAAAATAAGTGATACATATTTTCAAACTGAAACTTCCTAGAAATATCATACATAAAAAGCAAAGAGATATTCTCTAAACAGGGGGAGTTAGAAGGCTTTGTGAATAAGAAAATCTTATAGAACTTTCTGGCCAATAGTATTTTACTAGCCCATGGTATATGATGCTGGGAACCAATTTTAGGAGTATATATCATGTTAGAATATAGTCATATAGAGAAGAATGTTAATTCAGAGAAATGTGTTTGTTTATGTCAGTGACTTAATGTGTGACTATAATAAGCATCTTAGAATTACTTTAAAATTTTGGGAGGGATATTTCAAAGTTTCATGATATAAAGACAAACTTTTAGAAATTATTTTAAAATGAGTAAATATCATTTCCAATATTCTTTTTAATTCTAAAGTTCTTATTTTTGCAAATATGCTTATAATTTTATGCATCTAATAAATTTCAATAGACCAAGCACTTTAAAAGACTTTCATCAGCTGTATCACAATATTCAAATATCCATAGAGACTGGATTTCCTAAGTTTGTTATCTTAACAATGAATAAAAAGGTTAGTCTATTATACTGAATCTATTCTGCCAAACTGCTATATTACTAGATTGCTGAAAACAGCATTATTTTAATTAAAAGGTAAGTACAAAATAGTAATCTACTCCACTGTTCACGTCACAGATGTTAGCAAATCATGTTTAACTGCCATTGCCTCAGCCCATTAGCTTCTCAGTCTGGATATCTTATTATAGTGGCTCAGTAAATTTCTCAATGTTCTTCTAACCTCCAGGACACCCAGAACAGGTCATATCTTTCGCTAGATTGACTGGAAATTGCTATCACTAAGTGATGGTGTCTGTGTTCTTTCTAAGCATTAATGGGCACCCTTGCACAGTGAATCTGGGTCTGCAGTCTGGGTTTTTTTTTCATTCCCTGTAGACCCCAGAACAAAAAAAAATAGATGGGGGCATTTGTAGGTTCATTCCTGAAAATACACCATTGGCATCAACAGTTGCAACGTAATCTTAGCATAGAATGGTACTTCTCCATTAATATAAAGTGTTTATAAAATATTTGTTCCTGAAATATCATGTGATGCATCAATACTTACAAGGGTCGTTCTGAAAGTCCTAGTCATTGGAAATAGCCATGACACTATAGCTGTGGGCTATAGCATGACAACAGATGACTAATGATTTTTAAGTTATCCCTCAAATTTCTTTGTTTGAATAATCATTTAAATATTACAGTATAAATGTTCCAAAGTTGCAAGGAAAATCACATTTTCACTTTTTATTTTTGTATTCCTGCTTTGTGCTAATACACAACTGTGAAAAACTCAGCTCGTCTGATTATCTAGTAAATCATATATTGAAAGATTACAAAAAATGGTCAAATCGACTCAAAAGTTAACATTATAACAAATAACTCTACTCAATACGCCAAAGCTACAGTGCTCTGAGAAGTTGGGGAAAGGAGATATCTCAGTAGTTAAGAGCACATATTGCTTTTGTAAAGAACCTTGGTTTAGTTACCACCACCCAGTTCAGCAGCTCATAACACTAGCCCCAAGTAATTCCAGTCCCAAGAGGACATGATGCCTTCAGTTTCTGCAGGCACCTACACTCATGTTTACACCGGTCCCCGACTCAGCACACCCACTCAAACATATGTTAAGACATTGTTGTAGTCAGGTGATATCTTGGTTCTCTTGCTGTGAAGAGATACCGTGACCACAGCAATTCAGTGAGCAAAAAACGTATATTGGGGATCAGGAGATAAATGGCTTAGTTTTTAAAGAGTACTTGCTACTTTTCTGGTGTCTGAGTTTGGTTCTTAACAGCTACATTGAACAGCTCACAACCATCTCTGACTCCAGCACCAAGGCACATGACTTCCTGATCTGGACTCTGAGGGCACCTATATCCCCCCACCCCCAGAAAACCTGCATACTCATTAAAACCTATAAACTGAGCTCACCCACTCGTTTTCAAAGTTAGAATGCCATTCCTTTTCCACTTTCTTCTTTTTCCATCACTGCTCATGATATCTTATTTGTGATTATTAAAAAATATGTCAGTATGTTTATACACAGCATAGCTGCTTATACTGGCTGGTTGGGCCTTGTAGAAAGAGTCTGATAAGCATAGAAATAATAATGATAGTTGCAGTGCTATCCATATGTGACAAATATTATATTCACATATTTACTTTCACATCAGATTGAATCTGGGAAACAGTGACAAAATTCTACTGAATATATTTATAAAATATGCATACATACATACAGGTTGAAATTTCAATCAAAATCAAAATTTAAAGTGCTCTAAAAGTCATTTTTCCTCTGAGCATCATAATTATGTCACAGGTGGAAAATTCCATACCTAAATTTACATGATGTTATCTAGTCAATGCACTGAAAAGATAGTCCAAAATACATGGATGAGCTAACACCAACTAAGAATGTAAGAAAAAGTGTTATGTAAACTGACCAGTTAGTGGCTTAGTTTCAAAATATTTTTATAAAAGAGATTAAATGAAAGAACTGCATGGGCAAACTTCCAAAATGAAAGAGACAAGTGACCACTTGGCATTAGAACAACGTGTGGACAATGATGGTTCTACTGGATACAGAACAAACATGACACAGTGTGGGGTCTTAGTGTTAGAACTAAGCAGAGACACAAGTCAGTTAAAGCTATATTACACTTGTGAATTCTAAAACAAAAGTAATTTTTTGTTGTTGTTTTAGAAATACTTTAAGTATTTCTAAAATAGATAGCTCCTACCTTATTCATTATAACTTTTAAGATATATTATTTTTTATATCATTGCAATATAATTAGCATAACCATTTTAAAGAGGAGCAGACACTGAATATAATTTTATGGCATATCTAAAGGTTTGTTGTTTGAAGGTAGTAGGAGAGCAACTACAAATAATACATGACAATAATTTTCCTAGGGATCTGATCCAGATCTTTCTTTCTCTCCTGCCTGACATGACTTGCAGTTTATGAACACTTGTGAAATAGCAGAAAGAGAAATTTCTCATCTAAACTATGAATTAAGAACTAAAACAAAGGGCTGGAGAGATGGCTCAGAAGTTAAGAGTACTGGCTGCTCCTCCAGAGGTCTGAGTTCAATTCCCAGCAACCACATGGTGGCTCATTAACTATCGATAATAAGATCTGGTGCCCTCTTCTGGCCTGTAGGCATACATGCAGGCAGAATCCTGTACACCTAATAAACACACCAATCTTTAGAAAACAAAAAACAGTAAAAGAACTAAAAGAAAACAAAGCACCCAAAACAATGCATGATTAAATTTGAATTTCAGGTAAAAAACAAACAGGTGGAGTCACTAGAGATGGCTGAGTAGTTAGGGGCTCTGGTTACTGCAGCAGGACTGTGTGTGGTTCCCAGAACTCACATCACAGCTCACAATCATCTCTAAATTTTCAAGGGGTTCTAATATTCTCTTTTTACTTGTGTAGGCAACAAACATGGATAAACATGGTGCACACACATGCATACATGGCAAACATTCATATGCATAAACTAAAACTAAAACTAAAATGTAAGTAAGTGTGAAGTTATCATCGTTATGATACTTTTGACAAGTTTTAAGCTAGAGCTTAAGTGCTGCTTAGCTGGGTAGGTGGACACATTTGAGTAAGAGGTTCTGGTGTGTCTAAAGGACTAAACAGACTGTCCTCAGAGCAAAGTAACCTAGTAAGTTTTTTCTGTTGGGTACTTTATGAAATGAGAGTTTAATTTTAAAAAGTGAGAACCTAGTCTCCAATGCTGCCAAGCATCCACCCACAACAACCCAGGCATAGTTCCAAAGGTTCCTATACGTTATCCAAGCAACAGACAGGTTGTACTGCATTGGGAGAGGACAGGCACACAGAAAGATAAGTTGGTTGCTGATTGTTTGATCACTCAGCTTGTTGGTTGGTTGGATGGTTGGTTGGTTGGTTGGTTGGTTTTTTGGTTGGTTGGTTGCTTGGTTGCTTGGTTGATTTTCTCTTATTGTCTCAGCTTAAGTTTAAAATGAACTATTGATGGCATAAACAGTATGTCTTGATTTCTTTGGCTCTTCAAGGCATTTACTTAAATATTGGATGGAAGAATTATCTTGTAAATTTATTAAGAGTCTTTTTCAAACTTTTTATACTATTTTGAAATCATCTATAATTACTTCCTGTTTGTGCTGGAGCAGTCATCCACTACAGGCCTCCTACCACTTTACCTCACACCTGCCATGTAGTCAAAGTCTATGCTACAAGTTCTCTGTGGCATGCACTTCCAGAAGAAGGAGATAGATACACCTTACCCAATGAGAAAACCAACCCGTAGAAATGCTATGTAACATCTCCTATGGACATCAATCTATGTGGTGTCAGAACCTAGATGTGACCTCTGGTTTGGTCTGTCTAAATCTGGAAGTCATAATGTTACCATCTCTACTAATTTCATTTCTGTTTCTGTAATACAATACCCAGAGAAAAGCAACTTAATGAAAAACAGATTTTATTTGGCTGACACCTCCAGTTTACACTCAATTATTGTATGGAACTCAACGTGTGAACTTAAAGCATTAAATCACAGCCAAGATCAGGGAGATAATAAACATTGTAGCTTTCCCTACTATTACATAATTGAGGGCCCCAAATCATGGAATGGCGCCTCCCATGGTGGGATGAGTATTTGAATATTAATTGAAATTTAAGAAAATCACACCACATGTGCCCAAGAGGCAACTAGATGAATATATTTCTTCAATAAAATTCTGTAAAAGTGATTTGAGTCTGTGTCAAGTTGACAGTTAAAACTACCCAACACACTGTCATGACATGTTGAATGTAAGAGTAAGTATTGAATAATTGCATTTAGCCACTGTTTTGGTCATCTAAAGACCTTCCATTAAAATTAATGGATGCAAGTCAGGGTGTCAGGCTGTCAACAAAAGATGAACAAGACTTGTTGGTAACTTCTCATTATGTCCTGTTCAAAATTGTATATATTTAGTGTTCATGAAATAATAATTAAATGAACAACTTTGTCTACTTCAATATATTTAATATTAATGTTAAATAATAAATTGTTTTGAAATTATTAAAATAATGTGTTTGAGTTATAATAGGGGTGTGTGTGTGTGTGTGTGTGTGTGTGTGTGTGTGTGTATGTGTGTGTGTGTAATAATTTAAAATATAATTATTAGAGCTATTGCCTTAATAGCAATTTCAGAGACGTTCACTTGAAACCAGTATTTCTTTCCTAATTGAATCTGACCTACCAATGCAACCATAAAATGCTGGGTGACAAACTTTCACCCAGGCATTTTGATACAAAGGATGGGTATGAGAAAACCCATCTGTTACCATTACTGCTGGATTAGGAGAAGCAGAGAAGTCAGAACCTGGAGAACTGTAATCAGGCTTCAGAGAAAGGCACTTGGGAACTGGAGAAAAGTCAATGTAAACAATATAAAAGGATAAACGGTTCAAAAAAAAATTAAATCTATGCTCAGGGGGAAAGGGAGCCATTTCCACTGAGGTGGAAAGGGAATCGTGAATAATGTTCTCGTTGAAAAGCTGAAGGGCGCTAGCAGGTGCACAGCTCCTATTTTGTAGCAGAGTTGTAAAGGGACGAAGGAGAAAGCACTTACTGGAACATCTGCTGCTCAACCCACTTGAAGAAAAATAAGCAGGCAGCAGAATGAGCACATCTGCCAGCATTCAGCACATGCAGGAGAGACACAGCATAATCAAGGAGAGTCCGAAAGCACGTGTGTCCTTCAGATTTCCCCAGAGGTTCAGTGGGAGGGATAGGAGAAGAGTAATCATACAGAGGGGCCTGTGAAATTGGGGGGACCCTCCTTCCAATCTGGAGACCGAATAGAGACTGTCTGTGCAGGAGTGAAATTACAGCTGCTGAAGCCTAAGAGTGGATTTCAGAGTCAACTGATCAATTTGCATGGAACCCACTGTATGAAATAGGGGATGGGATGCCTGCTTGGAAAGAGTCTATCAGGACAATGACTGACATGAGAGCATGCTTAACATAAGGGAAGGTAGAAAGGCATAGTCAAGTATCATTCATGTAAAACTTAAAATGATCCTGTTTCTCAGTTGAGCACCCTTTATTGGTCAATATCCACACATCTTGGAGGCCCTGTTAAGGGGCAGGGCTAACTACTGTATTTGTCCCTTTGTGGTAGCTACTTTTCTCTTATTGAGCTAAAATAACCTCCCTAAACACTTTAATAAAGAAAGGGTTTGGCTCTCTGTTTGAAGTACACTCCACCATGTTGGGAAAGCCATGGTGTTAGGAGCAGATTTCCATGCTATCATCTGCAACATAAAACAAACAAACAGAAAAACCAACAACTAAAAGTACAGGGTAAAAATCTTTATGTTAGCCACGTACGAGTCATATTTTTTTTTAAATTGGCGATAGTCATTTAAAAAAAAAAACTATGTTGTTAGTATTTGAGAAAGAACAGAAAGGAGAGAAGAGAGATGAGAGAGAGGGAATGGAGAGAGACACAGAGAAAGACAGAGACACAAAGACACAGAGGCACACAGAGAGACAGAGACAGAAAGACAGAGACATAGAATAGGAGGAAGAAAGATGGTGGTTGTGAAATCAGTTCTCTTTCACCTTTTTCTGTGGTTATCAGTTTCAGGAATCAAACTCAGATTTTTAGGCTCGAGGTTCAAGTGTTTTTATATCTACCTCCACACTCTTTATTAGTTAATTTTACCTTTTATACCAAATACAAGGAATGATTGTGAAGTGAAGTAAAGCTGAAGAGAAATCAGAAGAAATATGAAACTCAAATAGTCATCATAATCTTGCCAAATCCAACAGAGGGACTTCGTGTATTGACTGCACATGAGATGAGAGAAACAGGCGCGGTGGCTCATGGGGAGCACTCCCCTGGATGACTTCTATTCTGAGCATGAGGACTCAGAGCCAGCCAAAGTCTCATGGTATACATAAAACCACACATTTGATCTTTGACAAAGAAGACAAAAAATATACAATGAAAAAAAAGCATCTTCAATAAATTGTGCTGGTCTAACAGGCAGTCTGTATGTAGAAAAGTAAAAATAGATCCATATTTCTCACCTTGCACAAAGCTTAAGTCCAAGAGGATCAAGGACTTCAATGTAAAACCAAGTACCCTAAATCTAATAGAAAAGTGTTTGGAGAAAAACTTTGTAAACAGAACTCCAATGGCTCAGGCTCTAAGATCAAGAATTGATAAATAGCACTTCATGAAACTGAAAAAATTCTGTATGGCAAAAGACATAGTCAATAGGACAAATCAGCTACCTACAGATCGGAGAAAATCTTCACTAACACTACATCCGATAGAGAACTAATATCCAAAATATATAAAGAATTCAAGAAGCTAAATTTCAGAAAAGCAAACAACTCACCAAAAAATGGGGCATAAAAATAAACAGAGAATTCACAGCAGAAGATTCTCAAATGACTGAGAAGCACTTAAAGAAATGTTCAAAGTCCTTAGTGATCAGAAAAATGAAAATGTAAATGACCTTGAGATTACACCAATCAGAATGGGTAAGATTAAAACCTCAGGCGACAGCACATGTTGGCAAGGATGTGGAGAAAAAGAAACGCTCCTTGATTGCTGGTGGGATTGCAAACTGGTACAACCTCTTTGAAAATCAATCTAGAGGTTCCTCAGAAAATTGGAAATAGATCTACCTGGAGACTCAGTTATACCACTCTTGGGCATATACCCAATAGATGCCCCACCATGCCACAGGAGCACATGTTTCACTATGTTCATAGCAGACTTATTTGTGATAGCCAAAAGCTGGAAACAACACAGTTGTCTCATGACAGAAGAATGGATACAGAAAATGTGGTTCATTTAAACAATACAATACTACTCAGCCATTAAAAACTAAGACATCACACATTTTGTAGACAAAGGGGAAGGGAAAAGGTGAACATGATCAGTTTTGGGGGAGGAAAACAGGAGTGAAGCCCTGAGTACCAGCAGAAAGAATGGAAACAGGCAATCTCAGGAGGCAGAAGGTAGTGAGACCCTCTAAGATATACCAGATCTGGGAGTTGAGAGATGCTGAGTACTCAGAGGAAATGACCTTAGATGAAATACCCAATAGTGGGGAGAGGGAACTTGTAGAATCCACCACCAGCAGGAAGACAGGGCATCAAGTGGAGGAATGAAGTTGCTGTCCCTTAGTCAAAACTCTAACCCAGAATTGTTCCTGTCTTAAAACAACTGCAGAGACAAAAATGGAGAAAAGACTGAGGGAAAGGAGGTTCAGTAACTGGCAGGTAAGTTGAGAACAAACCCTCACACAGACACACCCATATACACATAGTTAAACATAATAGAATAAATGTTTTGTAGGATGGAGAAATGGTACAGTTGTTAAGAGAATTTGCTGTTCTTACAAAGGGCCTGGGCTCAGTTCACAGAACCAAATGACATCTCACAATCATCCTAAACCTCAGTCCCAAGAGATCTTACACCTTCTGGTTCCTCAGGCACCAGTCATACACATGATGCACATTCATATATGCAGACAAAGTATGCATACACATAAAATAAAAATAAAGCATTACAATGTTTCGAATTAAGAGAATATCCATTGATCATAATTCAGTTTAATTCATCTCATTTTTGGTGACCTAGAATGAGTATTGTAAAACTAAGACTAAATTCTATGCCAAGAGACATTTCTACCCCAAAATTCTCAAATACTAAGTGTATGTGACAAAGGATGGATTTTAAGTGAACATGTTCAAGAATGTTCCATATGGATGTCTATGTATTAGTTTCCATAATAAGAAGTTCTGGATTGTTTTCTTGAAGAGATGATGTTTGTGAATTATCCTTCAGTCTCTTCATTTGGTACAAGTAATGGATATTTCTTCCTCTTCATATCTCTTGATTGCATTGAGCAACTTTGGACCCTATAAGAAACAACCAATGCTTACAATAGTCATGGTGGTCTAACCATTTATTGCCAAATGTTATTAAGATCCAAAATCCAGAGCCTGTATTATGGTCAGATGTATTGGATTACGATGCATTGGGGAAAATAACTTGCTCTCTATCTACCTTTGTATTCAGTTGAATAGCCTTTATGGTGACCCAATTTTGCACACTCATTCCCATAATCTTACATTTGCTTAGGATGTCTTGAAGGAGGCATGAATGGGGATTTTTTTAATAACTAATTAACTAACGCAGAGCTTTTAGGAGGAAGGAAGTCAAAGAAGCAAGAAAGAACAGGAAGAGACCTATAAGAATGAATCTTGTGCTTGAGGGGAGGTTTAGGATCGAAGGGAAATCAGATGGTTCAATGGAAAGATCCTGATACAAAAATAAATCTGTCCATCTTAATACTTCATGTCAGTTTTCTGTCAATTATCAACGTTTAGGGAATATATGCTTAGCAGAGCAATACTAGAAGCCTTAGTTCTCCTGTTAAAATTAACCAACATTGGGTATTAATTTTTAAAGCCTTAAATCTCTCCATTTTCATTCTTCTTCTTTCTTGTCTTTTTTTCCTCCCTCAATTTTCTGAGCCTGACACAAAAGACATAAAGAACAAGTGACTTGTCAGTATTCTTTTTTCGACTTTTCTAGGTATAGTATTTGCACCTAAAGCCATAGTATTTTTCTGCCCAGCAAATCCCGAAAAAACACCATCAGGAAAATACAATGTTGTGAAAATGTGCTGGGTTGTGGAAATGGAAATCGTTAGCATCTCTCAATGCACTGGAACTTCAGAGAACCAGGTTGCCCTCAGGTTATGGAAAGAAATTGATCTGAGAGTTCCATCCCAGTATTCTGCCTTGCATGCTCTTTTTATGTAAGTGGAGCAAAAGTTGAAAATTTGACAGACATATGCACATGTACACACATACACATACACACACAGAGGCACATATGCTATTATGAATACATACACACACATGCTAACACACATACATACACACACATGCCCACACACACACATATACATACAGAAACATACCTTACCGACTGTAATTTTTCACTTTGTTCACTGTATCGGTTACTTCCTGCATTTGATTCAAAGCTGGGGCAAACTGTAGATTCCCACTACATAAATTCAACCCTAAACTTATGGAGCTATTCCAGAACCTTCTTCAGAGTTGTCTTTTGTTGTGACCTGCTGTAAAACCTGATGGCATGTGTGCTGTAAACATAGAAAAGGTCGAACTGACAAATGGGACTTTAGTCACTTTGAGAAGCCCATTCCTACTTTCAATAGTTTTCCTTGTGTGTTGGAGCGTGTGCTTTATTTAGAAGTTCCTTTATTAGTATTTTTAGGGTTTTAAAATTATTTTCTCCTCAAATGTCACAGAATGCCTTACCACCCATCTGCTCATGAGACATAATTATGAAACTGACAGTCTTTTTTGACACCTCTTTGATGTGGGAGGAATGAACACATTTCATTCAGTTGGGAACTCAGGTTTTTGGCTTTCTTCATTTACAGCACCAAATCTTTTGAACAAGGCCCACATTACATAAGCATTCAGACGAAGCATGAGAAAACAGACACTCAGAAGAACAATTGTTTTGTTTCCATGCTTGAGGATTTCTATCCCTAGTGGAGTTGGAAGATTGTTATCTTAGCCCAAAACTGGCTAATTCTGGCAAAGCGCTTAAACCCATTTCTTGTATTGCAGTTGTTTTGTGTGCATGCCTCTTAAAGCAATAGAGAATATATACATCTCATAGCTGTGAGGCTGTATGATAGATATTAATGGATAATATTATAAGACAATGAAGAAAATTATGGAAAATAGTTTTGCTTTAAAATACTGAACTATCGTGTGTGTGTGTGTGTGTGTGTGTGTGTGTGTGTGTGTGTGTGTATGCAATGCTGCAATGAACATGCAGAAGTCTTAGACAACCTGTGGGACTCTATTCTCTTTTTGTACTATATGGGTCCTTGGGATCCAAGTCTTGTCAGTAGGTTTGGTGGCAAGAGTCTTTACACACTAAGACATCTTTTAGTCCATGATTCTCTTTGTCTTTAAAAAAAAAA
>JANHMN010000008.1:17920000-17950447 GCA_030674055.1 Rhabdomys pumilio
AAAAAAAAAAAAACCATAGGATATGAAATTTAATATCTCTGGCTCCATATAAAGATGCAGACTGAAACTAAAAACCCAGAAAAAAAAACACCTGAAATGATTGACAGGAGGGGCCTTTTAGCCCTCAACTTCATCCTCTGTCACCAACAATGCAGTAGTTGGAAGGGGATCAGACTATACATAACCACCCCTGTAACTCAGAGTGGGACATGGTGGCGGCCCCTGTAACTTAGAATGGGACATGGTGGTGGCCCCTGGAGCTAGCTGCGCCAATTTTTAAAAATATTCCAGCTACAGCCTACCTCTGCCAAGACTAGTTTTTGTATTTTTGGTTTATTTATTTAACTTCTTTTTCTAAATTAAATTTTTTTTTTTGCATTTGTGGATTGTAACATGGTTATTTTGCATTTTATAGCTAATGTCCATCTTATAAGTGATCATGTACCATATGTGCCTTTATCCCATTCAGGATGATATTCTGAAGTTTCATCCATTTGTCTACAAAATTCATAATGTTTTGCTTTTACTACCTGAATCGTATTCCACCATATAGGTGTCCCACATTTCTTTATCCATTTATTCGGTTGGGAGACATTTAGGTTATTTCCAGTTTCTTGCTATTATTCACAAAGCAATTGTGAATATAGTTGAGCAAGTGTCCTTGTGGTCTAGTGGGGCATCTTTTGCACATATACCCAGAAGTGGTATAACTGTGTCTTGATTTAGAACTATTCCCAGTTTTCTGAGAAACCACCAAATTGTTTTCCAGAGTGGTTGGGGAATTCTGCAATCCCACCCACAATGGGGAAGCATTCCCCTTCCTCCACATCCTCACCAACATGTGCTGCCATTTCAGTTTTTGATCATAGGCATTCTGATGGGTACAAGATTGAATCTCAGAGTCATTTTGATTTTCATTTCCCAGATGACTAAGGATGTTGAACATTCCTTAAGTGCTTCTCAGCCATTCAAGATTCTTCGGTCAAGAAAATCTGTTTAGCTCTGTACCCCATTCTTTATTTGAGTTATTTGGTTTGTTCATGCCTAGTTTCTTCAGTTCTTTATATATTTTAGATATCAGCCTAAGGATTTTCTTCTCATCCTTCAAAAAAATATCTGAACACATGATTCATAGTCTTATTTTTGATGTCTAGTAAGTTTTAGGAAACATATAATGGTCTCCTTATCTCAAGGGGGCATGGTCCCAGTCAGCTTTAGTTTTCAACTTGACACAGCCTACAGTCATCTGAGACACATGCTTCAGCGGAAGAATTGCCTAGATCACATTGCCTGCATCTTTGGGCTTGTCTGTCCAGGGCACCTTGAGCACCACCATTCCCTGAGCAAGTAGACTGGTGTTGTGTAAATATAAGCTAACCATGAGCCCAAGCAAGTGAGCCAGGGATCATTTCTTCTCTGTGATTTCTGCTAGAACCTCTTGCTTGTATTTCTACCCCAACTTCCAACAATGATGAGATGTGTAACATACAACTCCTTTTCCTCCCTAAGTCTCTTATTCAAAGTCTTTTATCATAGGAACAGAAAGGAGAGTAGGGCAAGCAGGCCCTTCTTCAGCTGATGCTCCCAAAGGTTGTTTGCTTGTTTTGTAATTATGAAATGCAAATCGTAGTTGGAGAATCTCAATGATTTCTTGTTGGCCTATTAGCATAACCCTAATTATTGCTCTATTAAATTGGCCAACAGCTTTATTCTCCACTGGTATCAAACTTTCTAGAAGGTTGAACTGCACTGTTCTTCTATTCCTGATGTCACAGCTAGCCAGTGTCTAAGGAGTTGTACTGTACAGTCAGAGGCCACAATTTCCTAATTTTTATATCCTCTGAAAGCTACTGCTGTTCTCAGGAACTCATCCACATCACATTTATCCTCTACCGGTTTTTCTTCCCTTTTTTCTTTTATTATTAAGTTTTCTTATGTTATCACTTGGTTTAAATTCAGTTACCCCAAGAATTCTTATGCTCTTTCTCTTAAAACATTAGCACTTAGCAAGTTCAAGAAAATATCAGACTAACATGGAATAGACAATGAATTTAATATTTATGATTCATTTATTTCTTTTTCTTTCTCTTTGTGTGCATTGCTATTTTCAATATGTATAAATACATACATATATATTTTTTCTTATACTCTACTTTCTTGCTGTTTGCAGATACTGTATTTTGTTAAAAAAATTGATGATTTGTACAAAACATTCTGTGGACTAAATCAATGTGTTCCATTGTTTACTCCAACAACTTAGACAGCTATTGACAATTTTTAGTAGTAAAATATTTTAATTATGCATAGAAAAAATTCTGTTACACTGAGTATATTAAAAACACCTTCTAAAACTAACACATTTATCAATGGAATCAAATTGAAGACCCTGACATAATTCAATACACCTATGGACACCTGACTTTTGGTAAAGAAGCAGAAATACATGCTAAAAAAGACGGCATCTTCACCAAATGGTACTGGACAAACTGAACAGCTGAATGTAAAATAACGCTAATAGTGCCATATTTATCACCTTGCACAAAAATCAACTTCAAATTGATCAGAAACCTTAATATAAAACCAGTTACACTGAACCTGATGGAAGAGAAAGTGAGGAATAGCTTCGCCCTCGTTGGCATAGAAAAAGACTTGCTATACAGCACGCAGATAGCACAGGCACTAAGATCAATGATCAATAAATGAGACCTCATAAACTGAAAACCTGTATGGCAAAGAATGGCATCATTTGGACAAAAGCTACAGCCTACAGAGTGGAAAAAGATTTTTTTAAAAACAACTCTATACCTGATAGAGGGCTAATATCTAAGACATATTAAGAACTCAAAAGGAGGGCTATTATCTAAAATACACTAAGAACTCAAAACCCTAGATATCAAGAAAACAAGTAACTCAATTTAAAAATGGAATTCAGTTCTACACAAAGGAGTCTCAAAAGAGGAGACTCATATGTCTGAGAAACACTTAAAGAAACTTTCAACAACTTTAGATATCATTGAAATACAAATTATAAACTACTTTAAGTTTTGAACTTATATCTGTCAGAATGGCTTGTCAATAAGACAATGCCATGTTGGTGTATGGAGCACAAGCAACACTCATCAGTTGCTAATGATTGTGCAACCTAGTAAACCACTATGAAAATCAGTTGTGAGAGTTACTCAGGAAGGTGGGAATCATTCTACCTACAGATTCAGCTATGCCACTTGTGGGCATGTACGCAAAGATGATTTGCTCAACCAGGTTTATTGTTGTTCTTTTAATAGTTGCCAGAAATTGGAAACTACCTAGATATCCTTCAAACAGCAGAATGGATAGTTAAAATGTTTTACATTTACACAATGGAGTATTATTATTCAGCCATTACCCTCCAGAAAAAAATGAAATCATGAAATTTGAAGGTAAATGAATTGAACTAGAAAAAAATACTTCCTGCATGAGGGATCACAGACCAAGAGGTAGAAATATGGTATGTGTTTGCTCATATGTGGATATTAGATAATAAGTCAAAAACAATCAATCCATAGAACACAACCGTAGAACCAAATAGGTTAGGCGTGGAGTAAGACAACAGATATATCTTGTTAGGAAAGGGAAAGAGAATAGAGAGTTGTGGATAGATGGGATCCTTGAATAGAAGAATCATGTGGGGAAGAAGAAGAAAGGGAAGTGGAAAGGCATATGGGAGAGACAGCTAAAATTAATGGCCGTTTGAGGTATAGTATGGAAATATAACAGAGTAGAAGCTTCCTAAAATATACACATAATTAAAGGTAACCTAAATTAAATTGCCAATAATGGGACAGAGCCCTAACAGGCCATTCTTGTCACCAAATGAAGCTTCCAGTCCTGGAATTGGGTTATATCTAACTGAGTTGTTGGCCAAAGGGGTCCTATGAAAATCCACAAACAACTCAAGCTTTTAAGAGATAGTATGGGACATAATAGAGTAGAAGCGTTATGAAATATATACATATATATTTCACACATATATTTCTAAATATATACATAAATAAAATTTAGATACCTAGTGTAGTACCCAAAATAAAAAAAATAACAATAAAATGACTATTTAAGAGGACCTTTAATCCAGCAACATAGGTGCTTTGGCAAGAGATCTGATGCAAACACATTGTGGGTCAGTATGATCGTGCTGGAATATAGACACACACTTTTAATACCTTTGGCTGGAATACTGACATGCCTTTAGCACATACCTTTAATTCGAAACAACGGTGTCTAATTGAGGGAGCTGTAAAATGACTAATCACTTAACTCCATTCATTTTATGCAGACAGTGCAGTTAGTGCAGTTCAGTTCCTGGACTTCAGAGGTAGTTTTTCCAACCAGAGCAATTCAATCAGAAGCTGAGAGAAGTCCATTTGAATCAATCAGCTTGAAGAGAAATTTGAGCCAAAATAGCTGGACTAAACCAGCAAGGCAGAGTTCAGAAAGAGCCAGAAAGGGCAAATGTATTCAGCAGCAAGTCTCAGAGGTTAAAATGTTCTAGGTCAAGTTTAGCAGATAGAGGCTGGAAGTTGAAGTCTTAAAGATCTAGGCTTGCAGAACATTAGACAGTATGGAGGCTAATAACTTCCAGGCATAGGTGTAGGGATAGTTAGGAAGAAACAATTTGCATTCAGCCCAGGCCATGTACCTGCACAGCTTGAGTACCACTCTCGTCTCATCCTTTTATCTTAGAAAATAAAAGTGGCATTTACAGAATAGGACTCCTAATAACATTCTGCTATATTCATAAATGAGTTCTTTCCTCAGCTATCATAAGAGGAGCTTTTTGTTCTTCAGCAGACAGGAATAAACACAAAGACCCAGAGCCAGACATTATTTGGATAATAAGAGACCTTGGAACACTTATCCCTAAATGAGATGTCTCCACCAGAGTACCCTTCAGAAAGGGAATCAGAAAGAGTATGTGAGTCATCAAGATGGAGGACACCAAGAAAATATGGCTCTCTAAATGAACATGTTCCAAGCTCACATAAAATCAGAGTCTGAGAAGCATATACATGGCCTGGATGAATCTGGAGCAAGTCCTCTTTGTACATATTATGACTTTCAGTTTAGTGGTTTTATAGGATTCTGAGTGTCTAAATGAGTGGGTCTCTGTTTCTTCTGTCTTCTTTCAGCCTTTATTTTCCCTCCTGTTTTGTTCAATTCCCACGTATTAGCTATTATTTTATTTTTATAGTCTAGTCTAGTCTAGTCTAGTCTAGTCTAGTCTAGTCCAGTCCAATAGAAGTCCCAAGAGGTTTATTTGCTAATAAGAGAACAAAAATGAGTACATGTCTATGGGAGAGGAGGTTGGAAGGAGTAAAGGGAGAGGAAACCATAAAAAATGATAATCAACTTTTAATAAAAGAAAAATAAATACACAGAAACATAACATCTAAATTCTTTGAGCATCAAAAACTCTATGAGTTATTACATTGTGATATTTGCTTTATTGCACTAGTGTTTAATTGAACCCACAATGTCACCAAAGTATAGGGGCATCATAGTATAGCAACCAACACTCACATAGCTTACTCCAAAACTGTAGAAAGTTTTGAGGCATCATAAGACGATAGTCTTGTGACCCTGGAATATTAGTCAGAAACTGAGAGAAGCCAATTATGACATTATTTTTCAGTTCCTCCTTGCCAAACCATTTCATATGCCAAGGCAATTATCAATCCCAAGTATCCACACTCATTATGGTGAGAAGAAATGACATAGAATCTGGTGCCATTGTGGAGCAGCACTTGAGGGAAGAGAAGATGGCTCAGCAGTAAAGCTACTTGCAATCTAACTTTAGGGACAGGAATTCAGATATTAAAAACTCAAGTTAATGAACTTAGCTCTAATTCCAATATTCGTAACAAAAGGCAGGGATTAGGCACTATAATTTGGCTAAGAAGACTAATCATAAGGAGAACTCTCAATTTCACTGAGAAATAATGCCTCAATGAGTACCATTTCATCAGCCTCAGGCTTACACACACACACACACACACACACACACACACACACACACACACAGAGGCATCTAATGCCCATACATATGCAAAATATTCACACATATGAACACACACATATATATACACACACATACACACATAAATATAAGAAAACTGTGAAGGTTTGTATATGCTTGACCCAGGGTGTAGCACTATTAGATGTAGCCATGTTGAAGTGGGTGTGTCACTATGGTGTGGACTTTGAGACCCTCATTCTAGCTGCCTGGAAGCCAGTCTTCTCCTAGCAGCCTTTAGATAGAGATGTTGACCTCTCAGCTCTAACTGCACCATGCCTTCCTGGACACTGTCATGCTCCTACCTTGACGACAATGGAGTGAACCTCTGAACCTGAAAGCCAACCCTAATTAAATGTTGTCTGTCACAGCTGCAAAACCCTAATTAAGACAAAAACAAAAAACAAACAAATAAACAAAAGACACCAATTCACAAATAATTTAAGTTCTAGAACAAACTGTTAATTCCTTTTCACAGAAATAATAAACACTGTGATTAAAAGTCAAGGATTGTTGTGAATTTAATGGAAATCATAGTTGGACAATTGAAAAATTATTAGGATATTTTGAAAGTGCAAATATGGTATGTGCTTTTTCTAGTGCAGGACATCTTTGCATATGTTAAAGAAAAAAAGTAATACCAGCCAGTGATCTATGGCAGACTTTGGAGCAAAGACCCCGTTGAAGTCACTGCTGACTTCGAATTGCATCTGTGGTATGTTCAACATCACTGGGCTTCAGTCCCAAAGGAAGCTGAGAGAATGTTCAGAGAGATACTTTCTAAGAATTATATTGTTTTCTATATTTCAGAAAACATTAAAGAGAACAACAAAGTGTCATGACTGTTTTGTTCACATGAAGTTATTTTATTATTTTGGCATTTTACCTGGAAATGTTTCCCTTGAAACATTGTATGCACATAGAGTTAATTCACATATATCCACAAGGTTCTTCAAATTTAAAATCTGGTTAGTTGAAGGAGAATGTGTTTTGATAAGTGTGATAAGAAATAAATTGGAAAAATTGAATTAACTGGCAAAACAGAACTCTGAAGCTGTCCAGACAGGAAGCAACCCCAAACCATTTGTGTTTGCTTTTGATGAATAATAACCATTCTTTTAATTTTTTATTTTGAGATGATAATATAGTTACATTTTCTTTCCCTTTCATTTCCACCTTCAAACCCTTTTATACACCTTTCATTGCACTCTTTCAAATTTATGGCTTTTAAAAATAAGTGTTATCTGTATATATGTATATGATATATAATTATGTGCATAAATTTTCCAAAATATAATCTCCTCAGTCTATATAATGTTACTATAAATTTATGTTTTCAGAATTGACCATTTGCTATTGGATAACTGGTCAGCGTGCTCTTTCCTTGAAATGGCTATTTCTCCATATTTTATTATTCCTTAGCTTCATATAGTTCTTTGTGCATGTTGTTGCTGTTATCCTTGTTCATCTCATGGTTAAACAATTATGTTGGTGGGACTTTGAGGGTGTAGCTTCTGATGTTACTAGAAGGCACAATCTGACAACAAATTCCTTGATCCTTTGGCTCACAGAATCTTTTCCTTTACTCTCCCATAATGATCCCTTAGCCTTTGGTAGAGAAGTACTTTTGCAGATGCAGCCACTGGACTGTGCTACACAACTTTGCATTTTGTTTGGCTGATGTTTTCTGTAATGATTTCCATTCACACAAAAAGCAATTTTCCCAATGAAGAAATTTGATAAGGACTACAGTTATCTGTGAGTTTAAGCACAAATATTTTGAATGCTGTTCGGGATTGTGCTGGCTCACTAAATTGGTGGTTGTAGGTTTTCCTCCAATATCCATGACTTTTTGAGCTCTGAGTAGTTGTTTAGATTTCCCTTATTGGGCATTAAGTGGTCCTAATTAGAGAGCTGTTTCTTACTACCAAGGTTCGCATGACAGTAACATCCCCTTAAGTTTATTTTACTATGCTCATTGATATGAACCAGAGGTGCCATAACTTGGTAAACTGTTGGTTGTTTTCCTCCTTTGCAAGATTTCATGGCACCATCTGGCAACATGAAAGCTAGTTTCCTAGAGTAGGCACTTGGAGCAGTTCCAGCTCAGGGGTCTCTGGCCCTACTTCTGAAGTACATGTGGTTTTAGCAACATGAACTAATCTGTCACTTTTATCAGATTGACCAAAGGCAACAACAATAGTCTGATTGGGTAGCTTTTTGTTGACAACATTGACCAACACAGGTGGTCTTTGGTTCTTGGAGGGGGCATTGCCAGTACAGATAGGAAAATGTCATTTAAACTATATGTAATTATACACAAACTGACATTTGTGTGATTTTGTTTTTTAGGTAGGTAGATAATAGTGTGATTCCTTATGACCATTTCAGATACTTTTGCTCTTATTTTACCTGCTTGCCTTCTTCTCTACTTATTCATTTCTTTTTCCTAAACAGAACCTGTCCTTTTATTCCTATTTCCCCCATGTTTCTTTGTTGGGTGTTTTGTTTACTGTGAGATGAAGGAAGACTGCTGGTTCGTTGTCTTACACCTATCAAAGAAAACAGATTCAGCGATAAGGATAAGGACTACTGGTAGTAGTAGGAAGAAGGCAGTGAAAGGGGTGTGGTATGAGCCACTGGGGCCAAAAGCTGCTGACTTTTCACAAATTAACACTTTCTTGCTATTCTAGGCCATAAGCTGGTGGCTTCTAGCAATTTAACTCCTGCTGTTAGCAGCAGAGGATTAAGAAAAAAAAGCTTAGTTACTTAGCTCTTTACTCTTTGGCTCAAGGGTCTCTTGTTTGCCAAGCAAGAGATTCTGAGTTCAATAACTCCTCATGAGCCAGAGAAAAGAAAAGGAAGAAAGGAAAGAAATCAGGGACACACACACACACACATAGAGAGAGAGAGAGAGAGAGAGAGAGAGAGAGAGAGAGAGAGAGAGAGAAAGAAAGAGAGAGAGAAAGAGAGAGAGAAGATACTCAGTCCAAACCATGTTTCATCAATTTCACAGGTACACATGCATACTTATATACACACACACATACCTGCACATGTATGTATATAGAACAGAGCCCCAAGAACAACACCTTATTTCTACTTTCAGCCTTTTTATTCCTTCTTAGACAAAACTTCGTCATAAAATTACCTCATAGATAAAATGTTACACAAAAGGAGAGTTATAGAAGGATGTTGCTGGTAAGTTGAAAACAGTGTTTCATTTTATAAGAACATTGTAAGTTGAAAGCTACTGTTTCACATGGCCTTGCTTTTTCATAGTGCACACTGTGGCTTCATCCTTGGATCTGACCTAGAATGAATGTTTTTCCTTGATCACAAATCTGTCCCAAGCCTATTTTTCTTCATAGTGAAATTTATGAAAGTTTATTTATTCCTTATTATGCAGCCTTTATTTACTATTCTATGAGGAGGGGGCCTATTCTAGTCTTGATTATAACTTTATTACATCTTTTTAGCAAAACATCTAAAACATTCTTCCTAAAATTACTTGAATTCTATAAAGGCATGAATTAATCTAAACAGCATTCATTCATGAAAGTTCATCTTCATGTTGATCTGCAGGAAATTTGCTCAAAAGGGTGGGCTGATGCCCAGGAATCATTAGGCTATGAAATAGTGGCAAAGAAAGGCATATCAGCAATGAGAAGCAACCCTGGGTGAAGTCTCTGGGGCTCTGCCTCTCCAGAGTGCAACCACCACATCCATACAAAATGGTGGGCCATTTCCAGTAAATTCATATGCCATAGCCTTTCTTAGATGGTTTCTATCAATCCAGTAATCATAAGTTTGAGAACTCATCAATCTACAGGGGCATCCAATAGTGTAACCTGAGAGACACATACCCCATCTGGGGTGAATAAATTTGAAAATACTAGAGATATGTTAGAGTAAACTTGCATCAGTATTTCAAGCTTAGATACTATACAAAATATTGGTCTAGGGACTACGGGGATGGGTCAGTAATTAAGTGCCCATGCTGCTCAATCATGAGGGTCAACATTTAGATTGCAGTACACATCACAGGCAGCTTACAAACTCATGTAACTCAAGCTGTAATGGGTCTTACAAAAGACATCTTCTGGTCTCTGTGGGAGCCTGTATACACATGTACATATACTCACACAGACATACAGACATAATACAGACACACACACACACTAAAATCTCTTTTTAAAAGAAAAATTCAATACCACACACAATGAAGAATGTATTGTGAAGCCCTGTTCTGGACTTTCACTTTGAAGATACAGACTTTCTTCATATATATGCAATCATTGAAGTTTCTGAAATACTGTGTGATCAGAGGAACAAGATGAAAAGTTTCAATTGCCCTTTGAGCTGTGGGAAACCACTGTTTTTTTTTTCCTCTTTGCTCTTAACAGGCTTATACTTTGGCTGTTTTACAATTTAAAGTGAAATTTTAAAATAACTGAATTTTATTAACTTAGATGGACAAATGAGATAAAACTCTTTACATTCTCACATACATATATACAATGTTCCATGATTGCATCAGTATTTCACTTAGAATATACTTTATTTGTACCAATAGATGCAAATGCACTTAGAGGCATGGCAACGCATGAATGCGAAGGCTTTAAAAAGACCAGTTCAATATCTCCACACTGAAAACTCACTGCTGCATTGGCCTTGACACGACCTATAGAATTTTGTGTTGGCAGGAAACCAACTTTGAAATTTGTTCCATAGCAAATCATTCTGGCAATGGACTTCCAGGAATTAAATCCTTTACATACTTCAGTAGTGTTGCCAGAGAGCATGGAGGGTCTCCTCTGATAGTAACAACGGAAAAGTCTTTGGCCAGAAATCCAAAGCCATATGTTAGTCCTGTCAAAAATGATATGGATCTGCTTACAAAAACCTTGCTCAGTGGCTCTGCCAGGAACCCCTTGGCCGTGTCCTGCCGGAAAGCCATTGCATGTGTTATCACTGCCAGAAATTGATGTTGCCCTGGGATAATCTAACAGCACTAAAACTCAGCCTCTGGGCTTTTGCATCAGACACCAACCATTAACAGAACCTGGGAGTGTGTTCCAAAGAAGTAAGGACGACTTGCCCTCTCTAGGGTGAAGATAGGCAACCCCCCAGCGTCTGTACTTAGGACTAATTAGCCATATGAAAAAGCATTCTGAACGGATTATATTGGTTGATGGTTTCTTGATATCCATCAGTCCCAGCTAAGATCTTCCCAAGAAAAGATATAAATAATAACTTTATTTAGAGGAGAAAGATAGATAGAGTTAATGTTAAGATACCTTGATTACAAAATTATTTGTACTATCTATTCAATGTTTTTTTTTATATAAAACCCTTAGTAATCATAGGTCCCCAGCTTTTATCGCACCATAAAATGAAAAAAATTAATTTCAATATTATTCAACATGGTCTTTACTGTATAAAGCTTTTATGTAAATAGCAATGTATTATAAGTAAAGAGATGGCTCAGTGTTTAATAGTCTTGATGATTTTCCATAAGACCTGAGTTAAGTGCCCAGCACCCACCTTTTGCTGACTCACAGTCACTTTTAATTCCAGTTCCTTCCTCTCTAACCCTCTCCTTTTGCCTTCGAGGACACATATACTCACACACATTGTCTCACCAGGCTCTCATCCCAACCTATACAAATAATTAAAATTAAATGCTCCAAGTAGGGCTACATATGTTTTTTAGCAGTTAGGCTTTGAAGTATAAATTACATCTCAATTTTAAATTGATCTACCTACATATCAAAGTTACATAAAGTTGTGCTATACAAGGTATTACAGTTAATAGTTTCTAAAATGCATTTAATTCCTCCACAAGTTCATTAGTACAGAAAATTTGAAATAATACTTAGAAAATTTACAACTTGATGTAGTTTGAAAAACATTTCTTACATTATATTAAGTATTACCCTGTGGTTTATTAGGCCTTGAAACCATTACCCAACTTACACCACAGATAATTTGAGAAAATTTGTTCTCCAAATGAAGTACTACAATTTCTTAATCTTCCACACAAGCTGACATCTCAAATCAATCACAATTTAGTTTTCCATTTGACATTGTTTATTTTTACTTTGTCCATCCTTAAAAAAAATTATAGTTAGTTCTGTTTTCAAATTTTCTATACTGATAATTTGGTATTCTAAATTGCTATAGGGATATACTGATATTTCTATAGAGTCTTTATCTTTACTCCATGTTCCATTCTGGGGCACTGCTATCATTGTCTATTCTATTTTTAACCATATTTGTCTTTGTACATTTTGTTCACAAGCCAATATATATTTATAACAGTTGCAAAATATTTTTCATAAAACTGATTCTTATTATCAACTGATTAGAGTTATGTCAAGTGCAATTGCACATGGTTTAATAACACTTTCTTCTCTTTGCTTTTAATATCCCCCCTCTAAATTTCTCTCTCTCTTTCCCTCTCTTCCTTCCCATCTATATCTCCCTATATTTCTACCCAAAACTGAAGATTACACTGGTGGCCTTGAGTGGATTAGGCACAGTTAGCTGAAACCTCAGTCCAATGTTCAGGTCTTTCACAAATCTGAATTTCAAGTTCTGCTCTGACTCCCACAGAATACATATGTTCTCTATTTTATTTCTAACATTCTTTCTCTTACAGTCCTGAAAATCTCCAGTCTGTTCTGTCAGTCTTCTTACAACTATTGCAGTGACCGCTACATCAGCTATACTAGGCTCTGATGTTACCATGTTAAGTAAGTCTGGCCATAAAACGGCATCATCCAAGTAAGAAAAATTGCTGATAAATAATTACATATCTTTATACTAATACTAATTTTGGAACAGAGTGAGTGATTATTTTTCACAGATGGAATAATGTATAGTTATTAGCATGGTGAAATAAACCAATTTATGCCATATCATCTAATTTTAAGACAAAATACTTCTAGTGCATGTTATTTGATATAGATCAACAGAACACATATAAAAACCAACATCATATCACTGAAGTTTTATAAGTATTAATGTAGAGAACTTAATGTTTGAAAGAAAAATCATTAAATGCTAGTAATATTTAGGAGTGATTTTCCTTTTAGACACTGTGTTATTTGGAATTGATTGTGGATTTTATGAGGTATTCTACAAGAAAGCAAACATGGATTTATTTTAACTAGAGTATTTTTCTAATGTCTAGTATTTCATCAGCTGTATTTTCTGTTTTGCACAATATAACACTTTGGTCTCTCATTTCTTTTCTCTTTTGTTCCATTTAATCAAATACAAGGCAAAAATGTATACACTATCTCTATATTTGCTTTAAGCCTTCTCAACATATACTTTGTATTTCATTTCTCATATTTTATGTTGCTGCGTAAGGAATCAATGATTTCTCATATTCTAGGCAAACGGTGATCTAACTGACCTCCCCCCCACCCACACACACAGTTCAAGCTACACACATACACAGTATAGCTTGTATTTCTAATTGGAATGACTCATGATCATTTTTGCCTATCATTCTTCTATGATTAAAATTGAAACTGAAACTGAAACAGAATTTAAACAGTGCTCCAGAAATGCAAACATCCCAATTTTCAACCTTCTACTCACACAAGCATTGATAAGCATGGAGTGAGTGACCTAACTTTTTGTTTTAAAAGTGTTCATTTGGTGTCTGTCCATGTTTTGCTTTATAATGGTCAACCCTGGTATCAGATCTTCGAAGGCTATACTTTTCTTTTACATATCTTTTAAAGTTATCTTCTGACATAGAGTACAGGAGCTAAAATGAAGATGGTTGAACGTTCAAATTTTTCTATATTCAAAACAGGTCTAAATATCAAATTCCTTTCTCTCTCTGCCTTTCTTTCTTCTTTCTCCACTAGGAACAATACGACTTTAGGAGTCAGTGCTGTCTAGATTCTTCTCTGCTTGCTGCTCTGTCTTTGGATATGTGTTTTCACATTTGATCTATTGTTCTTTCATCCCAAGAGTCATTTTATCTCTCCACAAGGAGTCAAAGGGAGAAAGATTTCATTTCCCCTTTGTACATTAGCTTTAAAATTAGATACAGCAGGATTAGCAAATCCCACAGCAGGGGACAGGACAATCTACTCAAAGTCTTAGGAATAGCTGCCTAAATGCTGAAACCTTTGAAAACCATGAATGGGCTTTAAGATTCGATATTTTTAAAGGAAATCTGAGATATACTAATAGGAAAAGCATTAATCTGAGGTAGGTTTCTATATCATGCTCAGGGACAAGAATTTTATTTCATTATGTGTTATATTTTTCTCACTATGACAAAATTCCCCAAGAAAAACAACTTGAAGGAGGAAATGCTTGTTTTGGCTTCAGATATTAGAGGGTTCCTTGGTCTGGCTGATAACTGGCCTGGGCACCATAGTGCAAATATGGGAAACAGGAAGCAAGGAGACTAAGGTAGATGCTAGAAACAAAAGATACTCCTCAGTGAGCCACTTTCTCCAATTAGGGGCCATCCCTTCACATTTCCATCCTTCCCAGCATCTCATTCAGTTATTCAATGTTTAAAAATATTTATTTTTATCAATTTAAAATCATGTGCATATGTGTGGCTATGTAAATGCAGTATACACAGAGTCCATACAAAGGCATTGAAGTCTCTAAAGCTGGAATTACAGGTAGCTGTGAAGCACCTGGCAGGGATGCTGGATACTAAACTTTGGTCCTTTGCAAGAATAGCTTGCTCTCTGAACTTCTGAGACATCCCTCCAGCATGGATCTTTTAATCAAATGATTATGTTAGAGCTTTGATGACCACATTCATTGCCAAAGACCCCACCTCTCACCACTGCTATGTGGGATGTCAAGCGTTCAAAGCAAGATCTTTGGAGAGACATGTAAAATTGCAATCATGTTCTGTTTCTTCAAGTACCTTAGGTACACCCTGGGCATGCACACATTAATAAATAATAAAACGTTTTAAACTCAAAATTGCTTTTGAAAGGTGAGAGAAGGGTACCTTGTTCCAAAACAGCCTAGTTATGAATTGACACAGTCTCAGAATCTATGAACAACACATTTAAAGTTGTTAAATGCTGGAGATATTAGAAAAAACAGTAAATGAATCTTGTGTTATGAAATGAACACGAAATGTTAGGGGTTAGAGGTGAAATCGTATGATATTAAATTGATAAATTTGTATGTCAAGTTGCCAAGGGTGAATTGTTAATTTTGACTATTGACTTGAGTGGACTTACAACCACCAAAATAATATACCTATTAAAGTGACATTTTCCAACAGTCTTAAATTTGATGGAAAGACTCGCCCTGAGTGTTGGTGACTCTAGCATGGCTAGGGTTTCGGGTTGAATATAATAGTGATGATGAATACAGTACCAGCATCCCTCTCTGCTTCCTGACTGCAGATGCAATGTAAGCAGACACTTCCTGTCTCTACCACCAACCTTTCCTGTTCATGATAAACTATACCCTAAAGACATGAGGGAAAATGGGCCCCCTTTTCCTCACATTGATCTTTCATATATGTTTTTGAAACCATGAGAAATGTAATTTAGCACTTTAAGCTAAGACAGTTATAGGAGACACATCTGAGAAGGCAGTGTTCAAGACGAGCATCGAGAAGAAAACAAACGTGTGATTAGCTTCGAGAGCCAGCCATACTTGGCCTCCCTCAAACTCTGAAAAAAATCTACCTGTTTTCTGTGATGTATGAGCAAGGAAGAATTAGACATGAGCTTAGAAAGTGAAGCTTAGCTTCGCCATCATGACAGATAGCACTGAAACTGCACAGCCTGTCGCTCAAGACACCTCTTTGTCTACCTCAATACCTGGTAAGTGCTCAACAAATATGACTCGAAATAAATACGTAGTCTCAAAGGGAGAGCACATCTTTAATTATAGCTATTATTTTAAAACAAACATAACAAAATTAAAACTGAAAGTTGATTGTGGGTATTACAAGCATATGGCTCAGTAGCTGCTGCCTTCCCAGCCTTTTATAGTCTAACAAATTCTAGCAAATGAAATATAATTAACTCTCGATAAGAGTTTTCCATTTACTTAGAAAAAAACACTGACAAACAAAATTAAATTTCCCTTGAAAACTAATTGTTTTATAAAGGAAAACCCAAACATTATGGAGTGCTCCTATTTCCAAAAATAATGAGTCATTTTTTTCTTCTATCCAGAAGTATTGGATAAATGTACTTTCAGATGTTAAGTGTACCATTGGCACAAAAAGTATGGATTTTCATTTCTTTTTTGCTGTTGTTGTTGTTCGTTTCTTTTCTTTTTTCCCTCACCACTCCAATCATGGATAACATGAAGTTTTGTTTCAACAGCAACTTGCCACAAATTAGAATCGGCTGAGAAGGAAACCTCAACTAAAGAATTTTCATGGTCACCTTGATTGATGTCGGAAGACACATCACAAGCATGGATGGCGCCTTCTGGTCGCAGCCCGGAAAAGAAAGAGTCTGGCAGAAGGAAACTTATTTTTCTTTTCTTCTGTGTCTCTAACTCTAGCCATTTAGCTTATTTAGTCTTCTCCAGCCTGAGACTTGTTGTTTTATGGCTTCTGTCTCTGATTGAGGAGTAGCTACTCTCTAAAGAATCCACCAGATGTAGGCACCACATTGTGGCTAGTGGGTCATCTCCCAGGTTCTTTGCTGCTCTCAGGTGGGAGACAGCTGTATTACTACTTTAACACAAAATTAATATATATTTATATGTTTATCTATGGGTTTCGTTCCAGTACAGAATTCTCTCTCTCTCTCTCTCTCTCTCTCTCTCTCTCTCTCTCTCTCTCTGACATCTCATGGAAGTTTTAATGAAATGGGTCATATCTAGAGTTCTTGTTCAGTGTACACTGAACTCACAGTTCAGTGCAGTATATCTAACACAAGCCACACACAACAGGAAGTCACTGAATATAGTGCACATGGTACAAAAATAAATCACAGTTCCAAAGCTGCTGCAGAGCTTAACACGTAGAAAAAGTAAGCACAAAATAGCTGGTGAGTTCTCATTACCACCTATTGTATCCAGATGTGAAAACAGAAAGGGTGCAGAGTTCCATGAACGCACACACACACACACACACACACACACACTGATGAGAAGGAATCCTGAGAATTAGTGGCTATCACCCCCAACAATGCAATAAAAAGGAAGATAAGCAGTCCACCAGCAAGTTCACTCAGCAGAACGAGGTTCCACAGTGCGAGCCAAGTTCCCCATCCTGGCAACACAGGAATGTTTCCAGGACCTGACCATCCAAACCCAAGTTTAATTGTTGTTTTTTTTTTTTAATTTTTTCTTTCAGAAAAAAAGCATCAATGATCTATAAACCCACATTCTTTATTATATATATGTATGCAAGTTTCCAGTCAACCGGATGACCAAGAGATGGACTAAATAATAGGACAAAGACTTTCACAGCTGAGACACACTCATCTTGCAGCCCTAACTGACACAGGTAGAGTACTTCTTTGTGGAAAGATTTTCCCTGTCCAAACTATTTAAATATTAGTGCAGCAGGAGGCCTGTGATTGGACAGGGAAAAGGAAGGCGGAGCTAAGCATTGCAGAGAGAGGAATGCAGAGAGAGAAGGGAGGAATTAAGACGGAAGACAAGATGATTTAGAACTAACCAGCATGCCTTTAACTAGCCACAGGTAATGATTTTAGGGCTAGAATAATTGGGATAATTGTCTAATTGTGTGGACATCTTGTATCGTTAATTGGCCTGGAAATTATTGTGGGTACCTTGTGTATTGAGAATTTATTGATTTATAAATCTGACTAGTTAATTGTAAGCTTAAGAGTTTTGGTTTTACAGGGTTACCGTGTATTGTGATATATAACCACGAAGTTGGCGGTCATAGTATGGGGCTAGGCCCAACGCCATGGAAGCAGCGGAGTTGGCCTGAGGGTTAGGCCTAGAACTGTGGAGGCCTTGGAGTTGGTGGGCAGAGCCAGAGATCATGCCAACATCCTGTGGGCTCCCGAAGGGTCTGTGAAATGGGATCACCTGGTTGGGGCCACGTGGCCGCTGGTGTTGGGCTTAGCACCAGAGCAAAGGGGGTACCTGTGACTGGCTTCCGTTGGAGTGCTCTAAGACTGTCTGGCTTGAAAATCTAAGATTCAGAGACTTAATTTTCTTTGATATTGGAAGTTACACAAACAATTTTGATAAACATGTGGACTCCACTTAAAAATCTTTTAATATGACATCAAAAAGCAAGAGAAATTGTTTTTGCCAGCTGGAAATCTCCTAGATATGGAGTTAGAAAAGAACACTGGAGAAACTCTAATAGTCAACTCTAATAGCTACCACGTCTAATCTTCACACCATCTGTTCTCATTCTGAACCTTGTCATTTTAACACGTAGCAAAAAAAAAAAAAAAAAAAAAAAAAAAAATTCCACCAGGTAAGTGTCTTAATCTCTTTTCTATTTCTGTGACAAGAGACTATAACTAAAGCCACTCTTATAAGAGAAACCATTTGATTGAGGATTGGCTTACAATTCCAGATGCTTAGTCTATTTTCATGGAGGAAACATGGAGGCCTGAATACAGGAGCTGAGGCAGTAGTTGAAAGCCATATCATGATTGACAGGCAGAGAGAGTAAGAGACAGTACACCTGGGGTGAACTTTTAAATCCTTAAAACACATCACCAATGACATACTTCCTCCAACAAAGACACACCTATTAATTTTTTTTTCAAATAATGCCACTCCCTGTTGACTAAGTATTCAAATATAAGAGCCTGTGACGATGATTCTCATTCAAACCTCCCCCACAGATGACAGTCACCCCTAATTGGAAGTGAATTACACTCTTTATGCCACTTCACCTACACTTGTGATGCCCAGAAAATGTATTCTGATATTTTCTAGACAGTATTACCCAATTATGAAGAGACGAATAGTATAATGTCACTCTCTTCTATTATAGGGTAAAGGTGGCAACAGAGGGAACCCACAAAATTTCTTAACCTAACTTAGTCAAACATAAAATAACCATGTAAGATGCATTACCACTCTATTTGTGCAGAGCTACCAGGATCCTGATTGTTGACTTGAAAGGCAATGAAAAAGGAGACACTATGCCTTGTCTAAAGAAAATAAATAAAAAATACATCCCTGTGAATAATTACAATATTAATGGCTATAGGGTAAACAAATGACAATTTTTCTTCATATATGTCTGTGTTTGACTACAGAAAAAAAATAATTCTCTTTCTCATTTTCTCACTTGACTTGTTAAGAACATATACTGCATTTTGCTGAATAGAGACAAGTGATAACAGATGAAGATCCACAGACGATCATAGCATGGTCAAGGAAAATTTTTTAATGCATATTGGAGACAAAAGGGCAAGTGTTTTGCTGGTAATACGTATTTGGCACATTGTGGAAAGTAAACTCGATTTAAGTAAAATTGTGGTGGTTAATAGCAATTATCAACTTGACAAGATCTAGAGTCATCTACTAGTCAAGTATCTGGACATAGCTGTGTGGGAGTTTCCTTTGTAAGGCTATTTGACATATGAAGATCGATCCTAAAGGTGAGTTGCCTCTTCCGTCAGGCCTCGGACGCAAGGAAGTACCAAGAAAAGCTTTTGTGCTTTGCCTTCTTGCTTTCACATCTTGCTGGTAAGGGAACCCGACTTATTCATGAGTTCATCTAACCTGTTGCTGCTGGCAGTAATGTCACTTTTTGTTAATATCAGAACCCACATTTTTCAGCCTTCCAATGCAGAGTGAAGATCAGTAGTTCTCAATGAATGCTTTATGCTCCCAGCACTGTTGGGACAGCTGAGGCACCTAGCCTCTTAGAATGAGTATTTACTACTTCTCAATCTCTATAATGTAAGGATAGCCGTCGTTGGACTGCCTAGACCATATCATGCAAGCTAATATAATAACATCCCTTTTAGTAGATTTTAATTTTATTGACTCTCTTTCCCATGAGGACCCTTACATACGATACTGAAGAGGATGTCTGGTCTTCTCAAGGACACATGCTATTCTGTCAGGAAACAATTATCATGGCAATATGTTCCCGCATTTTCTAACAGTAGATGTTGGAAATTCCCAGAAGTAACATTGAATTTGGCAGTTGCATCTGGTCATTTGGGGGCAGATAGGGCAGGATGATGTCCCATGAAACGTAATGATCTAGTTTTCATCCTGAATGGGGCTCCTGTTCTTTTCCCACATTGACTATTTAACTGGAGTTCTTCATGCATATTAGTAAACAGAAGTATCATGGTCTCTGGCTAGAGCAAAACTACTTTGGCTAAAGGACTACTTGATAATGATAAAGGTTATTATGTCAGTGTTTCTGAGGTCCACATTTCTGAAGTTGCAGTTGAAATTTACATAGTCACCACCCTGATGAGTTCTAAAGTCCTAAGCTGTCTTCAGTTATCTCCCTAGATCAATTACTATTTCATGAATCAGTCATCTCTGAAAGGCTTGCATTCACAAAGTAACCACATTAGACATCCTGCCTAGAGTCCTGATGATTTTTATACTCTTTTCTTTTTCAAGTTACATATTTCCAGCAACTTGTTGGCCAAAATTATTGTTCTTGCATGATTTTATATTCTTCCTTTCCTTCTAATCACTAGGCATTACCAAGACACCAGAGTAGGCTTCCATAGAATCTGACAAAAATCTTGGACAAAAAAAACAGTAGAAGGAAAACTTGTAAAATAGCCATAGACACTGGCAACAGTAATGTTGTAGCTAAAGAAAGCAATAGCAATAAAGGACTTAGGAAAATTGCCAAGATTTGAACTCTCACGAATGGACCTGAGCATTTGCAAAACCAGTACCTTTCCCTGTCACATAGAGTAGAGTCAGCAGATTCACCTGAACTGTAGCTGTTTCTACAGATGGGCTGGGAGCACACTTACACAGCAAAGAGAAATATTGGTTGTGTTCATTATTTGGAGGATGAGCCAGGGATAACTCCAAATGACACATTCTTGGCTAAGCTTCTAGGGAGGCAGAGTCAATGTTGTATTGCTAAACTCATGTTTGCTCTAAGTGTTTAGAGAGAAGCTTATTTTACTTTATGCTTCATTACCCAGTAATACAAGATGATGCAAATTATGATGCAGAGAGGGAAAAATAAATAGAAAGCAAGAGTGTAACAGGAGACCTCTTCAAGTTTCTTTTGATGGCTTAAAATATATGAAATCTGCTTTGAAAGGTAGCCCTTCGATTGATGGAAAGTCACATCTAAGCCACTCATGTCTACTCACGATGACTTGTGACAAGTGATTCTGAATACTTTCTTTTTTATTGGTTATTTTATTTATTTACATCTCAAATGTTCTCCCTCTTCCCTGGTTCTCCTTCACAAATCCCCTATCCTTTTCCTCCTTCCTGCTTCTCTGAGCATGCTCCTCTGCCCACTCACCCACTCCTGCCTCACCATCCTAGCATCCCTATGCTGGGGCATCAGCTTTCACAGGACCAAGGTCCTCCCCCTCATTGATGCCAGATAAGGCAGTCCTCTGCAACATATGCAGCTGGAGCCATAGTTCCCTCCATGTCTACTCTTTCATTGGTGGTTTAGACCCTGGGAACTAGAAATCTGGTTGGTTGATAATGTTGTTCTTCCTAGGGGGTCGCAAACTCCTTCAGCTCCTTCAGTCCTTCCTTTAACTCCTCCATTGTGGTCCCTGTGCTCAGTCAGTGGGATAGTTGGCTGCAAGCATCTGCATCTACAATTAGTCAGGTGCTGGCAGAGCCTCTCAGGGGCCAGATATACCAGGCTCCTGTCAGCAAGTGCTTCTTGGCATCAGCAATAGTTACTGGGTTTGCTGTCTGCAGATGGGATAAATCCCTAAATAGGGCAGTCTCTGGATGGCCTTTCCTCCAATCTCTTCTCCACTCTTTGAAGAAGGAAGACCAACGTGTGAATACCTCAGTCCTACTTAGAAGGAAAAACAAAATAATCATGGGAGGTAGAGGAAGGGAGAGAAGAGGGGAAGGGAAAAGGGAGGCAGGATCAGATATGGGAGGAGATGGTGAAGTACAGAGGGTATGGAAATTGAATGAAGGTGTATAGCAAAGGGGAATGGGAAACTGGGAGGTAGCCACTAGGAAGTCCCAGATGCCAGGGAAGCAAGAGGCTCCCAGGACCCAAAGAGGATAACATTAGCTGAAATATCCAACAAAGAGAGAGAACCTTTAGAGACCATATCCAGTGGTTGGGCACAGCCTCTGGTTGAGGGATGGGACCACCCAACCATCTCAAAAATATTAACCCAGAATTGCTCCTGTCTAAAGGAAATGCAGGGGCTCTGAATATTTCAGCACTGTCAAAATCTCTCCTTCACACCTGAGGTCTTAACTGGATATTTTAAGTTTCATATATCTTCATGCCCCTGTGATATGATGGTGTTCTTTCTTGAAAATATTTTAAGTTTCAGATTGGAATTACACCGAAAAAAAATATAACTATTAGGACCCAAGAAAGACAAGAAAGACTGTATTTTTATCCTTACTAATACTATGCATTATACAAACATAAAATGCTTATTTTTGTGATGATCAAAATGAAATTTAAATATATGTAACATAAGTTTTTTTCTGAGCATCATATTCAAGCCAAGTATTAGGGCCATGTTCTTCTCTCCACATGAATTTCATCCGTTTTAAAGTAGAGAAATATAAAATCAAAAGTTTAAATTAAAAATTAAAAGCAACAAAAACAGTTATTGAACCCAGGAAGATAGTTCAATCAACGGAGTGATTACTGATCAAACATGGAATGCTGGGTTTTGGATCTTCAGTATGAACATTAGAAGAAACAAGCCAGGTATGTTGGTACACAATCTATATTCCCAGCACTGAGAATGTTGGGATAATTGCCTCTTCAGAGCTTACTGGTAAGTTAGCTTAGTTGAATTGTTAAGTTCCATGTTCATTTCTGAATGCTAGAAATTACAAGGTTGAAAGTGGAAGACCTTTGTCAGCCTCTGGTCTCTCTGGTCCCTATATAAGCATGCATATACATACATACATACTTACATACATACATACATACATACATATGAGCACAAACATGGACACACACATGCATCACACACACACACACACACACACACACACACACATTCCTTTCATTGATATTGAGCACTGAGAGTGGGTCAGGCATTTTTCTGCCTATTTATATGGTTTGGCTGTGCTACTTTGTGTCCTCTCAACAACTCAAAGAATTTAGGATCATCATCAGTTCTCATTCTGATTTAAGAAAAACTTCACTATAAATAATCAAAGATACATTCAGTTAGCAAATGTTAAAACTAAGATGCAAACAGGATTGAGATTACCAAAGCATTATGAAACAACCAGAGTTATGTATGATATGTTTCTGTGTTGCACTTAGATAATTATATCTTTTTTCCCAGCATCCTGGTACATCCATGCCTAGCTATTCCAATCTTTTGAACTGAGAAATGACAGACACAGTTGGCTGGCCAAACACATTTGGATGGAGAACAATCATTCCTCCCCACAGAGTGCATCCATAATTGCATATTCAAGACATTAATAATGACCCATGAGGTTCACACACCTCTGTCCCTGTCCTTCTTCACCAGGGTCCATATCTAGGCCACTGGTTTCCTTGGACTTGTTAGTTAAGCAAAGATCTTACAAATGTATTATTTCTATTATTTTGGTTGGCCAGAAAAAGGATTCACAGGGAGTTAATATTGTTCAGCCTGGAACTGGACGGTGACTGATACATGTTTGTGTTTGTGTAATTGCAGGTGTGTATGTAAATATGTGTATGCAAACAAGTGTGTAGACCAAAGGGCAACCTCAAATGAAGCACTCGGATACAGTCTACCTTATTTCATTTTTATTTAAGTAATTTTACTCACTAATCTGGACCTTAACAGACAGGCCAAGCTTGCTAGCTAGGGAACCTCTGAGAGGCAACTGTCTTTATTTCTCTGGCCCTGGGATTACAGGTGCATGCCACCCTCTCTACCTATTTTATGTGGATTCTGAAAAATCAAGCTCAAGTCCTCACATTTGCAAGACAAGGACCTTACTAGACCTATCACCCTGGCCCTTAGTTCCAGATATTGTAAATAAATGATGAAAATATCAGTATTATTACTTATAAAAATACCATCCACAAGTTCTTTCTTAAAGGCAAGATGAAGTATTGTTTTTAAAAAAATCAACTTTAGGAATTAACACTCAATATATAATGTATGCAACTTAACTATTTTGTTTCTAAAATTTTAGTTTTAGTTCTAAAGTTTTAGTTTTATTCTTTGTCTGAGAGTGGGGTCATTTATGTGAACACAGTGCCTTCAGAATCTGAAGGAAAGTGATAGGTCTCCTGAATTTGGAGTTATAGATGGTTGAAAATTTCTCAGTATGGGTGCTAGGAACCAAATTTGGATTCTCTACAAAAACATTAGGGGTTTGTAACCATCTCTCCAAGTCCCCTTCTCCACTTTATTATATTTAAAAGTTTAACAGAACAGCTTTAAAACCCATGAAAATTTAAAAACGCGAACAGAGAACACATTCAAACTAACTGTTTTAGGGTTTCAATTGCTACAATGAAACACCATGGCCAAAAACCAAGTTGGGCAGAACAGTGTTTATTTAGCTTACACTCCATATTACTGTTCATCATTGAAAGAAGTCGGGACAGAAACTAAAACAGGACAGGAACCTGGAGGCAGGAACTCATGCAAAGGCCTTGAGAGGTGCTGCTTAGTGGCTTGCTCCTCATGCTTGGCTCAACCTGATTTCTTATAGAACCCAGAACAACCAACTCAGGATGGTACCACACAATATGAGGTAAGCACTCACTATCAATCATTAATTGAAAAAAAAAATGCCCTACAGGCCTGCATATAGCCTGATCATATGTAAACATTTTCTTAATTGAAGTTCCCTCCTTCCAGATGACTTTAGCTCCTGTCACATTGACATGAAACTATCCAGTGCACTATCTTTTAATATATGGCATTTAAAATAATTAAAAGCCTTATCAGAAATCAGAGTGCTTTGCAGTAGGAGTTCTGGGAGAAGTCACATTTCATCCCAATTTTCTCTCTAACCTCCAGGCAAGCAGCTGCTTGTGTGAATACATTTCCTTAATAATATAGGTTAATGAGTGTCATGGTATGGCCATGCCCAGAAGATAAGGCTTGCACAAGACTGGACCTATTAACTGTAAGTCCTAGAAACATGGAAGGCTCATAAGATTCTTCCTATCCCACGGGACCTATTGGTTATGGACTGATGCAGGGAAAGGGATAAACATTATGTTGTGGCAGAGCTACCCCAATGGACATTTCACACCCGAGCTCTTGCAGATAGTTCGTTAAACACAGTGTGTCAGAGAGATTGAAACACAGGGGAAGGCCTGGGAGGGATTTGGGAGTGGCTTGTTAGTGATGGGAGTGAAATAAGAGAGAGTGGGTGTAAGGACAGTGTGATACAGACATCTATGAAATGACAAAGAATACATTTAAATAAAATTAAAAGAGTATGGGCCAGTGAGATGGCTCAGGAAGCAAAGATTCATGCCACAAGCCCTGACACCCAAGTTTAATCTCTGGGATCAGAGATTATGTCTATGGTATGTCTATGGTATGTCTATGGTATAGACAGAAAATTAACTTCCTATGGTTTCTCTCTGAGCTTCTCATACATACTGGAGCAGGCATATGCCAACATGCATTAACATAGGAATAAAACAATTTTTACTTTTACATTTAAAAATTTTTATAAAACCATAAAGTAGTTTTATAACTATTTATTTGTAACTAATAAATACAACATATACTAAAATAAACCAGACCCCAAATGTGCATACTCAACAACCTCTTCACAGTCAGGATTTTTTAAATTAAATCAAGCAAAACACAAAACATTTTCGATGAAAGGAACATGAGGCCAAGTTAGCAGGTCTTTTGACTAACTTGATTTTCTCTGAATCTCTTCAGAAGATTCTGAAGTATACAACATGGTACATAAGAATACATAAATAGAGAAAATAATATGTAAATAGAAAAAACGCTAAAGGTGACGCTGGTATCAGTCCAATGAATGTTTGTGTGCACACTACAGCCAGGGCTGGAGAAATGCTCTAAGACATGCTGAGTACCCTCTTCCACACTAACTGGTTTTCTGCTTTTTACAATTTCTCAAAAAATAGTCTATATTTTAAACCCAAAGCCTTCTTTTTTATATTTAATTTTTTTCTTTATTCGATACTTTATTTATTTACATTTCAGATGCCATCCACCTTCCCCACCCCCCCTCCATTAATCCCCTATCTCATCCTCTCATCCTCTTTTTTTGCCTTTATACTGTTTAAATTATATGCAAGTATATTAAGGTCAGGTCTAGGTTGAGGAACTTGCAATACAATAGATGAAAATAGTCAAGGAACAAGCAAGACAATAAACACAAACAGTCAAAGAACACTCATGACAATAAACAGAGTCCCATGATCACTCCTGTGATCACTGTTTCTAAGGGCTTATCAGGATAACCAAAATATCTGAGCCTACTTCCTTGTCCTAGCCCAAAGTCATTTTCATGCCTGAAGCCTACTTCTTTGTTCTAGCTTAATATTTAGATTTCTGCCTATAATTACTTTTTTGTTCTAGCCTAAGATTTAGATTCCTGCCTGAAATTTCTCCTTTATTCTAGCCTAGGATTTATATATCTGTCTGAAATTACTTCTTTGTTCCAGCCTAATGTCAGGTTCCTGCCTGCAGTCCATTTCCTTGTCCTTGGCTAATGTCAGATTCCTGCCAGGTAGCCCCAAGCCCTCTAATATCTGCCTCTCACCATCTTCACAGATATACTATTGACACTATAGTGCAGAGGCTGGGAAAAGGCGTTAATGGAAATAACACATGTTGCTCTTCCAGGGGACTGGAGTTCACCTCCCAGGAACCACATAAACAAGCTATAACTCCAGCTCTATGGGACCAAATACCTTATTCTGGCCTCTAGTGGCACTGCACATGTGTTGGCATTTACATAAGGACACACACATACAAACATATGTAAGTAAAGTTATGTGCACAGACACACATGCATAGTGCAAATAGCAAGCATAAAGAGTAATCATACATGTGAAATGAACAGTTCATGGGCAACTTGAATAAGCACAGTGCTTTACAGGTTAATACATTTCATTCTCAACATTTGGTCAAATAACTCATCTGCCCCTTGTCCAAGAAGTCCTGTAAGATCCATCGCTTTCTAACAGAAGTGACACATCAGAGCTCAGTCCAACTCAATCTCATATTCTTCCATCTAAATTATGTTATTTTAATAACTTGATCCAACCTACATAGGATAAAATACTAAAGACTATTATACTGTCAAGTTCTTTAGTGTGTATGATTTTTAAACAGCCAGAGAAGAGCTGAGAAAATATCTCAGTAAGTAGAGTATTAACATGTAAGCATGAGTACCTGAGTTCAGGTCTCTAGCATGAACACACAAGACAAATGAGGTGGCACACTCCTGTAAGAACAATGCTGGTCAAGGCAGACAAGTGCACCTCTGGATCTCACTGTCCAGACAGTCTAACCAAATCAATGAGCCCCACATACAGTGAGGAACCATGTCTCAAAATAAATAAGTAAAAAGGTGGTTAGAAAAAAATCACAGAGGACACCAGATATCAACTTTTGGATTTTACATGCATGTGCACATGTGTGCATGACTACCCACACCTATATAAACACATATGTGTATGTAACACATTCTCTCTCTCTCTCTCTCTCTCTCTCTCTCTCTCTCTCTCTCTCTCTTTGTTTTTCTCACTCATTCCCCTTCCTCTCTCTCCCCTCTTCCTCCTCTCTCTCTGCTATCTATTTTCTCTCTTTTACTCACTTAAAAAATGTGTTTGGGAGTGTGTTTATGTTTTGTGTCCACCCAAAATTACCTCTCTCTCTCTCTCTCTCTCTCTCTCTCTCTCTCTCTCTCTCTCTCTTTCTTCTTTCTTCTGTCTTTCTCTCTTTCTGTCTTTCTTTCTCTTTCTTTCTTTCTTTCTTTCTTTCTTTCTTTCTTTCTTGTTTCTCTCCTCTTTTAAGTTTAATCTTACATATTACAGGTTGGTCTCAAAGTAACTATGGAGAATGACGTTAAATTACAGAACTTCCTGTCTTGATCTTCCAACTACTGAGATTTCAGGCTTGCACCACCATGATGGTTTACACAGGGATGGGGATCAAACCCAAACATTTGAACAAATGAACTCCATCCTCAGCCCCAGCCAAAAGGGTTCTGAAGCTTCAGCTGCATTCAAATAATCCTATGAGGTCTGTCTGTGTAAATATGACACTTAGTGGCCTTTCCACTTTCCTCATAAGTAGTCTGCTGAGGGCAATTTGAGTGTAGCAGATCCATGCTGCCAACAGAATTGATAAATACTGAGAGGTGACAAACAATCACTCATGCAAATGCAACGTATGTCCATATGTCCAGGGACAGGGAGAAACCATACCACACATTGAGCATGCCACATATTCTCAATAAATATTTATCCTTGATTTGTGAATTGCTTAAACGGTGATCAGGTCGTTCGTCATAGGAAATCAGGCAACGAGCCAGTAAGAATTTTAATGAGCTTAGCTTTCTGCCTATTTCTGTCCTGATCCATGGCCCTCATCCTCCACCAGCACTTAAGCCTCAAAAGTACAACCTGCCATCTCATTCTTTGTTTGCCTTTATTTCCACCAGAATTGCAAATAAATTCAGTCACATTGACTTATGAAAAAGTGCCTTTTAAACCATTGAACACCTAAAAGTCAGCTTGGGAAGTTCATCTAAAATACAACATTTCCACCCAGTTTCTCCTAGGATATCAGGAGAGAGGGGCTAGTAATTTCTACAAAAACTTTTCATGCACATCACCAAAACCATGCGAACGAAACAGGAAACTGCAGTGTACTGTTTTGTGTGCACACACATGTGTAGTATATGCAGATGTACTGTGTGTGCATGCATACATTTGTGTCGGTGTTCTGTGTGAATATAGATGTATTTTGTATATGTGTATGTGTTCAAGCTCATGTTGTACACATGTGCGCATGTTTGTGCATGTATACTTGTATGTGATATATACATGTATTTGTGTTCACATGCACTTGTGTGTGTACATGTATGTAAATGTACATACATACATAGTGTGGGTGGAGGCCAGAGCTTGCTGCCCTGTGACTTTCTGTATCCATCTCTACCTTGTATTTTGAGATAGGGTTTCTCGTAGGAACATTGTCCAAGTTTGTTTTCTGTCACTATAGTAAAACATTGGCCAAAATCAGTTTGGGTTGATTTATTATATTATAATCTCACAAACAAAATAAATATAAAATGATCAGCACTGACAGCAAGTGTCATGCCAACAAGGACAAGGGAAGCTCTACATGTCCCTACCCCTAGACAGTATAAATCATATTAATGGCTTCTAAGGAGGTGAGAATCAGTGTAACCCAAAAATAACTTCGCATATAAACTGTCCAGTCCCAAGTGGTCAATCCCAGAGATATGCCAAATTGCTAGATGGACTAAGTTTGTTACATACACACACACATGCACACACACACACACATAGAGAGAGAGAGAGAGAGAGAGAGAGAGAGAGAGAGAGAGAGAGAGAGGAGAGAAAGAGAGAGAGAGAGAGAGAGAGAGAGAGAGAACTTAAGAGATCATGAATTTAGGATACTGGAGAAGCTGTAGTGTTGAAAGGGAAGGGAAAGAGTAATATAGTTGCAGTTTTCATGTGTGAAGGTCTCAAAGAAATAAAATTATTAAATTTAATAATATAATACAACTTAGACATTTTCATACTCCAATGAATGTTCAATTTGGTGCATTCTGGGAAGAATTTAGAATGTTTCTTTTTCAGGCTAATAACTTTCCCCTCTTCCTCTCTTTAAAATTACCCTAGGAAACACAGTGGATTCAGCTTCAAGGGATGCTCATGACAACTTTATCTGTACACTCTAGGAATGTCAAGGTTGCTCAACCACACATCTGGATTTGAAGATGACCTGATCCCCAAGGCTTTTAAGCTCTCTCCTACTTCACCTGAAATGTGTCCCCTGGATTCCATAATCTGGTGATCCCCATTGACCACTAATGACACATCAAACCGCTAGTGTTTCTGAGTCATAGTTCTTCAGGTCAGAACAATTTGGAAATTGAGAACATCAAAAATTGCTGTGGACTTCTGAAATTCATCTCATTTTAAAAACTTTTTGTTTTATTTTATACCCACTGGTTTTGTGTGTATATATATGTGTGTGTGTGCCCCTCTCTCTCTCTCTCTCTCTCTCTCTCTCTCTCTCTCTCTCTCTCTC
>JANHMN010000008.1:17952111-17990708 GCA_030674055.1 Rhabdomys pumilio
CTCTCTGTGTGTGTGTGTGTGTGTGTGTGTATGTGTGTGTGTGTGTGCGTGCATGTGTCTGTGTGTGTTTGTGTGTTTGTAATGTTTTGTTTTAAAACAGATTGCATGCCTTAATTTCTTCCTTTCAGAGAGGTGCAAAAGTAGAATGAAAATTTCTCCCACAGACTAATACAATTTTTTTTTTTTGGTTTAAATTCCTAGTCTTGATGACTTGATTCCAATAATTTAGTTTGAAAGAATGTATCACCTTATAAAATCCCACTTGTAAATTCTTTCATACTGGTAGGTCAATATGTGTTCGATTCATATGCTACCACCCATTTCTCAGCCAGACCCGAAGACTATAATATTTAGTAAAGCCTTGTAAACATCAAAGCGGCTCATAGTCAGAATAGCAGCAACTACTTATGTCATCTCCCAAATGTGCACAGCTAACACCTTCTGGAACCACTGAATAAATATCTTAACATGGATCAAGTGTGTGTAACTGCCAATCTTGTCCAGGATCCCCATTTTATTCAGTGTTTAGGCATTTGGGCTGCTAACAAATGTCTGTTAAACCTTATCCCAACCTGTTGGAAAAGATGTTCCAGCATTCGGGATTATGAAACTATCTTCACACCAGATGACAGGAATCTGTCCGCAACCTGTTGTGTTAGCTGTGAGCATGTGGAGGAGGTTATAGTAATGGGAATAGTGGAGAAATTACCTCTTGATTCAGTGTGATTCTCCCTTTGCTTTTGCACTAGACAATGATAGTAACTTACACACAGTATACTTTTTACTTTCTGTAAAAGGATATTTATTATTTAAACCCAAGCCGGGTGAGTTGGCTTGTATCTGTAATCCCAGCAATTGGAAGTCGGCGGCTGGAGGATTAGAAGTTCAGTGACACTTCAGCCACATAGCTAGACTAACAGACACGTAAAACATTTTCAGACAACGAAGCATAAGCCCTGCTTAGTTATAAGCAGTATTTCCTATTGATGATAAAATACAACATGTTTAGTAAAACCTCCCCAGTGCCAGGGTGCAAAACTTCAATGTGTATTTCATAGCTGTGCCATTGTGTGCTGTGGGGAAACATAGCCTTAAATGAGCCTATAGTTTAACCAACTCAGCAATTCCTCTCAGTGTAGAAGTTTTAGTCACCTTCAGTGTGTGAGTATAATTGTATTCTGGTGTGTGAGTCAGGGCATATACATGCCATGGTATATTTATGGACGTCAAAAGACAACCTCAGGAGTGGATCTCATCTTGCACCTTAGACAGTGAGACAGTATCATTTGTTTGCCAGTACGTACTCAATGTAGGCTTGAGTGCTTTCAATGATTCTCCCATATTCAGCTCGCATCTCACTGTTAGACAATTGTAATTACATGAATACTCTATGAAATCCTAGTATTACACATGTTCTAGGTGCTCTAGGGATTTGAACTCAGGAATTCGATATGTGTGGTAATTGCCTTACTCACTGAGACAACTAGACCCTCAGTCAGTGCAGAGACAGATGTGGTGACTTCAAATGGGCCTTATTTTATGAGCTCCTCTTTTGAGGAGTGGTCCAGCTGGACCATGTTGTTCTCAGCTATGCACTGGACAGTTCTTATTCTGCAGGATTAATTTAACCTGGGTAATTTTGCATATTATAATTTTCCTACTTAACGCTGTGAAAAGGCTGCAGAAAACCGAGCAAAGGCACTGACTAAATAAAGCACAACAATGTTGTCCCCATCATGCTTTTTCTATTATTTATAGAAATTTATAGAAATATATCAGAAAATATTCACATGTGAGTGTGTTTATATGTGCATGTGTAACTACATACTTGTACATAGGTGCATGTGCATAAATATGTACATATGAACAAACACATATGCATAGACAACATGTATTCTATCACAGACACACTTAAATGCATGTATACTCATATATGCATATATATGATAAAGATAAACATATACAATATAAGTATTCATATATTTATGCTTATAGGCATACATAAATGTATGTGTGTTCTGTATTTTCAGGATGGTCTTCCTAAATAACAATGGAATGACATGAAATAGAATAGATTTGATGAGATCTAGTGTAATGGCACTGAGAAAAAAAATAAATAAAAGCTTAATTTAAAAAATTCAAACCAAGAAAATGTGCAGTTACAGAGAATAATGAAAAGCCATCCTGGCAGAACACAACTTATGCACAATAATTTGGAGTGTTGCCTAAGGGGACTCAAAAGGAACATCCAGCCTATCATCAAATTGGCAGAGATTAAAGTTCAGAAAGATCTACTCTCAGATGCTCAGATATGTGAAACAATGCCAAGAAATATAGAAAAATCCAATCAATAAGTACAGTAGGTTGACTCTGACCTGGCATGGGCTAGTATATGTGTGTGTGTGTGTGTGTGTGTGTGTGTGTGTGTGTGTGTGTGTAACAAGACCGAAGATAGAGAGCTGGTTTAAAAAGAATATTTTTGTGTGTGAGTGTATGTGTGCACAAATATGTGAGTGTGTGAACATGACAGGTGTACTGGCTTCAAATGTATGAGGAGGTCAAGTTTCTTCTTTGATAACTCTGCACCTTATTTTCTGAGACTGGGTTTCCTACTAAGCCAGGAACACATCTCCATTAGCCTGGCTGGCCAATGAGAATTGGAAATCTGTTTTTTTCTACCCTTTCCTTCAGTGCTGCTGTTAAAGATGGCCACCATTGTGTCTGACATTTGCATGTGTTCAGGATCTCAACTCAGATCCTCACAAATTTTAAAACAGGTTCTTTTCCCACCAATTCATCTCCTTAGCACTATAATCTGGGTTTGGACATAGTTTATCAAAACTCTTGAGGAAAGACTTTACTAACCTAAAAGGGTGTCTGGGCATTGGAGTGGTTATTATATGCAGAATGTTCTTGTTTGACTCTTCTATTTGGTTACAAGGAAAGTATTAGTTTATCATGTCTAACTTTTGACTTTTGGTGCAAAATTGAGGCAGTTTGGAAATCACTGTTTTTTGTTTTTGTTTTTTCACTCACACAAACTACAGTCAAAACCTCTGCTCAGCAAACTGAAAACTAAAAGCCATTCTTACACACATCACAGAAATGGAGTCAGCCACTCACAGTTCCCAGTGAATGGAGAAAGAGGGCCTGAGAATCACAGTGGTGCAGAGCGAAACCCTGAAGCAAAGTTACCCTGAGAAACAGTGTAGAAACAGAATGATGCCTTGGCATTGGAGAATTTGCTAGGGTCTGACTGGACAACTCCAAGAACTAAATCTACATGGAGCTGTGCCTTGGAGGTATACTGACACAAATGAATCTTACTTCTAGGAGCAGTGCCAGAATTTCACAGAGAAAATTAGAGCAAAATATCTCTTCCTGCTTCTGGGAGTTGAAGAAGAAAATTAGCAGTTTAACACAAGGCTAGAATATTTCTTCATTAACAAGGTCTGCTCTCAGAAGAAGATATTCTATCAGAAATCAAGTTTATTTCCTTGTTCTTTGGTTTATGTTGCTGAAATAAACACCATAATCAAAAGAAAATTGTGGAGGTGGGGTTTTATTTTATCTTATAGATGATGGTCTGTCATTGAGGAAAGTTTGAGCAGGAAATGGTGACAAGAGACATTTAGAGGAAGATTCTGATGCAGAGACTGTGGAGGAATGCTGTTTTCTTGCTTGTCTAAGACTTACACTCAGCTACCACTCATATGTATCCAAGGGCCATTTGCCTAGGGTTGGCACTGCCCATAATTGGCTCTCTTACATCAGTAGCAATCAAGAAGATGCCCCACTGACTTGCCCTCTGGTCAATATGATAATGACAACTCTTCATTTGGGAAGAGGTTCCATCTTCCCAAATGTGTCAATTTGACAATCAAGTTTGCCTATCAAACTCATTCTCCTCACCCCAGATTTTCTCCTATCACTGGGTCTCCTCAAAAGCCACACCAGTTGTCATTTAGGAGCTCAAAGTGCAACAGTGATATTTTGATTTCACCAGAGGTAATTTGACCTTTTTGGAAGTAACAAATAACATAACCAATGCTACTTAGTAGAGCAAAAGACTAATATGTCTTATATTTTCACAGTCACAGTCAATCACTGAAGAAATTCAGAGCAGATACCTATCCTGGCACTAGAAGCACATGGAGGTATACTACCTAGCTCACACCTTAGCTAGCAATCTTCTATAGTCCAGGACCACCTGCTTAGAGAACGGTGTCACCCACAGTGGGCTCAGGCCTTCTAAATAAATGAACATTCAACAGAATCTCCACATACATTCTTACACAATAATCAGAAGTAGGCTTTTCCTCAATCAAGCTTTTCCTTTAAGATGACTCTAGCTTACATCAGGTTGATGGTTAAAAGTAACCATGACTAGAGGAAAAATGTTAATATCTAAGGTAACTTTAGATTCTGAGACATAAAACTACTGCCAGGAAAATGCAGATTAACCCCTAAGTTGAGAGTGGTGGCAAATATCTATATACTCAGCAGCTTGGTGAAGAAAGGCAAGTTTGAGGCCATTCTTAACTATGTAGTGCATTTGGGGTCTTGTCTACATAAAATCCTGTCTCAAAATAGGAAAAAAAAGACACTGGGAAAATTTTTCAGTAAGTATTTGCTTCACAAGCAAAAAACCTGAATTCAGAGACCCCTAATGCCCACATTAAAAGCTTGACTAAGTGGTATGAACTGGTCACCCAGATGTGGTCTTCTTCAAGAGGAGCAATGGTTCTTAACTACTGAACCACCTCTCCAGTCTCTGTAATAAGCATTTCTAAAATATTTACGTCTAATTTCTTTTACTGGTCTTTTCTAACATATTACCATCTGAGCAGTTTCCCACCCTCCTCTCCTCTGAGTCATCATCCAACTCCCCTCTTCCTCAAATGCATTACTCCTCCATTTCCCTTCATAAAAGAGCAGGCCTCTCAGGGATATTAACTAAATATGGCATATTACACTTACAGTAAGACAGTAATGCACCCCTTATATTAAGGCTGTATGAGACAACCTAGTAGTAGGAAATGTGTCCTTTAAAGCAGGCAAAGGAGTTTGGGATAGCCCTGCCACCACTGTTAGGAGTTCCACAAGAATACTAAGCTATATGACTATAACATATACAGAAGACCTAACCCAGATCCATACAGTGCTCGCTGGTTTTTGGTTCAGTCTCTGTGAACCCCTGTGGGTCTAGGTTAGTTGATTCTATGTTTTTTCTTGTGGTGTTTGTGACCTCTCTGGCTCCTACAATTCTTCCTTCCCCTCTTCTTCAGGATTCCCTGAGCTCTGCCAGATGTTGGCTGTGAGTCTCTGCATATGCTCCCATCAGTTGCTGCAGGAAACGTCAAAACTGTCTATTACTCTAGCTCTGGCCTAAGAGTATAACAGAGTCTTTTTGTCATTAGTGTGGCTTTCTATTCTATCCTAGGTCTTTGAGTTACCCAACCTCTGGTTCCCAGCCCACCAGACACTGCCAGGATAAGTCCCATCTCATCACATAATGATATGGGTCTCAAACTGGGCCAATCATTGGCCACTCTCACAAGTTATGAGAACTTTACCCAAGAATATCCTGCAAGCAGGACAAGTAGTAGGTCCAAGGTTTTGTGGCTAGGCTGATGTCCCAGTCCCTCCACTGAAAGTCTTGCCTGCTTACAGGAGATGAGCAGTTCAGGCTCCACATTCCCCACTGCTAGGAGTCTTAGGTAGTTTTACCATTGTAGATTCCTGGCTCTTTTCACTGCACTAGGTTTCTACCTCGCCCCAAAATGCATCTCAACTCTAATAATTTCTCCCAATACTCTCTCCCTCCATGCCCCCTAAACTAATGCATTCTGTTCCAGTCCCTACCTGTCCACACAGGCCACCCAGAAAATCTAACTATTTCTATTTCCCAGGAAGATAAAGTCTTCCCTCTTCCCTCCCTTTCCTCTCCTTTCTTCCCTTTCCTTTTCTCTCCTTTTCTCCTTTCTTCTTCTCCTTTTCCCCTTCCCTCCCTCAGTCTTCTCCTTACTCTCTCCTTTTGTAGCCTGACTCTCATATTTTGTTTTGAGATTTTTTGGTTTTGACAAGGTCACACCAGAATCCCCTCAAATTGGGATTCTTCTGCCTTTTTACTCCTCTATGGAGGGGTTAGAGATGTGTTCCTTCAAATATAATATAAGGTTGTTCTCATCTCTGCTTAGACTTTGATTCACCGAGGCCATGGGCCATGCCTCATCTGACATTATAAACAGATTTCAGGAATGCTTCTGAAGTGAGCCTCAAATAAGGATTTCATCAGTTATTTCACTTTAACACATCCAAAGCTTCACTTTGAGACTAATCAGAAAAGTGAATAAATGAGAAAACTTATCTGGAATTTATCTTTCTTTTTTGTTATCTTAATAAACACTGAAAAACAATAATTCCTCCTTTATCATATCCAGGAAACAAAGTAGATCTTTCTCAAAGACTAATATTTCTATGTCCCATTATAACTGTGGAAATTCAAAATAAACTTAGTGCAAGGCTTAAGAATTAAATTCTGAGATTGATATTGTATATCTGTAATATATCTAAAACAGATGTGTCATACACAACTATCTTTGAAAAATACATTATCCAAAAACTACATAAACAAAATTAATCTATTTGTACCTTATTAGTTGTTTCAGGAGCTAGTCAGTCATTGTTTTTCACTAAGGTATATGACAGATGATTTAATGAAATGGGTTCCTCTAATCCCACAAATTGTCAGTTTCAACAAGCAGAGCTGGATAGAGACAGGAAAACTGGCTAATAAAATTGCCACGTTTTAAAATGAGTAGCTGACAAGAAAGCCAAGCACAAAATGCTATAATGATATGAAATATTTTTCTGGCTCTGCCTTGGATGCTATAGCTCATGATTAAAGTGAAAGTCTCTGTCTGATGACCAGGAGAGAGAAAAGGAAACTTGCCCTAAAAGGCAATATTTGTAAGTAGGACAAAGGTTTGCTTCACTCCAGCCATTTATATCTATTGTCTTCTAAAAGCAAAAAAAAAAAAAAATAAAATAAAATAAAAATCAGAAACCTCCAACAATGTAGTCCTAAAAACCTCCAACAATGTAGTCCTAAAAACCTCCAACAATGTAGTCCTAAAAGCATGATGCTATACAGGGACATTTCTAGCTGTACTGATGTCAATGGAAATACCCATAATTTGAAAGTCAATTTGATGTTTTAGAAGATGTTCTGGGACCAGTGATAGACAATCAGATGGAAGAGTGCTCTGCCTGTAGAATTCAATCTTCACTTAACTATTTTGGATTTAATATAAATTTTTATAAACACAAAACACAATGTCCATGCTAATAGTTGTTTAGAATAATGTAGAGTAGCATACTGGTAGCAGGTGGAGGGGGAGATGGCTAAGAAACCTCATGTAGAACTAGGAGATTCTGTTTCTTTTATTTGATTTATTATTCTCTCTCTCTCTCTCTCTCTCTCTCTCTCTCTCTTTCTCTCTCTCTCTGTCTGTCTTTGTCTCTCTCTCTCTCTTGCATATACACGCACAAAAATGCACTTGGTAGCAAAGTCCAAGAGAGGGCATTGCTTCATCGGTCTGGTTTGGAGGTGCCACTGGGGCGTGAGCAGCCTGACATGAGTGCAGGGAACCAAACTGTTGCTCTAAAGGAGGGCAACACTTGTGCCTCAGTCTACCCGCCTTTCTGCCTGTCTGTGTGTTTGTCCACTCGATACAGGTTCTCATTTTGCAGCCTTCGCTTGCCTGGAACTCTTTATGTAACCCAAGCTGACATTGAATACAGAGAAATCCACCTATCACTACCTCCCAAGTTACAGGAAAGGTATGCACCATCATGACAAGAAACAACAAACACTCTTAATTGCTGAACAACCTTCCTGGCCCAAACTGCTAAGTTCTTAATATATGCCTCCAAGGAAAATTTAAATAAAATTAATGCATACAGTCATGTATGAATCAAATATACTAAAACATGTATATTTTTATTAAGCAAATAAATTAAAACTTCACTTTTACAGTAAATTGTTTTTCCAATGAATTTTTATAACAGATAGCTTTTAAAAGTCAATCGAAGAACTTAGCCCATCAGAGGTTACACATGAAAGATACACTTCATGATACCTTTTATTTGATAACAGAAAACCACTGGCTACTAGTAAAATGGTCTCCTTATAATTTCTCTTTTCTATTTGTCACACATGTTTTGACTAGGACCAGAGTCACAAGATGAGGAGAGGAAGCTAAAACAAGATCACTAGTAATCGGTATCAAGCAACGGGAAGCAGTATATGCAGCCAGTTTAGGATGCTAGAGACAGATTTCTGTAACAAATCACAGTTTCATTACCCAGGTGTTAATGGAGGGTACAATACATTGAGAAAAGAATCAAGCTATAGGACAGAGAGAAGATCAGCCAAGTGGACCACAGATGACAGAAGCGAAACTTTATTGATCTAGCTAGGCAGTATTATCCTCTCCAAACATACTCTCCATTGATCTTTCAACAAACATTTACCTGTGCTTATTGGTACACTTAACAGCTTAAATCCCCAAGGAATACCTGAAGCACAATGGGCCCATACTTTTGTGCAATGGTATTTGATTAATGAGCATGGACTTGAAGGTTATCCTGACTGAATAGGATTCAGAGTTTAACTAGAAAGCAATGGAACTTTTGGGAGCCATGATTGAGCCTGGTATTTGTGCCAAGAACATAAATTCCTAAATTGTGGGAAAGCTTTCTTTTTATTAAAGCCTTGTTCCTGTGGTTTTGTGCTGACCACTGAGTACAGATAGGCTTAAAACAGAGCAGAGATGAAATCATTCCATGGGTCCAGCTGCACAAAGGGAAAAGGGGCTGAGAGTAATTTTGACCTTACAATCAACCTATATGCAACGTGAAAGTAGAAGAGTTTGTAATTTTTAGGTTATACTTTACTTGATTGTCTTTGTCTAGGCAGATGGGCAACTTATTGAAAACAACCAGAAACAGTATCATCAGGGCTATGGCAATAATCCTAAGACAGAGTGCATAAAACATAGTCGGTGTATTTACCAATATGACACTATTTAAACTTTCTTAAGAGATTTGTTTTCATTTTAATTATGTTTTTGCAAATCTGAGTGCATATCTCAATTCAGTGTCCACACAGGCTACAAGAGAGCATTGGATGCCCTGGAACTGGAGTTAAAAGTGGTTGTGAGCTGCCAGACATGGGTGCTGGAACAAAATTCAGGTCCTTTGGAAAAGCAGTCACTGCTTTTAAACATTGAGCCATTGTTTCAGCCCTATATGATCATGTTTAAAAGACTGTACTGTCGTTACTTGGGAGCACATTTAACAGAAGAATACAGACAAGGAACCTAGTTTGAGATTATAAAGGTGAGCCGGGCAGTGGTGGCGCATGCCTTTAATCCCAGCACTTGGGTGGCAGAGGCAGGCAGATTTCTGAGTTTGAGTCCAGCCTAGTCTACAGAGTGAGTTCCAGGACAGCCAGGGCTACACAGAGAAACCCTGTCTCGAAAAAACAAAAACAAAAAAAAAAAAGAGAGAGAGAGAGATTATAAATGTGAAAATACCCAGGTTTATGTGGAGAAGTAAATAAGTCTAACTAGACAGTAACAGACACCAAAGCTAACATTTATAGTAGTTGAGATTCACAGTGGTTTCTCAGACAGGGAGGCACCAGATATAAGGGGAATTGTAGGGGACAATAGAGAAAGTTGCCAATCTGAGACCACTACATTCAGAAAGCCGAAGTCTGGTAGCAAAGAGATATATGTGGAAGGAAGTGAAACACCTGGACTAGCTATGTGATGTGGTATGCTCTGTGACATAATAACAATTCCACAAATATGAACTCTGTTGGGCTCTGGACGTAGCTCACTGGGTAGAGTGCTTGCGAACCATGCACTAACCCGAGGTTCCAACCCGGGGCCACATAAACCAAGCAAGGAGGCACATACTTAGTCTCATTATTCAAAAGGTGAAGGCAAGAGGCTCTGAAGCTCAAAGTTGGTCCAGACTACTGGCCCTCACTCATAGAAAATGAAACAAAACTAAATGCTAATCCATTAATTACTTACTTAATTAAAAGGACTGTATACATGAGTGTTTTCAGTAGACAAATCATGTAGCTATTTTTGGACAGATTGCCAGATGGCACTAAAACCTGGAGCTGAATCAGGGAGCAATTAGAAAACTTGAGTTAGAAAGTGAAGATTTAAGCAGAGGCACTAACATTTAAAATTAAACTGGGTGACCAATAAGTGAGTAAGCTGAAGGAACTGTGGAGAAGAAAAGGGATATGAAAATTTGGAGGAGAAAATAAAAGTAATTAGGCCTAGAGATATACTGGGTAGGTATGAGGAGAGTGGCTGAACTCTTAATCATTTTAATGGCTCAGATAAAAATAGCCCCATGCTTGGGTACAAAAATCAATGTTGAGTGTGCTTTTTACATGTGAGAATTTAGATACTGAAGTTTAGGTCTTATTAAGAAACATACGTAAATTTTAACACCACCTATTTTAATAAATGTTATGCATTCTCTTAGAAAAGGTAAGCTTAAAGAGATATTTATGGCTTTTTTATCTTTCATTCATGGTTGTACATTATATCTGATATGTAGATCTATTTCTGTTGCAGGTATATGCTTAAAACCAATGCTTACGTGGGCTTTAAATCTTTGTCTGCTAAAAGATAGGCTCATGAAGAAAAGGAGTTTATTAATACGCTTTGCTTTAGCCTAGGAAAGAGAGAGAAGGCTTATTTTCTATTTCTTCAAATCCTTGATATTACCAGGGATAATGATAATGGGGAAAGTTCCAAGGGAGAGATGAAATTCTGAAAATCAAGTTCATTACTTTAATTTGCACTAGTCTCTGCAAACCTAAGGTGGAGCCTGGTGGAAAGGAAGGAGGGCACAGATTTTAGGTCCCTTTAAGAATCTGTACAACAGACATCCTGCAAGTGTTACTTATAGGCAACTGTCTGCTATGCTTTAAATCTCTACCACCTCCTTGAAAAGAGTTTTCAGGCTCCTGCTTTGCTGATACATTTCATAGTCTTTTGTGAGTAATTACCTTTCTGGTGTGCACTAATTTTTAATGTGTTCTGTCTGGTAATGGCTCTTCCTCTTGAAAAATCTGCCTCGATTCCTTTAGTATTCCCTAGCTTCAGAAGTACTTACTACTTAATAAGTATTCAAAAGTTCCCAAATTATGTGTCATCAGTCAGTTGGCTTGGAAATCCAGCAGCAGTGGGGCTGAGACAGAATGAAAAGACCAAGCATGTGAGACCACTCCCCTTACATACTGAGCTAAAGGCAGGCTTGGAATATATAGTGGGATGCTGTACTGTTTAAACATATAGGGTTGAGGTTATGACACTGTCAAGAAATCAAGGAAGAGGACCAGTGTTTCGTCTCCATTATCCACCTAGGAAGGTGGCACAAGCTTATTATCCAGGTTCTTGAGAGGGAGATCCCTAAGACTCACTGGGCAGCCATGTTAGCCTACTTTAAGAGTTCTAGGCCAAAGAGAACCCCAGTCTCAAATGAAAAAAATATGAGAAGGAGACACAAAAGAAATAATATCTTAGGTTCTCCTCTGACGCTCATATGTAATGAGTGTATGGACACACACACACACACACACACACACACACACACACACATCATTCAGTATGGAGTGAAACCCATATTAAGTGAACAGCCAATAGATCCCATCTGGTTTTGAGTGGAACACATTTTTTTTTTTTAGTTCAGACTGAACTGAAAAGATCCACCAATCCTTCCTCCACATTTCAATTTTCTTACCTATCAAGGATGACATATTTCCCTCAACGGGCTATTTAGTTGCTTTCTTAAAGTATGTATTGTATTCAGAAACTGTAGCAGAGAGCAATCTTGAAATAAAATGCAATTCCTTTTCATTTTCCCCTTCTTCTCTTCCAAATTTTTAACTTGGAAATTGACATTTCTCTCCTAATACTCTCTCTTCGGTCCTTGCTGTTGATCCATTTATAATCAGAATTTAAACAATAAAAATGACTAATTAAGATCTGAAAAATTAGGATACCACTGAATAGTTTGAATGAAAATGACTTTAGAGATAATTGGATAAACCAGAAAAGTAAGAATGATAGAGGAAATTACTTTAAATGTAATAGTTGGTAATTGCCTTAAATGATGTTTCATGGCCTTATATAAGAAACTTTTAAATTGCTACATCACATGGCTCTTTATAAGCACCTCCAGATACCTGCTGTAGATGTTGATCAGCAGATGTTTTTGTTTATCTTGACTCCTTAAATTGTAGTGAGTCATAGCATGAAGCATAAAAGGAGTAAGGTGAATGCACAAACCCAGAAGCTCCCCCTGTTAGCAGACAGCTTGTGGAAATACTACATTCTTGTCTCAACCCCTTACCTTATGAGTACGACTCATTATGTAAGTGAACTCACTTCTAATTTCCCAGACACTGAATGAATAAAACCTTTCATTATAAGTTTTATTTTACCACAAGTTAGTAAAACAATATATGTTGAGATGGAGGAAGCAATTAATAATTAATCAAAACATACATATATTATAATTAACATAGCAAACTTATGTTGAATTCTGCATAGACTTCATTCCCTTGCTTTTTCCTAAATCAGTGTACTATGAATATTATATGTTAATGTTCCGTGATATTTAATTCTATACACTAAATCATGTAATTCTAACCTGTTGTTTACTATTTAGAATTTTCCAATTTATGGGCTGGACATGGTATGCAGATTTTATGCTCAAAATTTTGAGTCAGATACTGGTGTATCTGTATGAGTTGGAGGCCAGCTTGGTATATATAACAAGTTCCAGACAGGATTACACAACCCAGTTTCAAAAAACATAAAATATTCATACCTTTTAAATCATATCCCTGTACCATTCTACAACACTTTGGGTATGTACACATACATACGTACATATGTATGTACATACATACATACATACATACATACATATGTGTGTGTATGCATAAGTATGATATATGTGATCCACATAAGTTAATATGAGGATATCCATACCTATGTGCAAACATGGATTGGATACAAGGATATTTTGAAGATATTAACTATTGCTTATTTTTCTAATTGTCTTGTCTTGAGACAGTATCTATCAAAGAACTGAAAGTTGGCTATTTCAGCTAGACTGGCTTCCAAGAGACTTCTTAGGAGCTGACTAACTTTGCCTTCAATATTGGGCTATAGGCATGCACAGAAATGACTATTTTTTTTACATGAATGCTGGGAATTAAATTTTTGGTCTTTATGCCTGACCATCAAGTGTTCTTATGTACTAAGCCATCTTTTCAGCCATGTGCATAACATATTCATGAGCGAAATTTTTTGACATCTTTGTATACATCCCTCCTAATTTTCATAAAAGAAATTTTTTCTGTATAGTTTTCTTTTCTATTGAAAATAGTTTTTTTTCTCATACTGACACTCCTGACAACAGTTTATACTCCCTCAACTCCTTCCAGTTTCTTATCACCTCCCCTTTCCCCAAGAACCTCTCCTTCTCCAACTTCTCTTCAGGAGAGGATCAGGCCACCAAGAGATAACAACCAAAAATAGCAAAACAAGATACAAGAACAAACTACTCATATTGAGGTTTGTCAAGGCAACTCAATAGGAGGAAAAGAGTCCCAAGAGCAGACAAAAGAGTCAGAGACACACCATTTCCCATTGTTAGAAGTCCCACAATAACATCAAGCTAAGAGCCACAACATATATGGAGAAGAGAAATTTCTATAACATGAATTTTCAGGGAAGAGTATATAAATATTGCCAAAATATTTAATAATGTTACCAAGTCACTAACACAGAAGTGCCTATTTATTCTCCCACCTAGAATTTGAAATTCTTTTCTTTCTCTTTTAGCTATAGAATGCTCAATTCTGTTGGGCATACACTTGCTAAAGTTTGGAATAAGATTACCTTTCACTAAGGTTTTCTTTGTTATTGTTGTATATGGCTCATCTGTTGAATTCGGGTTGTTTGTAGATACCTTCTTGACTTCTCCTTTCATTGTGATTCCACACAGCAATCATCAGTTATTCATTCCTGGCAGTGTTCCAGGAATCACCTGCGAATCCCACAGATACTAACACTTAGAACTGCTATCAAAGCTTTAGATTAAAGTAGATTGAGGAATAAAAGAAGCTGAAAGGACCAAAGAAAAATCCATCACAAGCAAAGACTGGAGTGATGACTCTGAAATTATGAGGACCAGAGTTCAGATACTAACAACAAATGAGGCATGACTACATATGACTGTAACCATAGTGCCTTAGAAACAAGAGGATCACTGTGGCTTGAGAGATTCCATCCTTGTCAAAAACACTGGAGCTCTAGATTCAGGGAGAGACTCTGTTTCAAAGAAATAGAAGGATGTGGATAGAGGAGGACATGAGCTACTTACTTTTGGACTCTGGGTGCGCGTGCACGCACACACACACACACACACACACACACACACTGGAAAAACATACACACACTCAAATACACATGCACATGCACAAAAACAAACATACACTCACACATAGGCACACACATGGGCATACAGACAGATATACAGACTTGCATGCATGATGACACACATAAAATAAATATTTTTAAAATCCACAGGGACTAGAAATAAGGACCTTAAAATTGCTATGATTTTACATAACAATGGAGTATGAGAGAATTATTGCAACTGACAAATTAAGGTCTGAGTTTTAATAGCTGTGCAGACAAAAGCATCATGTTTTGAAGTAAGCATGGACTTGTAATGAAGGTCCTTGTATTTGGCTGGCGGTATGATAACCCAACAGTAAGCCTACAGAAGTTGACAGCAAAAGAAAAATATATATATATCGACACTGAATGTGGAGCAACAGAGAAAATGCTTTGACAGTTTTCTTTGGCCAGGACTTTCTCAATATGGAAACTGAACCTTGGGCTAAAAGGCAGGAGTATGAAGTTGGCAGATGACCTAAATGTTTAGGAGAATAACTTTCCTCAGTGTAATGGAGACAGTTTCTTAATTGACGCTCCCTTTGCAGTGCTGGGTTCTGCCTCTGCTCTCTGGGTGTCTGGAATTTACCACCAGTACTCTGGGTCAGAGAACACAAGATGAAGTCCGGAATGGGTGGGGTCCATACTCCAACTCTCTCTCCAGGGCATCAGACACTACTGCCTGCCAGGCCAGAGGAAGGAAGCAGAGTGCTGGACAAGCACATCCCAGACTGGTTGGGAGTGAGATCTTCTTTAAGAATCTTAGTGTTATGGCTCTTTTAGGCAAAGGCCTTCTCTTTAAAGAAGTAGCTGAGACATATTTCTTTATTGGGGGTGGGTTTGAATGCATACGCTTTATTTGGGGTGGACCAAGGATTATATAGTTTTGGGGAGGGGTGTGAGAATATCCAGGGAAGGGAAAGATTATTGGCTGAAAGCTAAAGTACCAAGATGCCTCATTAGCATGGAGCAGAGTTTCAGTTGCTGTGTTATGACTACTTGTGAGCACCTGGTTGTGGGTTTCCACGTTACATGCTCAGAGTTCGCCTCACTCTTGCCAGTCTCACATTTTGAGATTTCCAGGGTTAGAGCGTGCTTCACCTCGCCAGTTCTAAATCAATTCCTCTAGCTTGTGTTGAGTTGACATAAACTCTCCAGCAGGCACAGAATTCAAGTCAGAAGGCAGGAACGGAAGTAGAGACTATGGAGGAATGCCACATACTGGCTTGTTCCGCATTGCTTGCTCACTCTTCTTTCTTATAGCAATCTCTTGCCCAGGGATAACTATCTACAGTAAGCTGATCCCTCCTACTGTCATCATTAATCAAGAACATTCCCAGAGAATTGCCTATAAGATACAATGATGGAAACATTTCCAATTGACATCCTCTTTTCCCAAATGACTTTATCTTGAGTCAAGGTGACAATTAAACTAATAGAGATAGATTTCCCAATATTTATTTACCTTACAATATAGGTGATCTTCCCACTTCTTTTGGACTCACAGATCTCAGTGCAGAGTGGTTACAGGCAACCTCCCTCTCTTTTCTTCTTCCAAGGCCCATCTGCTCTATTGCCTAACAACAGACTGCGGAATAGATTCAAGAAGGTGAAATCTGATTCACATCTTCACATCTTATTTTGAGAAAGGGTTTCATGTAGTTATAAATGGGCTTGAACTAAGTATTTAACCAACGACGCTCTTGAATTCTGACCCTCTACTCTGCAATGACATGCCTGTGTCACCATGCCTGGCTGAGACAGTTATTTCTGTAACAATAATAATATGCCTTGTTCTATAAAGCTTAATTCTTTTCAGATATAGTACAAGGGATGAGAAATTATCACAGGTGACAAAGTGTCATAAATCATTACTTGAGCGTCTGATGTAAAAAAGTCAGGCCTGGGAACTTACAACCATAAGCATATCATTTACGTGTTCTAAACACCCTGGAATCTTTGATCATGGACATCAATAGAAATGTTGGTACTGAGCCAACCATACACTTGTTGTTCTTGACACAAAATAATTCTAGAAGCTAATTTTGACAAGTTAAAGAAACAAATTTTAAAAGACAGCAAACATACAAATAATCTAAACTCAGAGTCAGAAATAAAAAAAAAATATAATATCAATTGAAGGTGTGGCTATCAAATATAAATAATCTAAATATTATGACATTTTATAGTTTTAAAGACAAATAATGGCTTCACAATCCTATTTTTAAAGAAATAATTTTATTTCAATAAAAGCTAAAAAGGATATACCATGTATCAAGTGAACACCGGCAGACAATAGGTAGGGCCTGGTGGAACTGTCTTCACTAAGACAGTAGATCAAGGCTGCTTCTACAGTGGGACTTCTCCCTCTTATATCTCAGTTTTTATTATGGAAAAGGAAGAAGTTCTGACACTGTACTCTGGGCAGAACTTGATTTAAATGGAGGCATCTCTGTAGTTTGAGACTGAAGTTAATTTATTTTTTTTTTTTACTTTGCTCAGCCATGCTATCCTTGCAATGCCCTTCAGATTCACTTGATCCTGTACATTCCCCCTGATGGAGCAGAAACTCTCACCTTGGTCCTTTGTGGTAATGTTTCTGTCTACTGAAGGATCATAGCACCGTCTACTCTTACTGTTCAGCCAGGGGATCATAGACATCAGCCACAAAGGGAAGTTGGTTAGGAATGGCTCTCATTTGAAACCTTGTTCTAAAGAGTCTTCAAGTAATCAATGACATGGTGATGTGGGCTGTGATGTAACAGCAATGGTGGAGGGCTTGGATTTGATAGTTTTGACTAATGAGCTTTAGTTGACAGCAGTTCTAACAGCTTCATGTGGGTTTCTGTAAGGCAAAGAAGGTTTTCGTATCCTTGGAAAAATATATCCTGTGTCTATAAGACATTGTTTCTGCCATTTGTGATATCCTTTTTCCTCTCTTTCAGCATCCTGGTTAACACATAGCTCTGGAGCTTTAGTTAGTAAAATGAGAGGGAGCTTCAATCCTCTTGCCTCCTTTTTGAGTTTTCTTGTGATATCTGGGGAAGGCCTGGCTAAAGAAATGGACTATGAGGATGGCAAGGCAAGGCCTTTGAGGTTCTCTGGGTCCAGGTTTTATCCTGACCAATGTGGAGTAAAGAGAGAATGGGTTCTCATTAGGACTCTGAAATAATTCTCCCTGTTTGATGTCATCAATATTTTAATGGTCCCCCTTCAATGTATCTATCTTCTATTAAGCACATAAGGACATATTTATGGCTCATATCATTAAACTACTAGCTTAACAAGTTCCCATAGAATTTGTTTAAGAAATGCATCTCCCTCATGAGGACCACTCCAAAACTTTCATTGAATATGAGCAGGGGCCTTTTCTGTCCTTTGGAGGAGGTAAAGACCAGATATAGGTCTTTCTACATAGGTACAATAGGTAGCTAAGATAGTATACAAATTTGGCTTGATAAGGTCAAAAGAGATAATGAGCGCCTATTATTATTTTGTACAGAATTACAAGAGTTTTATTCAACTTTCTTGTAAACAATATACTTTAACTGTACTCTTTCCTCTCTTCCAAGTCCCCTTATACCCTCTGCCTACCCACCCAACTTTATGTTGTTCCTCTCCTCTCCTCTCTTCCTCTCTCTCTCTCTCTCTCTCTCTCTCTCTCTCAAAATATACATAAACAAATGGACAGACAAGAAAATAACATTTAAAACAGATAAACTAAAAAGAAAAGAGAGAAAAAGTCAATAAGATAAAAACAAATCAAAAAGCATGTGCACGCGCGCGCGCGCACACACACACACACACACACACACACACACACACACACACACACAACATGGAATTCTTTTTGTGTTGGATAACTATTCTGGAGCATACAGCCTTCCCTAAAATATGGTTTATATATCCAGTGACACCTCATTGAAGAAAGCTGATTTTCTCTTTCTCCAAAGATATCAATTTCAAGATGCTTCTTGGTTAGAGATGGGACTCGGTCTACTTGTTCTTCTCAGTGCAGGGATCTTTCTCTGTTTTGAACATATACAGGTCTATGTGAGCTATAAGTCTCTGTGAAGTCATATGTGATCAGTCTTGCTGTATATGGAAGATGCAGTTTACTTGGAGTTCTCCAACTCCTCTGGCCCTTACAATCTTTCCACCACTCTGTACAATTCCTGAATCATGAATGGAGGGCTTTGATATATCCCCCTTAGAGTTGAGTATCTCAGAGTCTCACACTCTCTACACATTGCCCAGTTCTGGACCTCTTTGTTAGTTCCTGTCTACATGAAGCAGCTTCTCTGATGAGGGTTGACTGATACTCAATTTGCAATTACTCAAGCAATGAATAAGTCTTCTCCTTTCCTCCATCCTCACCCACATTTTCTGCCATGACTTTATTGATCTTGGCCATTATGAATGGAGTAAGAGGACATCTCAAAGTACTTTTAATTTGCCTATAGAATGGAAAGAAATCTTTACCAGCAATATGTCTGACAGAGGGTTGCATTACCACATTTCTTTAGAATGCATCCTAATAATGTGTCTGAAGGGAGGAATTAGGAGTGTCTTTAATAGATTTGGGCATCAGTGACTGTAATTTCTAACAAGAAATCCCCTTAGAAGAAAGGGAGTCTAAGGCATCTACTTGGAACTTAAAATACAATTTGCAGAAAAGAATCTCCAATCTATTGAAAGGGATTTTTTTTCTCTGATATGTTGTCTACAAGGAAGTCCAGGTGCAATTTATGAATGTAACATCCTGCCTCTTTTAAAAGGACCTCATAGTACCTGATCTAACTGTTATAGATATACAGTACAGGTTTGTCAAGAAAAATATTCATGAATCTGATTTTAAAGGGAAGTCTTCCAGTGAATGTAGTCAGCCCTAGAAGGGTCAGTCATACAAGAAACTGTGGGGTATAAAAATGTATCCTGGCGTGCTCAAATTTAGCTAGATTAACTGTTGATGGTGCAGCTGTATGCACTGGGAATGGGAAAAGGGACCGAATACCATGCTTTTACCTTATAGTCTAAGTGGTTGGACCACTATGTCAAAAGACTCCAGATCTGACCAAAAAGTTGCTGTATGGACAGTCATCAACCGCTGTTGGAGTTGAGTTTTCTATGAGAGATCTGTAACATAGGATAGGTCTCTTTCCCTTGAGGACTTGTAAAACTTACAGTGCAAGTAGAAAGACTTCCAGATCCATTCGTAAATGGTGTTGACCAGGAATGATTAAGGGAGGAGTAGGGGGTGCAAGACTTTGAAATACAAAACCATAAATGAGATATCTTTACCAAAGCTCTGCACTCAAGGGTCAGGAATTGTGGAAGAGGAAGTGGAAAGACTGTAAGCCCCAAAGGGGGTAGAGAACTCCAAGAAAGCTACATCTATACATGACATGACAGACATACATATGAGCTCACAGAGACTGACAGCACACAGACCTGCATGTGTTCAAAAGAGACAAAAATCTCAGTACTGAGAAGGGAAAACGGACAGATATCTACCTCTAAACAAGAAGCTATTTGCAATTGACATCTTTTGGGAAAGAGAAAATCAGTTTTTCCAAAGGAGTGTCACAGGATATTATTATCCTCACTGATTATTATCTCAGAGGAGGTCCAGTTCCTTATGCTTAGAGTAGTTTTAAGTGTGAACATAGGCATTTCCTGGTTCTAGGAAAATTCCATTGCCTCCAAACCTACACATAGCTCACTAATGGATATGGCTCAGATAGATGGAGAAGAAAAGTTGAAAACTCCCGGGTCCCATGTGCATCAGCAAATGTAATGAGTCAGAGTCACGGACAGTGAAAAAATGTCACCTAAGTCAGATCAAAAGGGTAAATTTACTGAGTAGAGTACATAGGAGCAGTAGGCAAGGTAGTAATTTTTCAGTAAGGCACATTATGTTTAATTTTCATCATATTTATTGTTCTGAATATTGTTACTACCATGAACACTTATTTCTTACTCAAAATTATTGTGCTTTAGTTGAACAACTAATTGGCTTTTGAGAATTTTCATAACTGTATGAAATTTCAACACTGTTATGTTATTTCCTCCTCATTTCCTTTGAGGTGAGGGACTGGGTTATGGGAGACTGGGGGGGACAGCGATCGATCTGGATGTAAAATGAACAAATAAGTAAATCAATGGGGTAAAACCTCAAAAAAGATTTAATAAACTTCTCTAGCAGGATTGAAGTATTTTAAATGCCTCCAATATTATTAAATTTTTAATTTAAAGCGAGTTCACTGAATTTAACAACCAATTTTTTTTTTTTTGGAGAGTTCATAGTGTAAGAAAGATCTCTCAGAGATCACCTGATAGGGTAGCATTTTTCTGTGACTTATCTTTCATAATTCATGGTTTGTCTCAAACTTCAGTAAGAGAAAAGAACCCATTGATATCTGCAAAGTTTATCGCCACTGTTTATATATACATCATGGGTTGTTCTTATATTAGATTAAAGTCTTCAGTGTTTTCTATGAATGGCTATTTTATTCTAGTTGTCCTAAGACATTAAAATCCAAAATTTAAGTCTTTCATCTTGCCGTAAGTTGCATAATTGAAACTGTTTTCATCTAGTTTAATCAGGAAATATTTTACTCCAACTTTTGATTACGAAACCAGGTTTCTTGGATATAACAAACAGGAAAGATGGTCCTACAAGCACAGAACCTATGCCCTTCAAAATTAAATACTGAATTCTTAAGGGAGGAATTAGGGCAATGATGAATTTTTTTGTACTGAAAACAAAGTGGCAAACTTGATAAACCTTTATGTGATGAATAAAAGGTTCTATCATCATTTGTATTCTCTGATTTTTGTTTTAAATACAACTAACTGTAAGTGTCAAGAGAATAAAAATCTCACCAAATTTTAACAGATATAAATTGAAGTGAAATAGAAAACTCACCAAACATTCAAATATTAATTGTATTAATGAAAGTCTGTAAAGCACATGCACCAAAATAAAAACAGTTAACTACTATTAAATTTAAACCTCCAAATAATATACATGGGACTTTTTAAACATACTTTATAAACACTTGTACTATAAATGTGAAGTTGGAACTGTTAATACTAACAACATTGTTCAAACTTTACAATAATGAAATATAAGTGAGTAAACAATGGTACGGGCTTACTCCTTTAAAAGGAATAACTGATTTATAACAGGACTCCAGGCACAAACCTGAAAAATATGATGGTACCTGCAACATTTTTGGTGCTGATTACATTATCCTTTACATGTCCTCAGTCAAGTTAGCAATGAATTCCTCCTGATTAAGTTCATCATCATCATCATCATCACCATCATCATCATCACCATCATCATCACCACAGAATTCTGTCATAGCCTGAAGTTCTTCATCACTCTGTTGTCACCCAATTCTTTGCCAGCACATCACAAATATCTAGTTATTTTACCTTCCTCCTCCTTCTCCTCTTCATCCTTCTCCTCCTCTTCTTAGCATTGGTTTTCTACACTGCATGTACACTTCTCACAGGCAAACTAAATTTTTTTTCTGACAGAAATGCTCAGAAAATGCTCACCAGAGAATAACCTCTGCAGCAGAATATTGTCTTCTTCTGGTTTTCAGTTTCCAGCCTTACAAATGAGGTAGCTTCTGCTTGGTCAAAGTTTTAACTCTTGTCAAAACTGGATTCAGAGTGACAGCTCTGTTGAAGGAGGTCATGGTTAAGTTTTCTTGCCTATGCTCAACTGTGCCATTTCTGAGGCTCTCAACTTGTGTATTCCTTTCACAATAACATGAAAATATTTGAATATTAAACACATAGTCAAATCCCATTAGGTGGTTTATACACTGAATTACAGATATGTAAGAATGAGAAGTCATCCATTTCATGTAAAGTATTAGGTATTCTGAAGAACTAAGCATAAAAATGCTATATTTATGAAAATAAAAGATGATCTACAAGGACATATAGGCACTACAAATAAAAGTAAGAGAACGGGAGCAGATTTATTAAAGGTGAGACTTTTCCAAGATTACTGATATCTTTGAAAAAATAATTTGTGAATGTAATAATTGAAATGAAATAACAATATAAAAATATAACAGTGGACCTTCAGTCTCCAGAAATAAGTTATTGCTTCTTTGCATGTGTATAAGTGAGTGATATGTGTTCAAAAGTGTACTCACGTTGTAGCTCATTGTTGATAGCCAGAATCTTAATCATACTTCTACCTTCTCTCAATCAAAGTCAGCAGGCAGAGATTCAACTAGTCTTGCTAGCTATCTTTTTTTCTGGGATCCCTTCGGTTTGTCTTTCTAGCCAAGAATTTCAGGTGGCCATTATGCCTACCCAGCACTTGGATAGGTGCTTGGGATCTGAATCCTGTCCCTCTTGCTTGTGCAGTAGGAGTATTAGCTGCGGAGACATCTCCTCAACCTCAAACACAATCTTAATAACAATTAGAGAATAAAAGAGAAACAAGAATTACTGAGAATAAATCTATTTTATAGTGACAGAATCTTGGAGCAAAGGAACCAGGCTATATTCTTAAGAAAAAAAAACTTCTTAGGAATTTTGGAAATATGCCAATTCCAAGTCTTAATTCTCAAAATCCATGGCATGGCATGTCCAAAACAGGTTCATTTTCCTTTAAAAATATGACATTGAAAATATTAATGAAAAAATGTGAAATTATATTTCCTTTCCATTATAAAGAGAAAATAAGTATTCATATTTATACAGCTAAGTAAATTATACAATGCATGAATGTCATATATATTTACATACATATATACTTGTATGTATATGTCTATCTAGGTATGAGTGTTTGTGTGTGTGTGTGTGTGTGTGTGTGTGTGTGTGTGTGTGTGTGTATTTGTGTGTATTTTTAAATAGCAGTTCCAGAGAAATCCTTCGGTATGGTCATACAAAGTTGCTTTTCATTACTGACAATATACATAAGACTAGTGCTTGGAATATAATGTCATGTTATACTCCCATGTAAGTTGACTGTTTCTTCCTAGCTTTAAATAATCATGGGAATCATAGAATTGTGATAAACTATGTGAGACCTTGGACTGTTGTCATGCCAAAGCAAAGAACATAACAGTAAGGTAGATAGTTCCTCAGTAGTGTAATGAAAGGTCATAAGACCTTCCTCTGAGACTCAGGTCATCGCTGATCCTGACCAGCTAGATGAAGTTCTTGTCTATAGTATACAAGAGGTTTAAAAATTGACTCTAGTAAGGATATTTCTTTGAACAGTAGCCAATGGGAAACCTATGCCCTTGTGTTTAAACCCAATAAACTCAATTGATTCTCAGGTGAACTTGAGGTACCTTCATTGGTATGTTGGCTCCTTCCTTATCTGAAGAGAATAGAATTTTTGTTCACAAGTTTTGACATATCACATGATAAAATGTAGTGTTTAAAGCCAAGAAGTTAACTCACTATTACAACTGAAATACATTTTTTTTAAATGTAGTAAATGTAAAATTTTACAGAGGAAAATACTAAACACATTTATGTAATTTACAAAATTTCTAAAGCACTTTTTGTTGTCTATAAGTTAAGTTTACATATAGGAAAATGGTAGCAACATGATTAAGAAAAAAATCAGTTTTAAGAAGCTGATGGAAGGTTGGAAGTGGTAAGGTAAGAAGAGCCATTGTAAACCAGAATTTGAGCCCTGGTTTTATTTACAAAACTCATTCATTTTCTTTCTTTCTTTAAAATATAAAAAAACTTTATTAAAAATAACAGGTGAATTTAAGTACCGATGTACTATAGTGACTGATGAGTTTTGATACTATGTTAATTGAATATTTAGGTTAATTACAGTTTTAGTTATCAAGATGCTTTTATCTCAGTAGTATATTTTTATTTTGCCCTTTTATTGTGAATAGATTCTTGTCGGGCCTGACATGAAGTCTAATCTCCATTCCACTTTTACCCTTCAGTCACCTACACAGGTGGGCGTGATAAACAGGCCTTAGGCCCTAGAGAGATTTACATACTAATAAGATACCTGAAGGCCAGAGGGTAGAGCCAATTAAGCTTTCCTCCCCAGCCCTTCCCCCCTCTTCCCCTCCCTATTTAACTCAGGTCCACCCTGGTTTTTGGGGGGCGCACATCCAGATCCATCCACCATCCACCATGCTAATAAACCAGGTTTGGAAACCCAAGGACTTACTTGTGTGTGGGGCCACACCGTGAGGAACCGTGGAGAGGCCTTTAGTGAGCAGCCGGGCCTAACTTCCAGCTGGAGGAACCCAGGGTATTCTCAGCCAACTACACACAGCATGGTGTGAGAGACCCTGTGGTTCCCCAGCCATATTTTTTTCTTACAGATTCTTATCTTATGCAATATATTTTGATTACAATTTCCCCTTCCTCCTTTTTTCTCTACGTCATCGTCATTCCCATTTCACTTCCCTTCTCTCCAGCTCCACTATCTTTTTGTCTTTCATTAGGAAAGGTAATGTCTATTCAATTTTGGAGTAACTAAGAAGGTGTTTTATTATTTATATTCTTTGAATACCTTGTATCAAATATAAAAATAAAAATATCTGTAAACAGTGATAACTTCGACTCAATGTCTGAAGTTTTAAAAATTATATTTATTTGTGTGTGTACATATATTTGAATATTATATCTGAACGATCAAAACATTCAAGATATTTACATAATTAACTACTTCAGTATATTTCTGTACTATAAAATGAGTTTTCTATTTAAGTATAATCTTTCATATATTAATAGTGGACTTTTCTTAACTCTTTATGATAATGAACATTGACTCACATCACATCTTTCTGGCTTGTTAATCACATGAATAACACGATGTCATTTCTAGGACTGCAGCCTTGGTCTTCATGTGTCATGTGTTGTTTCCTTACATGGCTGGGAAATACTTGTTCTGTGTCCTCTCTTGATTGTGGGCATTCAGTACCCACTTCACAAGTAGATAAAGGAAATAATAGACCTATTTAAGCTGGCCGCTAAGAAGAGTAGCAATTAGCTGTTGCTAATTTAGTTTTTTCTCTTTCAGTATTTTAGGATGAAGAGACAATCTGATGTATTATTCGGAAACACAATATGCATATTCATATAGACAATAAATATAAACTAATATATAAAATAGACAAGATTTTATGTGAATGTGTGTGGATGATTGTATATTTGTGCAATGCATGTGTATAGTACCCAAATATATCACAAGATTTGTTTGGAGCTGTTTTACAGGGTGTTGTGATGGGCAATATAGGCGCTGCGACTGAAACTCATGTCCTCTGGAAGAGTAACAAAAGTTTTACCTACTGAGATAGTCTACATTGAAATTTTTGAGTATTCAGATACCACAGTTTCTATAACTGCTTATCAAATTCCTTTGTTTATTAGCATTCTTTTTCATATCACTGTGCTTTTGTGAAATTATTTGAGTGCCTCTTAATACATTCAAAGTTCTTGAACATTTAGAATAAAAATAAATTTTCATAAAACCTCATTAAAACCATTTTGTAAGATATATTTTTTCTCCTTAGTTCTTGAACAACTCATTCGGCTTCTAGAATTATTATCTAACCACTGCTATTATTAGTTAATAAATCATTCTACCTGTTATTCAATATCTTAAAGTTATAAGTTCTTTCATAATGGTTTATTGCATTATGATTTTTGAAACCAATATTTTATATTTTTAAATGACTTCTCTGTCAGTGTTAATATAACCTTTATTCACAAGCAAGTTTTGAAATTTTATATTCCTTTCTAGTGATGATCTTGCCTAAGTTTGCCTGTTTTATTGATGATATTTAAAAAAATCAAATACTTATGATAGCAATTATTTTTTCAAGAATTGAATATATTACATGATAATTATATTTTATTACAATTATTAATCATTTAGTCTTTCAGCTGTCTTATTTTATATGGCTCTTTACATTATTTTCTTGTTTAAGTTTTAAAAGCCAATTAATTATCAGTATAGTTTTAAAAATCTAAAGTTTAAATCAATGTCTTTCTTCATGACAATTATCGATTCTTTTGCAATTGTACTCTGCACTTTTGATTAGTGATTTGACCCACAGGGATTTATAAATCTTGAAACTAGTTAAACTTCTTTATTCAGTTATTATTTATTCAAAAATACTTCAAATTTTTATAGTGAACTCATTCCCCCAGAGTATAACTCATACTCTATACATTCTGTATAACACAGGCCAGCAAGCAAGTGAGCATCTGTACATTAGTTTCTCTCACTCTTGACTCTGGATGTGTTGTGAGTAGCTCTTTAGTTTTTGCCTTCGTTCTCCACATACAAATGATGAAGTTTTAACTAGCGTAGTTTTGTTTTTTTGTTTTTTGGGTTTTTTTTTAAAGACCTCCTCTCCTGTATTTCTTTCTGTCAGGATATTTTTAACATTTGTATGATATATTTTATCATATCAGCAGAAATGAATTAGGGTAATCAACATTTTGATTAAATGTATTCTTATGAATTTACAGGAAAGATGACATGGAATATGATATGGCTAACCATAAAGTAATAATTTGAGTGAGTATAAATTTATGCCAAACTTCACAAATATTGCTTCATTTGTTTCTATACTTATGTTTTGAGAGAAAAGATGAATTAAATGCATAATTTCTAAATCTGTATATCATCTGTATTTTTTTACACAACACATAAATTTCTTCAGTTTTGTTTTGAAATTTCAAAAAGACCGGGCAGTGGTGGTGCATGCCTATAATCCCAGCACTTTTGAGGCAGAGGCAGGTGGATTTCTGAGTTCAAGGCCAGCCTGGTCTACAGAGTGAGTGCCAGGACAGGCAAGACTATACAGAGAAACCCTGTCTCGGAAAAAACAAAACAAAACAAAACAAAACAAAACAAAACAAAAAACCCAAACAAACAAACAAAAAAGAAATTTCAAAAAGAAAAATCACCATTTCATTTATTTAGTGGTCATTTTAGCATCATCTAGTATCAGAGATATTTTATTTAATGTTAGCTTTTAAATCTTTTGAGAATTTTTGGACATGAGTATTTCATTTATGCCAGTCCCACCCCTTCTTTTATCTTTCTAATGCCTCCTATTTCTTCAACTTCTTCTAGAATTTATAATCTCTTTTCTGTCACACATCATATGTATAAGTGTGTCTGCATGTGTGAGTGTGTACGTGTGTGTGTGTGTGTGTACGTGTGTGTGTGTGTGTGTTATGTGTGTGTGTGTGTGTGTGTGTGTGTGTGTGTTTGTATGTGTGTGTGTGTAGGCCTTGCAACATTATACTGGATAAGCTTTCAGGGAGCTTGTAATTTGAAAAAAAGAATATTTTTAAAAAATTTTCTGTTTTTGTTTTATGTGTATTGGGATACAGAGATAAACAGAGTACTCTCAACAGAGAATTTCGAATGGCCAAGAAGCACTTAAAGAAATGTTCAACATCTTTGTAATTGGGGAAATGCAAATCAAACTGGCCATGAGATTCCACCTTATGCCAATCAGAATGGCTAAGATCAAAATTTCAGGTGATAGAACATGCTGAGGAGGATGTGAAGAAAGAAAAACACTCCTCCATTGCTGGTGGGATTGCAAACTGGAATACCCACTCTGGAAATCAATCTGGCAGTTCCACAAAAAATTAGAAATTGTCCTACCTGAAGACCCAGTTATATTGCTCCTGGGCATATACCCAAAACATGCTCCACAATATCACAAGGAAACATGCTCCACTATGTTCATAGCAGCCTTATTCGCAATAGTCAGAAACTGGAAGCAATCCAGATGTCCCTCAACCAAAGAATGGATACAGAAAATGTGTTTCATTTACACAATGGAGTACTATTCATGTATTAAAAACAAGAACATCATGAATATTGCAGACAAATGGATGGAGCTAGAAAATATCATTCAGAGTGAGGTAACCCAGACCCAAAAGAACATGCATGGTATGTACTCACTAATAAGTGGACATTAGCCCGAAACCACAGAATACCCATGATCCTGTGAAGTTAAAAAAGGACCAAGTGAGGATGCTTAAATCCCACTTACAAGGAGGAATAAAATAATCATAGGAGATATATGTTTGGAAGGACCTGAGTGGGAGAGGGGATAGGGAGGTGCTAAAGAGGCAGGAATAAGTTTGACAGAGTCAGGAAAGAGTTCCAGTAGAATGAATGGATATATGCAGCTGCTGGTGATGGGGTGGGGGGACCTCTGGAAAGTCCCAGGGATCTAAGATGGGGGAGGCTCCTAGGACTCAATGTGAGTGACCTTAGCCGAAATGCTCAACAGTGGGGATATGGAATATAAAAAGACCATGCCCAGTAGTTAGTCAGGGACTCAGTGGAGGGATGAGAACACCAACCCACCTTCAAAGTTTCTGATCCAAAATTGGTCCTGTCTAAATGAAATTTAGAGACAAAAATTAAGCAGAGACTTAATGAATGGCTAACCAATGATGGGCCCAACTTGAGATCCATCCCATGGACAAAGACCAACCCCTGACACTGTTATGCATGCTATGTTGTGCTTGCAGACTGGATCCTAGCATGGCTGTCCTCTGAAAGGCTCTACCAGCAGCTGACCAAGACAAGTGCAGATACTTACAGGCAAGAATTTATGAGGTCAGGGACTCCTTTGGAAGAGTTAGGGGAAGGGTTGAAGTAACAGAAGGGAATAATAACCCCACAGGAAGAACAACAGTGTCAACTAACCTGTACTCCTGGGACCTCTCAGAAATTAAGCCACCAACCAAAGAGCATACATGGACTGGTCTGAGGCCCCTCTCACATATTTGGTAGAGAACTGTTTTGTTTGGCCTCAGTGGGAGAGGATATGCCTAGCCATGTAGAGACTTGATGCCTCAGAGAAGGGCTGTTTGGAAGGGACACTCTCAAAGACTAAGGGGTAGGGGGATGGGGGGAAGAACTCTGTGAGGGGAGAAATGGGAGGGGGCAACAGTTGAGATGTAAATAAAATAATAATAATAATAATTAATAATAATAATAATAATTGAAAATTTAAAAAGGGTTGCTGGTTTATGTTTATGTTTTATGGAGTATTTGACTGCATGTGTATTTGCACACCATGTGTGAATCTGGCTCATGGATGCTAGAAAAGACAATTTAATTTCCTGAAACTAATGTTACAGACAATTGAGTGACAACAGGTAGATTCTAGGCATAATGTTGGTTGGTTGTTGTAGAGACAAGAACAGCAAGTGTCTTAACTACTAAAAAATCTCTTCAGTTTCTTCTTTGAGAATTTTAAAGGAGAGAAAAATTCACGTTTATGTTTCCTACAAAACTCACTTAGTGTAGACTAATCAACAGTATTATGCTTCCTACAGTCTCTAACACTAATTCCAGAAACTTTGGAAAATGGAACATAAATTAAAATAACTAAATGATTTTCCAAGCATTGTGTATTTATGTTTTTGTTTATGAATAATTAAAAATTATACTATTCTTCATATGGTAGATATACCAACTACCTTTGACTGGTAGAGACACGTGAACACCCACCTCCATGTCTGCTTCTCTCCTTTTCTGTCTCTCCCTTCATATAATTTTATGTATGCAAATATTAATAATTTTGTTAATGCTGGAATTGAAAATTATAGGTAAAATATTGCAATGCATATGTCTTCTTTGACTTCCAGACTGTAGACTTAGTTATATTCTCATCTGTCTATGACAACTCTCAGTTCATTAGAGATCTTTAAAAGTTCTGTTGTTATACAAGTTGCAACAGATGACATCTTTCAGAAGTAATTTCATTCTTGAGGTTAAGCTTGCTTTATTCAAATTACCTGTCAGTCATCTGTAATTTTTTTTCTGAGTGAATATTCTAGTACATACATTTTATGTTTTGGGACATTCAAATTTTCAATTTATTATCTTAATTGTTTTATATAGCAACAATTTTGGTGAATCCTATTTTCCTACTTTATTGTTTGTTTTATTATTTGTAAATTATTCATATTTGATAACAGTAATATCATAACACATGGTATATTTTCATTTCATTTTTTAATAGAAACAGCTCACACAATTGCTGGAAATGGTCTCTTGCTGAATATTATATTTATACTGTTGCTGATGTTTTTTGGGTTGTTCCCAAACTGTGGTATGGAAGATAGCAACAGTCAAAACCATTTCTGCTTTTACAGCATCTGGAATTTACACAAGTATGGTTCAGACATAAAGCTTTATCTACTCACCCAGAGTCACAAAAACCATTATTAGCACTTACTGAGACCATTGTGTGTATGTTAAAGGGTTCTAAACTTAGCTCAGCTAATGTAAGCCCTGTTAAGAATTGGCCTGCATACTAACCCTCTTTCTCTTTATCCTCAGTCATTAACGTTTAGTGGATAAGGGCATAATGCTTTTCTCTGGTCATAGATGTTAGGGGTAGTGAGATGCCTGTGGTGTGTGAAGCTTTTTGAATCTACAGTCAAAAGGCTGGTTCTGAAAGGCTCCTTTCTCTAGCAAACAGAATAAGTATTGAAAGGCTCAAGGTCAGAGATGTCTTTCTTTGACTTTCACCCTGTAGTGAGGCAGGTCTCTCACTTATGGATGTATGAAAAATAAAACTTAAAACTTTGAAACAGAGCAGAGTATACATGCTCCAGAAGTATTCACTAAGGGCCATGAATTCTGCTTTTTGAACACTGCTGAAGATAAACTGTTGTTATGTATACAAAGTCAAAATCAAGGCACCAAGGCTATTTCAGATATTATTGAATCATTTCCCAGAAGAAAAGTTAACTAAAGGATCAAAAACTAAGTGGTCACTGGTACATCTGTCATGGTTCTGGACATAGAAAAAGGTGCAACATTGAAAGTATTCTCGAGTATTTTTTTCTTTCGATCTGTGTGCATTCTGGAGAAGAAAAAAACATAATTCTTTTCTAAGCAAGTTAACTAAACAACACAGATTTGTTTCAATTTCCTCTCCAATAAATGTTGCAAAATTAGATATGTACAGTATGTACAATGTAAAACATTTATTATTAATATTATTATATTATAATTATATTATTATATATTAATGTAAATTTATGGGTTAATTATCTTGGTTTGTAATTCCAGATATACCTTAATTTTTGGTTATTCTCCCATTGCATAAGATATGGTAGTAGCTCATATTACCTAAGTGCCAAATCCCCAAAGAACAGTTGATGATTTAAGCATAATAACACAGGGGTTTGTTAACTGTCAAATCTCTAATTGCTGAGACTCATATATATGTAATGTATATATAATACATTAGAGATATATTATATAGTATAATGTAATATAATATAACACAAATCTGAGAGTTACCTAGACTACTGTTGGTCGGGATACTCTGATCAGGATAAATTGTGTAGCACACTAGTTAACATAATCATTTTTTAAAATTTTACTTATTTTTATTTTATATGTATGAAGGTTTGCCTGAAAGTACGCATGTGTATATTCTCATGCACTTTCTAGAGGCCAAAGAAAAGGGTATTGGCTTCTACTGAGCTGTAATTATAGACAGATGTGAGCCATCATGTGGTTGCTTGAAACTGAACCAGGGACCTGTATGAGAACAGCATGTGCTCTGAATCACCAGGTCAGTCCCCAGGATGATGCAGTTTTGATACAGTGATATAGAAATCTTGCTTCTCATTTATGGTGAATAATAAAACTTTAGATAAATATTATTCTTCTTGATGCAGAAACAACATGAACATTCTATTACAGAAACTAGAATTTTATAAACTTTAGCTGAGTAGGAAAAAAAGAAAGAGAAATTTTAAGCATAAATGTATGGCTATTTGATTAGTTTTTGATGATGAGTTTGCAGCTAGAAAACAGAATTATCTAGAGCAAATACCTATTCAAATAAAAAGTGCATATATAAAGATATTTATCATATATTATAGATCACAATGAATATGTGTTATATGTTATCAATGAATTTCTCATTGGCTCCAATTCCTTTCGTCTTCAGTAAAGAAATTGGAATATATATATATATATATATCATCCCTCTCAATGTCAGTTGTAATTAGAATGAATATTAGAAGAAATATTGAGATAAAAGCCTTGCTTTTGTCTTCTGTGAGCTGTGTCTGGCCAATCTCCTGGACAAAATCACTGTGACATTCAGTGGCCAAAAGCTTCTCCAGCACATCAAAGTGTGAATTTTCAGGGATTCGAGTATGGTTTTAAGATATCAAAATTGGGATCAGTTCCATGAGAGTGTCCCTTTGTGTCAGGGGTATAGCATAATATACATTAACCATGAGAGACAACCTGATCTCAGGCATATAAAAGTGGATCAAGAACATGACAATAATCAAAATGTCTTAATGGCAGCTAACTGGTCATGGATTCCAGCCACAAGATAGTTTAGGTAGCTCCCTGTGACAGGTAATCTCTTTGGCAGCTTGATGGGATTTAGTATCTATCACTGTAGAAACAAGTTTCTGGGCATGCCTCTGAAGGGTTTTCTGGGTTACAGGAATGAGATAGGAAGAAACATACTGAATGTGGATGTATCATTCCATGGGCTCAGAACACACACAGTAATTAGTAAAATTAGTAAGAATGAACATTTATCATTTTCTGCATTCTGGTTATGGATAATATGCTTGTGACCAGCTGCCCCCTCAAGCTTCTTTGGCCATGGCTTACCCATCATGATAAGCTATTGCCTGTTTTCATGAGCAACATTAAACCTTTAATTCCTTAAGATGTTTTAGTTGGGCATTTTATCGCAGTAATAAACCCACATATATATTGCTTTCTCAGTAGAATGGCCAAACCTTAAGGTCTAGCAACAGAAAATCTCTATTCAATAATCACAGTGGAGAATCAGATAGTTGTGTGCCTTAAGTCAATTTATAGACCTACATTGAAAATATAGATCCATTGAGGAAAGTAATTGTAAATCTTTATTCAAATGGCCCCACAAGGCCTACCCACCAGAATGATGAATAATAGGTAAAATATATAAAAAAAAATGAAAGCTATAAAAAAAGGTAAGAAGATAACTTTGGTAATTAACTTTATCAAGTGTACATAACGTAGAATCACTTGGGAAGAGACTTTCAATGACAGATTGTCTACATTTAGTTGGCCTGTGAGCATGCTTGTGAAGGATTATCTTAAGTTAATTGATATGGGAAAAGCCAGCCTACTTTAATTGTTGAAGAGTGGAGAATCACTATATACACAAACAAGAGAGCAAGCAAGCAGGCAAGATAGATAGAATGCACACATTCATTTCTCTCCGATCTTGACTATGGATGTGATTTGTCTAAGTGTACTAAGATCCTTCCTCACCTTCTTCCCAATGACAGGCCTCAACCTGGTTTCATTAAACTCCTTTCTACTATAAGTAGCTTTTTGTCAGTCTATTCTATTTTAGCAACAAAACTAAAACTAGATTGGTAATTGAAAAGCTAAAATAAATACCCATTTCTCAAAGTTTATCCCAAAGTGGATATAAAGATGCAAACACACATAGATTTAAATATGCCTTTATGCTAAGGAAGTCTGACCCAGGCAAGGGTGTCTCAGAATGAGAATGTCTTAGTCAGGGTTTCTATTTCCGCACAAAACATCATGACCAAGAAGCAAGTTGGGGAGGAAAGTGTTTATTCAGCTTATACTTCCACATTGCTGTTCATCACCCAAGGAAGTCAGGACTGGAACTCAAGCAGGTCAGGAAGCAGGAGCTGATGCAGAGGCCATGGAGGGATGTTACTTATTGGCTTGCTTCCCCTTCCTTTCTCAACTTGCTTTCTCATAGAACCCAAGAATACCAGCCCAGGAATGGCACCACTCACAATGTCCCCTCCCCACTTGGTCACTAATTGAGAAAATGCCTTACAGCTGGATCTCTTGAATGTGTTTCCTCAACTGAAACTTCTTTCTCTGTGATAATTCCAGCTTGTGTCAAGACGACACACAAAACCAGCCGGTACAGAGAACACAAGGATGTTTCATCCCATTGAATACCCTCTCATTGAATACCCACCAGTGGACATTGCATGAGTAACTTCAATGATCAACTGGACATAACAATATACTACCGTTGTGGATGTTAAATTCATTTAAATCCACAGCCACTAAAGTGTTGGCTTAAATGTACCCCAAAACAATGAAGTCACATTTTGGCAAGATTAAAAGCCACACATTGAGTTTGAGATGATGTCCCCTCAGCAGGATTAGCCTCATCTCGTGACTGCTGAGGGCTCATGTTGACTGCAGTAAAACTCAGCTCTTGATGATCTAAGCCTATCAGTTTTTTTTGACTAGATCCTGAATACATCAGAATATTCTCCTTCCTAAAATATGCACACATGCTTAGAAAGGATTTGACTTCACTGTACCCAGTGCCATATGAACAAACTCATAGAACATTTTCCATCACTTGACTTCTATTCAAAGGACTCACTTGACAGCAGTAGGTACTTCATTTGGCTCATAGACACATTGTTGATGCTACACTAAGATTCCATGCCTGCAAGAAGCATAGAGACTTTTGAATGTTGGGCTACCTACCAATGCTGTTATGGCTCCAGATAGAAAAACTATCCAACCAAAAAAAATGTATCTCTTATATAATGGAGTATACATGTTTTAAAGAGGGCTATATGTAAGGAGGTATACTGTTTTAAGAAGGTATAGTGCCCCTTCATAGACAGAGTACACAAACTCATTAGCCAGTGGATACTAGACTTGAAGGTGTTTCCATTCATTAATACAATCTGAAGCCATACAGCTCAGAGAACTCTGTCTATTTGGACTTCTTGGTTCCCTAAGGTTAATAGCTTTGGCCCTACTATCAAAAACCATTCAGAATCCAATCATGTTTCGAATTTATATCACTATTACTTTGACACAGTGAAAGAAATCTTGATTGTATCCTCTCATTAACTGATTGTATTGTGTTTATTCTAGTCTTTCAACATGGCAGACCCTGGTCTTAAAATCCTCCTATCATGTTTATAATCTGTTTATCACCTCACAGTGATTCTTCACTCACCAATGGTAAAAGCCTGGCATCTTTGCTATGCTGAACAAGGTGCTGCAAAAACTGATTATAATTTATCTACTGGTTTCAGTTTGTACCATTCACATTTTTCTGTAATCTGGACACACAAGGGAAGAAACAGAAAAACGGAAACATACACTAGGTCTTTCATGTCCTCCTCAATAATTCGGGCTTTGGTAAAAGAAATTATGTTATAATATAGATGCCTTATTTAGGAATCGGTACCCACAGTACTTATCCTCAGGAGTTTGATATGCTATGCATTTCAGTGTTCACTGCTGACTGATTCTGGGTAATTCTATTTCTTTTTATAGAAAACAAAATCCAGTTAAATCTTAGAACAATTCCCTTTACACTCTTAACTTTTCTGCTCCTCCAGGCTATGTTTGAATCTGATACAGAACTAAACATACTTTAGCTGGAAAATTTGTTCTTCAATGGATGCAGACAGCATGGCCTTCCTTCTCTGTCCACAGGAAGTTTTTCTAACCATGTGACACTGCTTTTATTCAGTTCATCTTATTCTTATTTTTGGGAATAGGTCACCAAAAACTGTGTATATGTGCAGTTTTCAATGTTAGTCGTTATTAAAAGCTAAAGATAACCTGTAATGAATATGTTAACAAGCTAACCTATCCATTAATATTTATTAATATTCGAGTTCTTTGGCCTTAAGGATAAATCTTAATCAAGAGACATGTTGACGCATTACCCAGAAACAGTAGACCTGAAGATTGTCAGGCACTGAAATGGGAGAGGACAGAACTGTATGATGTCAGCAATTCTCTCCTCAAAATTACAATTCAGTCACATATCTGCCACTTTAATATTCAGGAAATTGTTTTAAATATTTTAACATATTGGAATGGTAAAACAGCTCTGCCTAATCATGTTCATAAAGTAGTTTTAATGATACCTACATGTAGCTATGTTTTCATTCCATGTTCCTTATTTAAACACAGGAGTGTCCTTTTCTCCTACTTGCTCAGATTTCAGGCTCCTGTGCTTCATTCTCTGGCTCTCATTTGTAGTGACAGCCTCAGTGTCCTGACTGCCCCATTGTCTTCTAATATGATATTTGAGACATTCTGACTTGTTATTCATTCTGATATTCACCACTGTGGTAATGGTGATTGCTTCCTAAGAACTTACTCATGGCAAAATCTTCTCCCTCCTAGTGATAAACAGTACACTAGGAACACATCGCTAAGACTTTCTGGTTCCTCTTCTTACAACCTCAATTTGGTGTCAGTTGTGTGCTAAGTGGAAGCTCAACTTTCTCTCAGCATATCATTACCTCTCAGAGTGTACTTCCTCTTTACATACTTTGCATAAGCCTACAGCACATAACTCTTTCCAATTGATATATCTTACTGTGAAGTCGAACCTCTTCATAGAGAATAGGCTCTCAAGCCTGTAGTCCCAGAAGGCAACTAAGGAAGAATATTCATGTAACTAAGATCAGAGCCTGGGCTACAGCATAAAACTTTGACCTACAAATCACTACCTAAAACATTTAGATGAAAATATTTAACATGCCTCATGCAAACCTTATGTATTTAAATATAATAATAACAGTAATAAAATGATGATGATGATGAAAATAATAAATCATTATCTTTTTTGAAGAAATAAAATTGAAAAGGAACAGGAAATAGGTAGGCGATCAGAAGACTCCACAACTAGGATTCTCTCAACTTACTGATTCAACTAAATTTTAGTTCTAACATTTGGACCTGACTTATATTCAGCTACAATCATGAGGAAATCCATATGTACCTCAATACATCCAAGAATTTCCAGATTTTATTTCCAAAGATCACTATACTTGTTATATAGATAGATAGACCTCTTTTCTGTGTCTGGAGCCCTAGGAAGGGATTACTTTCAAGAGCAAGGTTCACTTAATGCCTACCATCTCCAGATTCTCACTGAGATAAATAACAAATATAATAGCAAGAGAAATGCTACACTTGAAGAGAGACAAGAGGATTATTCATGAACTCCGAGCACATCTGCATTTCTGCGTATTAGTGTAAGCAACAGCAAAAGAGTACTGCAAGAATTATTGAACAAAAGTAATCTACTGTTCTATAAGAAAAACCTCAATATTTTCCTACTGCTCCTGGTACATGACAACACGAGCTTGCTGCCAAGGAGAGAATCCGTTTCTGTACCTGGACAATGTTCTTATTAAATAAAGAAAAAACTACTGATATTATTTGCTCTAAGAACAAAAATTCAGAAAAAAAAAAAACAAAAAACAAAAAACAATAACAACAACAAAAAAACCCACTGAAATTACTTTTCTATTTTTTTTTTCTTTTCTTTCCTTTTTCTTTTCAAGACAGAGTTTCTATGTAGAGCCCTGGCTGTCCTGGAAAACACAGTGAAGACAAGCCTGGCCTGGAACTAAGGTTTCTGCCTGCTTCTACCTCCAGAGTGCTGGGATTAAATGAGTGCAGCACCACTGTCCAGGTACTTGAGGATCCTTAGTTACGGGTCAATGTTAGGAATTGGTTCTAATGCTATGTCTTATTTTGGCTCCTAAAAGCTGTGATTCCAGACCTGAGGGTCCCTGTCCCCAGTTGTTTTCAGTTGATAATAAAGAATTGCTATACAGTCAATGGCTGTGCAGGGAGATGGGGTGGGACTTTCAGAATTTATGGACAAAGGACTGGGGCAGAAGGGAGAAAAAAAGAATCCCCATCACAGGAAAGTACAAAGATGAAACTTAAAGGACTGCCAGCATGTAAGAATCCGGGAAAATGGCCCGGCACAAGTGGCCACTTCCTTGATTTGTTCTGAGGCAGCAGAGATGAAATATAGATTTTAAAAGACGGTAGCTCAGGAATATCAGAGGGAAATGTTAGCTCCAGGGAAGTTTAGAAGTGTCCAACCATTGAGTTAGTCAAGGCATATCAGAATTAGCTGGCGTGTGTGTGTGTGTGTGTGTGTGTGTGTGTGTGTGTGTGTGTGTGTG
>JANHMN010000008.1:17990718-18004033 GCA_030674055.1 Rhabdomys pumilio
GTGTGTGTGTGTGTGTGTGTGTGTGTGTGTGTGTGTGTGTGTGTGTGTTTCATTCTCGAATCCAGAGAGTTCTTGACTGGGTGCAGCTTGCACACAACCTGCTGGAAGCCAAAACAGTTTAACTAATTCACAGTTACGTACATGTACCAAATTTTCTTATCTATTCATCTGCTTATAGCTACTTAAGTAGACACATATTTTGCTAGTATTAATAGTGCCACAGCAGATATGAAGGTATGCATATCACCTGGGACACCAATTTTATTTCTTGTAGATAAATAGTCAATCATACTATTGCTGGCTCCTATTTTAATTATATTTTCAATTTTATGAGGAATTACCAGATAATTTCCTTTAAATAACAAGAATTCCATTTTCTTCCCATTCTCCTCAACAATCACCATTTTTATTAATAACAATCATACAACCATAGAACAGGTATTAGAAAATACTTCGTTGAAATTTTAACTTTATTTCCATGATTTAGAGTTAAGTATTTTTCATATAAACATTGTCATTTTGGGTCACTGATGATGTGGCCCAATTCAAATCCGACTGTTTTCTTTCTCCTCGGTAGCTGAAGTTCCAACTAACATTAATGAAGCAAGTTCTTTATCACTGAACCATCTCTTCAAGCCACTCTGGCCTATTTGGGGAGTATGTGTAGTTAATCCATTTTATGTTCTGCAAAATTACCGGGAAACCATGTATGTTCCATTCTCATTCTTCCCACTATGAATATTATGTCAGTCATGGATACCGAGACTACTATGAAGACAACGTTAAGCTAAGCACGTATCCTGTGTCTTCTGTGAAGATAGTGGTAAGTACACATCCTAAGTCTTTTCTGGTTCCTTTTTTTAAATTAGACAATAGCATGACTGATCTAAATTCCAGCAGCAAAACCACCAAGATGCTTTGAAAGCATTCCTTTGCTAACCTATTCTTTGTCATGCATGGTAGCGAGGGGCACATTTCTTCATTTGGTTCCTTTTTACTGGCCTGGATCTATATGTCCACAGTTGGTGTTTATAACTGCTTAATCCTGCATTTACTCTGCCCCAGCCTCTCTGAATTTCTCTGTAGCATCTATCTGACTTATTCTTGGCTGAATGGTTTTGAAAAAAAATTCAGAGGCTTCTTGAGCTCAGGTTTCCTCATCCGTAAAATGAGAGTTATAATAAAGCATGTTTAACAGTTCCATTATCAGTCATGTAAGATAATTCTTGGCAAAATACTAAACAAATGTTAGTTATTTTTAGCCTGTCAGACTATCATAGCACATCCTGCTTTGCTACCATGTACAATCGCTGAACTATTGTCAATAAATTACCTGCGGCAATTCAATACAGCTCAGGAGATTCACCTGAATAGTTTTCAGATTACAAAACACTCTGAATTTTCAAAAGGATGACAACAAAAATACAAAATCACACAGCCTCACTGAAGTTTAGACACAAATGTGGATAAAAGGAAAATAAATTGCCTTATTTCTATATCTCTGGTCTGTATTATGCCATGCCCTCGTTTCTAATTATGGCAAATTACCAAATATTATCTCTATCGTGGGCACAGTTTTTGAATTTTAAAATATAATAGGAATAAGGACCATGTCTTTTTAAAGCTACTCTTGAATCTAAGCTTTTATATATCATTGATCTAGTGTGTTGCAGGGAAGTGCATGACAGGTGCTGAAACCACAAACACAAACTCGGACCTGGAAGTGACCACCTGAGAGATGCTCTAAAAGCAGAAGTTAGAGGAAAATCATCTGCTTTTTATTCTCCACTGCTCTTCCACAACTCTGTCCTTGACTCCCATGTGCTCAGCCAGAGTAAATAACAGGGAACAATGGATCATGGCACCTCATCCAAGCAATTTATTTGGAGAACAGATGAGATTTCTCAGAGTAAGGGCTACATCCACCATGATAGAGGGTTAGACTAACTATGTCCAGTGACAACCTACAGAAGACAACTGGGTTCAAGATTTATCAAAAAGAGAAACAAAATATAATAGGCTGCTTACCTATTGCTTGTATGTGAAACTTTTATTCCTTTTGCTGACATTGTTACAGTCCCTGTTCATTTGTCTCTGTGGCTTTGCCATCTTTTTTTTTTTTTTTTCCATTCTGTCTTTGAAGCTTCCTTCAACATTCCTTGAAGGTGAGTACCAATTTGTTTCCATGCCTGGGGGAAATGAGATGTGGAAACAGAGCTATTAAAATATTAAAACACCATTATTATGTACCTATTTGAGTGATGAAACAATTGAGAAGTAAAGTTAATAGCAATTGGGTGCTTTTTTTTTTTTAAATTAAAATGTCCAACCTTGTACCCTTCGTCTATCCTTTTCTGTGCTGATGCACACAATGTTTTTTAAATGTATTCATTTATAAATACTTTCTCTTGATTAATTTGATCAATAATTATAGGCTAAACTTTTCAGTAGTTATGGAAATTATTTGATTTTGTTCTGTATTACTCTAAACAGATGAAACACCAGGGAGAGGAATAATTATTCAGGAAAGAAATGGAAGCAATGATATTGGCTCCACAGATACTTTTAGGAAAAACATGCATAGTCTGATTTTCCAAGACAAGCTTCTCTTGTTTAACTAAACGATGATAATTCACATTTTGGGTTTCTGCAAGAAATAGAGTTTGAATGTCTAGTTAAGGGGAGTGGAGGGATTAGAGAGATGGCACAGTGGTTGAGAGCACTGGCTGCTCTCCCAGCGGATTTAGCACTCACATGGCAGCTCTCAACTCACTGTTTCAGGGGAGCCAGTGCCTTCCTCTGTCTTCCACAAGGCACTGCATTCATGATCTACATAGACATATGCAACGTACCCATACACATAGAGCAAAAGAAAAAAAATTGAGGGAAAAACCAAGGTGAAGAGATGCTAAATCCTCTACAACAAACTTCTGTATTTAGAAAACTGAAAATTCTGTATTGATTGTGCTTTTTTTTAGAAAGGCCTTAAGTTGTCAAGATGATGTAAATAGAAAAATTCAAAGATAGTCTCCAGTTTCACGATTGTCAGTTTTTGATCATGTGACATTTGCAGTGTGAAATATCCTTTTCAGTGGGTCTAGAAAACCAGGTGGCTACACAACCAGGCCTGTACCACATAGGGTCTCATTACCTCAAAGTGTATGTTGACATCATAGTACCCAATATGATGAGAGTCAGTCACAAGATCTATGGGAAATGATTAGGATCAGGAGTGGAGATAAATGCTCCAGAATGTGCTGAGAAAACCTGAGATCTTCTTTTTCACTGTGTGAAGGCAGAACAGAAAGACACCATCCATGAGGTAAAATGTGGGACTTTACCACAAGCTAACTCTTGAATGCCGAGAAAGCAATTTTGTCTGCAGCTGAAGAACTTCCAGTACCTCATGGTAGCTTCAGTGAATAGAATTCTTGACTAAAGAACACAGTAGTGCAAAGACAAAGAGTAAGAGGCAGAGGGACTCAGGCATAAGTGTACTAAACACATAGATAATTTTCTCTCTTTTCATTTCTTACAGGCGTCACTGCTGTATTTCTTGTATCAAATAATCAACATTCATCTGAATAAATTATTAACAATACACAAGTTTTCAAATCTAAACTTAACCTCAGTGTCTAACAAAGAAACAAATTTTGACTTCACAGGACACCAGGATCCAATGAGTTTTACAGAGCACGCTAAGAGCTGCAGTGGCATGGGAGAAAAGATGGCTAAAGGGCAGACAGTAACATACTAAAGAAGACACCAGAGGAAAGTGGGAAGGACTTAATCTACTTGAGCCTCAGTAGACCTGGGGAGCATGCTCAGCAATGCACAGTCTTCTAGAAACTTCTTCAGGTGGAGACTGTGTACACCAGTCACAAAAATGTCACCTGGGACCCTTCCAAGTTTCCACATGTCTTTCCCAAATCAATGATCTTCTTTCCTGTACCTAGCCATGTGTCTCTGTAAAACTCATTGTATCATTGTATTCTTTGTATACAAAGCGAAAAAAGGTAGAAGCTTCTACGCCTGCCCTCCAGACGCAGATCTCTCCTGTAGCACCTCAACCTCTCCTTCTCCCCTGCATCACATTGTGTGTGTGTGTGTGTGTGTGTGTGTGTGTGTGTGTGTGTGTGTATGTGTGTGTGCTATGTAGCTAACAAGTGTCCTTAGGCAGGCTGGTAGACATTCTTCACTCAGACACAATGCCTTTAAAGTGACTTTCATTATTTGGTTGATACATCATTTCAAGATGCTTCTTTGTGGGAATTTGTCAAATCTCACCATGTTCTGAAATATTTTTGTAATCCACTTGTCTGTAGGTGCTACTCTTAACATAAAATAAGGCTCAGTGGCTAAGAGCACTTGCTGCTCTTGAAGTAGACCCCAGTTCAACATTCACCTAGTAGTGCATAGCAGTCTGTAATTCCAGTTCCAGGGTATCTACCACCTGTTTCTGGCTCCCATAAGCATCACACAGACATGGTGTGCTTACACACATGCACTCATACACATAAAAAAAACAGTTATATGATTTATTTTAAGATTACATATACATATCTATACTCATGCACTAGTTTACTAAGACTTGGTACTCTTACTTTAATCATAAAACATGCTTCTCTTATTTTTTTTTCAGGTAAGGTATTTATGTAGTGGCAGCTGGTAATGAGCTCCAATCCTCTTGCCTCCAACTCCCAGTGCTAGAATTGCAGGTATGTGCCACCATACCTGGCTAAGGTATTCTATGTGCTTTACTTCAGCATATTTTATCAGTCAGTATTTTCTCACAGTGTGAACTTTTTCTTGAAAACAGTATTTTCAGGTTCTATTAAGCATATCATCATGTATATTCACCACTGTCGATTTGGCGGTTGGTTGCCACAGTAGTATGCATGGCCATTTCTTTCTGAGGTCATGTGTCTCTACTCTGTAATTTAGATTTGGAAGGACCTTTCTCTAATATATAATTTTCTCTCTAATTAGGATGACTTGTTTTCCAATTTTGCATTTACAAAGAGAACAAAATAGTCTGACTCCAGGCCAAGATCCAATATGTACTGCTAGACCTGATCATAGCAATTACAAGCCTTTGTCTGGCAGACCTCCCTTTCCCACACCAAGCTTTGTGCATAGTCTAGGGCCTAAACTGTAGGCAATGATATGTTCTGGAAAGAGCTGCAAGCAAGGACTAGAAATCTCATGATTTCATGTGTTGTCCATAGACTAACCTGTATTGCCAGCCTAGGTACACGCTCCCAGATCTCCTCATCAGGAGCCTTGATTTTGGCCCCTCTAATTGAGTACATTTCCAGTTTTGTCCCTTTCCTGTTCCACCTTTCCACCTCAGCATCCCGAGGTCCTAAGAAGAAACAGATCTTTCATCTAGTTTTCCTGGTAATCAAAGCAATGACGACTTGAAAAATTCAAGTCCATCTACATAGGAAAATAAGAAGAAACTTCTGTCAGGAGGCAGAAAATTGTTTACTTTAGAATTATGAAATTCTATATTTATCATTATGTTTAAGGACTATGTGCAAATGAATAATAAAGATGAACATATATTTGTTAGACTCATAGCTAAGGAAAGCTTCAGCCTTCTTGATGCTTTCTTAGAAATATGCCTTTGTCCTGGAATAGACAAGATTTCCAGAGAAAACACAAGTAAATTCATGTTTTGTTCCTTAAACTTTGTTGCCTCTTCTGGTTGGAAAATGCATGCCAAGGGAGCTTCATCCTTCCCTGGAAATCAAGCATGCTTAATTCCCCTGAAGCTAATTTGGAAAGCCTCATCCTATGGAAAGAAGCATGCAGCAAGATGTCATAAACATAGCTGCCTCCTGGTCTTCATGCTTTATCATGGTTAATTCTTACCTCCTAGGAAAGAAAAATGCCAATAAGAATGCATAACTTCATGAAAAAAAGTAAAAATAAGATGCTTCCCCATTCTACATAGAATATACTCATGTCCAAACCAAAACAAGCCAAAGAGGAGGAGGCAACAGAGCAGACAGCAAGATATACACACTTGAAATTCCAGCACTGAGAACAAATCCCTGGGGCTCTCTGACCAGGTAGCCTAGGCTGTTTGATGAGTTCCAAGTCAATTAGAGACTTCTCTCAGAAGATAAAGAGGAGAGCATCTAAGACATGCCCACCAAGGTTGTCCTCCATTTGCACATGCACACACACATTCATCTGTGCACACACATACAGGGACACGCACAAAAGCCAAAAAAAAAAAAAAAATAGGGCATGCATTTTGAAAGACAGTGAGGCTAAATAGAAAGGAGATGCATTAATTATGAGCAGACTTGTTTACTTGTTCTCTGCTCTAACAAATGCTCTTCTGTGCATCACATCTTTATGCTCGTTCTTCCATTTTGGAGATTTATATTTGATGAAGTCTCAGAAAAATGACATGGAAAATGATTTTTATAACTATTTCTGAGGAGAGATCGCTAGAGCTACATAAATTAGTTCCTTTCTCTGTACTTCATTAATTAATTAAGTGTGTTTCTTTGCTTGTCGAGGATGGGTAGAGCATGCCTTATTTAAGCATGACTTAGACGTTTCAGGCTGTGCACTGGATTGGTTAAATAAATGATCTATTTATCATTTACACATTGAGAGCAGGACTAGCTTTACATTTAGCTAGCGTGTAGCTCGCATACAGCAATGGGAGGCAGAGGCAAAGGAAAACATCTCTTCTAGCAACCTGAAAACTGGGCCAGTGATGGAAAACCAGGCATTTGAGAAAGTAGTCAGAAAATAATGAATAAAGGCCACTGTGCTTTGAAGTTTCTGAGTAGGTGTAATCCCACTGTGTTAAATGTCAAAATAATAAAGATAATAATAATAATAAACAATAATACATTATGGTTTTATATTAATTGTATTATAGATTATTATTACTTAAAGATTTGTTGTTATTCAAGTATGTGCATGCATATGTTCATTTACATTATGCTAGCTATATGTTAGTCTGCTCAGTAGTTAAAATACTTGCTGTTCTTCCAGAGACCCTGAGCTTGGCCTCTAGCATAGATGTGCGGAGGCTCACAACAGCCTGTAACTCAAGATTCAGGGAATCCAACACCCTTAGAAGTACACACCTATACACAAACACACACACACACACACGCAACATGTACAGGTGTATATACACATGCACATAAATTTAAAAATAAGTAAAGAATTATAGTTTATTCTAACCAGCACAAAAATCACCTTACACCATGGCATATATTTCATTAGTTTAAAATTTTATGTCATTATGTTGGTTTCTTCTAAACAAAAAAGTCATTATTTGTTGTGAAAATAACACTTTTTCAAACTACAGTCAAGTAACTCACACCCAGAATTTTAAATATATTCTTCATAAATGTCTTGTTGGCTATTTATATTTAGTCAAAAGCTATTTCTAAAATGCATGTAATTTATTTTAACTCCAATAGTGAATAGTAAATGTTATGTCCACGATACAATGTTAAATAGTAGTGACACTGTGACTGAATTTCAGCACTCATAGGACTAAGACCGGAAAATGAACATCTACAAAAATGCTGAGGACATCAGAATTACTAAAATGTCTCAAGAACAGTTGTTAAGGAAATGTGTAATGGTATCACAGTTTATTACACTCTGTAACAGGTGAAGCATATAATAACTGTACTGGCTAGTTTTATGTCAACCGAATAGAGAGGAGGGAACACTAATAAAGGAGGGAGCACTAATTAAGAAAATGTCTCCATAAGATCAGGTTATAGCAGAATAATGGACCCTGTTTCCATATCCATTTTGTCAAACTGTGTTGTTTTATTGGGGAATGTGTCCATTGACGTTGAGAGACATTAATGACCAATGATTGTTAGTTCCTGTTATTTGATGTTAGTACTCTGTGTGTGTGTGTGTGTGTGTGTGTGTGTGTGTGTGTGTGTGTGTGTGCGCGCGTGCACGTGTGCATGTGTGTGTGCATGCATGCGTCCCTTCTTTTGGATTTGCTAGTAAGAGGTTATTTATTTTCTGTATTTTCTTGGGTGTAGTTATGGTAGTTATGTTCCTTGTATTGGAGTTTTTTCTTCTAGTATTCTCTTTACGACTGAATTTGTGCAAAAACATTTTTAAAATATTTTTTCAATGAAATATCTTGTTTTCTTCATCTATGCTGGTTGACAGGTTTTCTGGGTATAGTAGTCTGGGCTGACATATGTGGTTTTTCAGAGTCTTCATGACTTCTACCTAGACCCTTCTGGCTTTTAAAGTTTCTGTTGGGAAAAATGGTATAATTCTTACAGGTTTTTCTTCATACATTACTTGGTCTTTACCCTTGAAGCTTTTAATAATCTTTCTTTGTTCTGTATGTTTAGTGTTTTGATTGTTATGTGGCAGGAGAATTTTCCTTCTGGTTCAATCTGTTTGGTGTTCTGTGGGCTTCTTATACATTTATAAACATCTCTTACTTTAGGTTACAAAATTTTCTTCTTTGATTGTGTTGAAAATATTTTCTGGCCCTTGGAGCTGGGAATCTTCTTCTTTAATTCCTATTATTCTTAGGATTGTTTTTTTCATAGTGTCCCAAATGTCCTGGATGTTTTATGTTAGAAACTTTTTAGATTTAAGATTTTCTTTGACTGATGTTTTAATTTTCTCTATCATATCTTCTATGCCTGAGATGATCTCTTCCACCATTTGTATTCTCTTGGTAATGCTTGTGGCTATAGTTTCTGTTCTCTGAATTGGTTCTCCAAGTCCAGGATTCCCTCAATTCATGTTCATGTCATCTTTATTGCTTCTATTTCCATTTTTCTGTCTTGAAAAGTTTTATTCATTTCTTTCGCCTGTTTGATTATATTTTCCTATATTTCTTTAAGGAATTTATTCATTTTTTTCTTTAAAAGTCTCTAACATCTTCACAAGGTTGGATATAAGGTCATTTTCTTGTGCATCACCTGTGTTAAGATAGCCAGGGCTTGCTGTAATGAGATAGCTGTGTTCTGGTAGTGTCATATTGCCCTGGTTCTTGCTGATAGTGTTCTCATCGTGAGCTTTAACCATCTAGTTGTTCCTGGTGTTGGTAGTCTTCTGGTAATACAGGTAGTCATGGGCAGCAAATAGAGTGCAGAGAAACAACTGCAATTTACCACTGTTGGGAGTGCTTTTGGAGGATCAGCAGGCAGGGCATTGGGTAGGAAGGCTCTCATATGATAGTCCCTTACTGAAGCAGGCCTCCAGCAATGTAGGCAAAGCAATGGGCTGGGAACTGAGGCTCTCAGGGGACAGGGTGGTGCTGCTGGTATTGCCCAGTGGGGTAAGGGAATCCAGGAGGCAGTAGATTTGGGTGTAAGGGGTGTAAGAGACACTTGGTTATCTTCTGTGCCAGCAGGCCTCCTGGTTTCAGCAGAGCCAGAGCTGTGTGCTGGGAAATGGAGCACAGAGAGGCAAGGTGGAGCTCACAAATGCTAGATTTGTCCAGAGGGTGAGAAGAGGGAGGACAACCCAGAAGAAAAGGAATTGAGGAGGAGGGGTCTCACCAGGTAGTCTTTTATGACAGCAGGCCTGGAAATGGAAATGGAATGCACAGGGGGACAGGGAGGTCTTTACCCCTGCCAGCTTACAGCTGATGTGTGGAAGAAGACAAGGCTCGAAGGTAGGGGTCCCACCTGGCAGTCCTAGATGGCAACAGGCCTCTGGGAATGCAGAAATGTGATCCTAGGAATTATAAGGAAGCAGATTGAGCAACCAACTGAGAAACAGGCTTTGCAGCAACTCCTCTGTGCCCTCTGAATCAGCTCCTGCCTCCAGATTCCACCCTGCTTGAATTCCTGTCCAGAATTTCTTCAATGACAAATATTAATGTGGAAGCATAAGCTAAATAAATCTTTACCTACCCATGTTGTTTTGGGTCTTGGTGTTTCATTATAGCAATAGCAATAGTTACAGTAATCATTGTGATTTAATTGATTTATTATTGATACCCAGTCGATGTGGTTAACAAGAGATGAATGAATGAAGAATGGTATTTTTTGTTTTTAACATATTTTTTAAGTGAAATAGAATTCTATTACTTCCCACCTCCTTTTTCTAAGTCCACGCCACTCACTCTCAAGTTGATAGCATCCTTTATTTGATTGTTATTGTTACATATATGGATATATGTACAAATGTATAAATATACTTGCTGTGTCCATTTTTATCTCTTGTATGTATAGTGCTTCAGGGATGGCCACTGCATCTAACAAGCAATAATAAAGCTTGTCCCAAGGGGAGATTATTTCTTTTTTTCTCTTGAAAGTCATTAGATGCTTTAATTACTACATTAAGGTGAAAACTGAGAATAACCTCAAAAGTGTGTGCACATGAACATGAAAATTCTCTTAATATGAATTTACTTTCTATTTTGCCTTTTCCTAGGTTTATGCATCATTCTTTAGATTATTTTTAAAATCTTAGAAAGTTAGAAATTATTTTGAGACTTCCTAATTGGCCTTTAAGTGTTCTTATAACTCTTATCACTAAAATTCTGACTCCTAACACTCATATGCTTTGTGAGTATCTTCCAGAGATCAATGACATCACACTTGTTAAAATTATAGTCATTGAAAGTCTGTGTACTCCAATGAGTTAATAACAATAAAAATATGTTGCTATTCCTTTTTTATTATCAATGTTACTAAAATTGGAACCGAGAGATAGTAATTATTGATAGAGGTGCCACCTCTGTGTGGATGAATTCTTTTCTTCCAAAGCATCACTCAGATGAAATTATTCTAAACTATGCAAAAATATGTCACCTAGAATATTGCATATTTCATTCTTTTTATTACTTTTATTCATTTCTAAAATGAAGATCAACCTATGTTTTATTTTTATGATGCTTTAGCTTATCCTGCATCAAATAAATCCCAAATGTTTACTAATAATATTAATACAGACTTTTCACAGATGGGAACAATTTAAATTGTATATTCCAGTAAAGCCATCAGTCACATTTATACTACAGAAAAATAATCTTCCTGGTATCTTGGCTGCAAGTGAACTTGCTTTTAAATCATTTCCATTTACTTTTTTCTCTCTTCCCTTTGGAATGCATTTTATATCAGCAATAAATAAATAGTAATGATTTGTGCTTTTGCTGTGCAAATATTTTATTTGAGACACAGGGAAGAAAGGACTCTAATGATTCATCAGGAATATCCAGAGATACAAATTCTAATCATGGTCCTTCTTATCTAGGCTATCAACAGACAAAGGAATCACTGAAAGAGTAGAGGTTAGCTCAAAAGGAAAGAAAAGAAATCTGTGGTACAATATGCAACTCTGGGCAGGAAAGACAAAAGACAAAGTGATTATTGAGCATTTATTGTGTGATAAATATATTCACACAGGTAGGTCTTAGGAAGTACATAATGAAGGAATGAAGTCTGCAGAAGAAGGGTTACTTGAATGACAACAGGAAGACCAGATATTGTAGGTAGTATCTTTCTAGAACATGTAAAAATGGAAAGTGGAAGTCAGAGAGTTGAAAGGGCAAGAAAATGGACATGAAATTTTCTGTTCTTTTTGTGGTAAAAAGTTCCATATTGGTATAACTGGAGGTGCTAAATTAATGGAAAACCTGAGAAACTTTGGTATGATGTCTAGACAACATGACTTAAGTCTTTGGAACATCCCAGAATCCCTCAGTTCAAAGCAATTTTCAAATTAATATTGTCTCCAAAAAACTGTCATGCCGAAGTTCAGCAATATGTCTGTGTTTCACATCAAGTTCACATTCTTCTAATAAATTCATGTAAACATTAATAAATTTGACTAAAATGTTAAAACATAATAAAATATGTTTTGGATGGCTACTCATCTGTCTATTAATATTATCTTTGTGTTTGTCCAGTGAGAAAAATATTGGGAACCCTATTAAATAAATATTAATAAATTCTAGCTATGGTTTGTGTTACTCCTTCACTCTTATCAGTGTGGGGTGTGTACATATGTATGAGTGCTGGTGAGTGAACAAGGGCATGTTTGTGTGGTGTGCAGGAACAATTTAAAGTCAGAGGATAACATCTGGTTCATACAGATGGAGACAAAGCTTAGTAACTGTATGTGGCTGACTGGCTGTCCAATAAGCTTCAGGGACTCTTCTGTTCTGCCTACTAAGCCCTGGGGTTATAAGCATGAGCTTCCTTAATGTGATGCTCTTTTCCTTAGGTTATAAGGATCAAATTCAGATCTTCTTGCTTGGCTGAACTCTCTTTAGCCCTTCCATTTCTCATTATTAATTCATATTTCGGTCACCTACTGAGATGAACAAGGTAAAACAAGTCAATTAAACTGGAGAAAGGTATGTTTCTTCACAATTTCACAATTTCAATCTACAGTCTCATATCCCTGCTGCATTGAGAGGAAGGCATCATGGGACATTGCAGCAGGAAACCATGTTGAGAAGGATGTTTATTTCATAGAAGCCAAAGAGCAAAGAGAAAAGAAAGGCAGAAATCCCAATTTCCTTGAGAAAGCACGACCCCAATGTTGTGACTATTTTCCTCAAGGCTCTGCCTCTTAAGCTTTCTATCCCTTCCCAAGATCATGCTAGACTGGTGACCCTGCATTTAACAATTAGAATTTGAGAATGTGTATCATCCAACACACAAGAAGTAGTAAATCTACTGCCTCATTTACACACACATTGATTGTTTGCCACATTTAAGTTTTATTGACTCCTACCCAGAAAATCATTAAATAGTTATGATAAAGTATGATTAATTATAATGAAGAGTTACTTAGATCCCATTTGTGTTGATACCCCTAACACCTCAAAGAAACTCATTTTGTACTAAGAAGCCCAATGGGGGAAAACGCATAAAGTTCCTTAGGATTTTAATCATTCCATTGAAAAGAGAATACAAAATTTAAATACTGGTTACAATTATTAGAGATACAGAAAACAACTTAAATAAAAATATTTTAGCTGTCAGGGAGGGGAGGGGTGCAATCCAAAAATAATCATTTAATACAGTGTTCTACCCTTCCTTCTCAAAAGACACAAAACAGGGGGATTTCTAAAAGTTGTCTTGGTTTTTTTGGAGGAGGGAAAGAGTGTTAGAAAATAAACATGGGAATGGAGAGATCTCTCAGGGGTTAAGAGTAAGGGCTGCTCTCTTAAGAAGTCTAAAATTCAGTTTCCAGCACCAACATCTGGAGGCTCACAACCTGTCTAACTTTGACTCCAGCTCCAAAGGATCTGATGCTATCTTCACATTATAAAACTCTCTCTCTCTCTCTCTCTCTCTCTCTCTCTCTCTCTCTCTCTCTC
>JANHMN010000008.1:18006543-18029043 GCA_030674055.1 Rhabdomys pumilio
TTAAAAATGAAAAGCAATGTTACATTAGTCATAATGGCAATAAATAAATGGTTAGGAAACTGAGTCTTGATTTTATGTGTTCTGCTCTGTTTCCTCCAATTTACCAACAGCATCTCCTGAAGAAGATATTAATTTAATGAATATATGTATAACTTTCAAAGTTAGAGAAAATCAAGAAACTAAATTAGAAGAATTCTTAATAAACTAGTGCAGTGTAGTATCCACCCTCCAAACCACAATAGGAATTAAAAAGTATTAACATATCTTAGTGAAATTTTAATGCAAGAAAGCAAAAGGAGATCAGCTTTATCATCAAAAATCAATTGGCTACAGCTAGATGAGCATCAGCTAGCTCATCCTGGGGAGTAATAAACACGACTCTATAAAGAATGAATCATGTCAGATTAATCTAATTTCCTTATATGTCAGACTGACTTCTGAGATCAAGGGAAAGTAATAGATTAAATATATCTTGTTGTTAACAAGGTTTCCGATGCTGTTCTATTTAGCACCATCAATCATTATAGAAACAAAGCAAAACATGGCTGAGTCTGTAGGTAACAGAAGGGTTGGAACGTGTCTGAAAGTGTTGAGATAATGACACTGTTGGCTGGGATAGTCTGGGATGCATGGCAGGTCACGTAACTCACTACCCTATTCCATGATGACGAGATATAGTGTTTTATGTGGACTGTGTGACTTTTTAACTATTTATTTGTTTTTTATTTTGTGTAAGTGTATGTATGTATGTGTGTATGTATGTATGTATGTATGTATGTATGTGCATTAAGTGTGTGTCTGACACTCTTGGAGCCCAGAAGAACTTGTAGAACCTTCTGTAAGATAACAAAAGAACTATGAGCCACTCAGTGTAGACCTACATAGAGAATTGAATCCAGCCCAGGAAAGAGCAGCAAGCACTCTGTGGCTGAGTCATTTCTCCAGTCTCTAAAATGAAGGTTTTTGTTTTTGTTTTTGTTTTTGTTTTTGTTTTTGTTTTAAAAACCAGAGTGTACTCAAAATTTGAGTGTACTAAGTGAACAGGAATATAAAGAATGCAAATGGAGCACTTAGCTTATAGAGATACTGTAACAAGCTGACATTGACAGTGTTTCCATCACTGTATCCTCTAGAGGAGATTTAGACAGGTAAATTTCTTTTTAAACTCTAGGAAGTGAACATTTTACATTTTATTCATTGCTGCGGTGATTCCATTTTGAATGGCCTCAAAAACTGAATTATTGGAAAACTACTCAAGATTAATTTAATTGAACAGTGAAAAGTAAATTATTTCTGCATGTCCTGCAATGCTAAAAAAATAAATGAAAATTACAATTTTATATCCAGTTAATTAGGAAATAATAACCAATCAGTCCTATTTCCACGAGGTCTAGTAGGTTTAGTTATCTCTTCACACTGTGTGGGGAGCGGGTGTGGCGGCCAGCTAAGGTGGCGCCATAGCTTATGAATGGCACCTGCCAAGTTTTGTGAATGGCGACTGATTTCCTCAAACACCCGGGAGCCACATCCGCAGAGCTACTGCGCAGACTCGCTGCTGCGCACAATCGGCCCATTTGACGTGTGCCAATGGTGTGTGCCCACGTGGCAGGCTCTGAGTGACCAGGCATGGGGATAAAAGGAAAAGTGGAACTGGGATCTGTCCTTCCAGAGGGATATTGTGAGAAGGTTCCTGAGTAAACTGCGTTGGGAAGACGCTCCTTTCTGTGGGTCGGAATGGGCAGCGACAACACTGCAGGTTTACATTTGTTCGCGTCTATAAAACACACCAAGAGGTAGTCTAGTTTTCTTTAAGTAATCTGATTTTTTTTTATTAAAAACTTTATGACACAAAGTTACTTCTGTTTATGATTTGTTTGACATTAGGCTATCTTAAAGATGCTTCCTTCATGCTTAAACCTAACTTTAACTATATTACTCTTTGAAGTGTCAAATAGCATAAGGCAATTATTTATGAAAAATTAGCATGCTTATATTATAGGTACATCATATCCATTATACCTTTTTATGAAGCAAAATTATTTACTATTAAATTAATTTACAGATAGATAATTTCCACTTTACTTTTTTCTACATGTTCAATATATACGCCATCCGGGAGAAGTAGCATGTACAAATTTATGGGCAGGTATTGAGGTGCACTGAAAGAGTATTTCTGCAGCACACCGGAAGCCTTGAACTTGACTGCCAGCCTTGTATGTGCTAGCTGTGGTGCTGTTAAACTGCAGTTGATACTTTAGAGGTGCTTGTGGCTTCATTCTGCATTAGGCCATTGATTGTGGGTAATTTTTAAAGATTTGCTTGCTTGCTCGCTTGCTTGTTTGCTTGCTTGCTTAATATATTTTGTCTGCACGTGTTTTCATACATGCCCTGATGACAAAGGCCAGAAGAGAACACACGATCCTTGGGAACTGAAGTTATGGGTAGTTGATAGCAGCAGCATATGTACTAGAAGCTCACGAGAGCAGCCAGTACTTTTATCCCCCGAGCAATCTGTCCAGCCTCGTGGCTTGTACTCTTAATCTGTTGAGCAACGCAAAGCTATATTTGGCTTGACAGATAAACTCACTATAACTGAAGCTGAAAGTACAGTTAAGTGTACTATTATGACTTCATATTTTAATAGCTTTAATGGTCTGCTATGGAGTTGAGGCATTATGAAACATTATTTAAAGCCATGAGAAATTTTAATGACAGATGAGACTATTAAGATTAGTAACATCCCATTGACAAAATCAAGTCTTCCAGCCCAAAGACAAATATGGTGTGTTTTCACAGCATGGATGTGGCAAGTATATGAATATAGTGTTTTCAAACAGGAAGCATCAGTACAAGTCTGGGATCCCAGTACTGTGGAGGCAGAGGCAGAGGCAGCTAAATTTCTGAGTCAGCTTAATACATAATGAGTTTCAGGTCAGCCATATCTACATAGTAAGATATTGTGTTAAAAAACGAATAAAATTAAAATGATGTTTTATCTTTTTATAATCGATATTATATATAATATATAATAATTGAAAATATTCTCCTCTCACTCATATAATACATTCTCACCACAGTTATCTTCCCTCCCGTCCTCCCAGCTTTGCCCCCAGCAACCTCCCCTGGTCCCCCAGACATTCTCCCACCTCATTCCCCTCAGAGAAAAGCAGACTGCCAAGAGAGAACAGCCAACCAAAACAAAACAAGGTTCACTAGGACAAAGCAAAAGCCTTTGTATCAAAGCTGAACAAGGCCACCCGATAGGAGTAAAAGAGTCCCAAGTGTAGGCAAAAAAAAAACAAAAAACAAAAAACAAAAAAAAAAACAAAACCTTGGCGTTATACTCACTTCCTCACAAAAGCACCAAGTTAACAGCTATGACATAGACACAGAGGACCTGGTGCAGACTCTTGCAAACCCTGTGCTTGCCGCTTCTCTTTGTTCTTATTTCTCTTATTGCTCCTTTCTTTTCCTGGAAGCAATCGTAGGATCTAGAATTGTTTCCTTAAGAAGCCACTGCCACTTCTACTCATAATCATACTCACTTTCCTTTTATGAAACTATAGATGGGAAACTTTTTTCCCAAAATCATCCATTCACGTATTGGTCTTAACACATGTATTTTGTAAATACTGTGTGTGCGTGTGCATGTGCGTGTGTTCCTCGAATCCTCGTTGAGAAGAATTTAAAAAAAACACCAATTTATTGAAGTAAAACTACACTCAAAGAATCAGATGACTCGCCTAGGTCATCCACAGGTCAAGTGCAATCATGGCTTTTTGGTACTCTATTCTGCTGAGTCACTCCTTTTCTGCCCTGAATGTGGGTTTTAGAATAAGCTGATTCTTGATTTTACCTCCCTCTAATGAATATTCATAAACACAACTGGTTTAAACAAGAAGTGGCTTTTCACCTTTTATGACTGCTGGTAATTTTATGGAGGGATCTCACAACATACCAATGAAGGCATCTTGCCCCAACTGATCTAAGATTTAAAAAAAAAAAATGCTATTTCATTCTTTCCCACTGATTGCTGGGTCAGAGTTTTGTAATAGGTTAAACCGTTGCACAAATCAGTTGAGTGCTCAGGTCGTATTGAGGACACTCGTTTTTTTTTAAATATTTATTTATTTTTATTTATATGAGCACACTGTAGCTGTATTCAGACACACACCAAAAGAATGTACCAGATCCCTTTTATAGACAGTTGTGAGCCACCATGTGGTTGCTGAGAATTGAACTCAGAACCTCTGGAAGAGCAGTCAGTGCTCTTAACCTCTGAGCCATCTCTCTAGCCCCGAGGACACTCTTTTACAGACCCCTTTTATGACTGTCTTCTACCTGGCAATGTCAACATTCCACACATCATACTCAAGACCCTGTCAAACCAACAGAAACTTCAAATGCCTTGCTCACAGGCATTTATTTTATTCCAAGCTTTCAATTGCCATGCAGAAGAAGTCAGCTAATATCAATTGTGGACCAGTTTTACTGTGTCTTTTAAATGTGATTATCACTAGAGTGGTTCTCTGGTTATGTTCTACTAAGTGTAAATGAGTAAATTTCAGTAATGTGCACAGTGGATCAAGTATTTAGTCACAGTTTTATGTCAAACCCTTGTATCTTTATCCCCTTCTTGCGCTAAGATAAGAACTTGGTACAGCAAGCAAGTAATGGTCAATGCTAGGCATTTTTTCCAGTTTATGCATACTCACATTGTAAAATAGGTTGTTAGTGAAATGTTAAGTTTGAAATAAGTAGGTTTAGAGCATTCTCCATCAAACCAAAATATTCAACCCTGGAGGGAGGCTATTATTAACTTAGAAAACAGGAAACTTAACAGGCTCAGGTGGTGAACCAACCCAAGAAATCTCAAAAGCTCCTGGATCCTACAAGTTTCATAGGCTCTTCCTTCTCCCTGATGTCATATCAGCAATAAGAACGGCTGGGAAGAGCAGAGTCTCTACTATATGAGTTGCCTGCAAGTCATGAAGGGATACAGCTTTCATAAGTCGTCATCCATGCTGGGGTAGGCTATTGGGTTATGCATTGCTTTAGAGTCACCCGCGTGTGTGTGTGTGTGTGTGTGTGTGTGTGTGTGTGTGTGTGTTAATGAACTACATTTACAGGTTAGAGGACAAGTTGCAGGGGTCAGGTCTCTCCTTCTACTCTATGGGTTCCAGAGATCAGACTCAGGTCCTTAGGCTTGGTAGCAGGTACATTCATGCACTGAGCCATTGTTTAGACTGAGATATCAGTCATCTAAAAGAAAAAAAAACACTCAACAAATGTTTGATGTTGCTCTCAACTGCAGAGCTTAGATAATGACCTAGTGTGCATAAACCTACATCTATCTTTTGTCTCAGAACAAGTTCAGCCATGAATAATCACCCCACAAATTTGGGGAGTCAGATATTTTCTGATTTCCTATTGGAGCATCTAAAAGACAAATTCACTTTGCACTTTCAGGGAGTTGTCAAGAAGAGCTAATGACGGTGAGACACGTATAAAATTATACCAGGTAAATGTGTTATAGACAACCTCTATTCCCACAGGGTCTGTAGTGTTTAGCCTAATAAGTACAGTCTTTTCCCAGTCACTCCACAGTTGCACTGCAGAGCATTCATGCTGGGAATCAGCAGTTTTCTAGTCTACATGCAAGGACAAGCCTTTATCGCATGTTTGTATTACATTCATTTGTTCCTTGTCAAGTCCTAAGGGAGCATGCTCCTTATATTGAAGAGTAGTTATTTAGCTTTAAAAAAAAATGAATCATTGCTATTGAATTTTGAAAGTAGATTGAATGAGCAGTCTCAAAAATGAGTATTTATTTGAGCCTCCGGGGACCTATCTATAGCAACAGGAAGCATAATGCTAGGCTCGACACATTAGATATATACCACATAGCAGAGTTTCATTACAATAAAATTTTTCCAAAAAAAAATCAGAATCTAGTAGAAGAAATGAACTCTAAGTGGCTAGTGTCCTCTCAAACCCACTCTCCAACCTGGCACTACTCTGCTTTTCTGTAAGGCCAGGAGAAGCAACTTATAATGATATATATTTTTGCTCACCTTTAACCCCTTTTAGCAGGAGCTGTGCCACGTCTGCCTCCTGAAACATTAGCCAGATGAACCCTCTGGCAGTTTGTCTATTTCTTCTCATTACACTAATGTGGAAAATGAACTAGGAAGCATGCTTCCTCTCCTGTTAGGCTGGGAGCACATTTATAAGGGCATCAGCGAGACTGTTCCTTTCATTCTGTCCCCAGATCCTCCCTCAGCAGCTGCATCTCTCTAACCACTTGTAATTTCTCTTCATTATCCTGCAATATGAGGCAAGGGAGACTCTTTGGTTGCAAGTGGCTATAGACATGACTGTCATCGGGTCCATTATTAGGTCAGTGGTGTGAGCCTGGAGAACAAAGGCAATGGGCATAGTAGTTGGTGTGAGATATTAAAGTCACTAAATTACCACAAAGGATCCAGAGAGGAAAGAGATCATTGCCTTTGTTTTCACAGATCATGAGCAGATACCAAATGGCTTTTGCAAGGTCAAGGAAAGCAGCAAGGCACAGAGGGAAGATGCAAACAACTTAAGCCCTTACCACAGCATATTTTCTAAGGTTGAGAGCTACAGACTTTGTTCTTTTTCCTTTGCACATACACCCAGGTAGACTGAGGCCCGAAGTTTTCTCCATTTATCACTTTACCTTTTTGATAGTCACTGTCTTGCTGATGAGTTATGTTACTTCTTTAAATGAGAATACAAACTTGTCTTTGGGTAATTCTTAGAGAAAGCCTTCTACAACTGTGTGTGTGTGTTTATTTATGTACGTGTGTATAGGAGTGCATGTGTTTATAATGTGTATGCACAATTGTGTACATGTATTTGGAAGCCAGAGATTAACCCTAAATTCCCTAAATTCCTGTTGTTCATAAGATGATACCCACAGTATTTTTCTTTTTCAGAGTTTATTTTTTAATTATGCACAGGTGCATGCATACGTATGATATGTGCAGTTATGTGCAGATGGCCACAGTGTTCAGAGACATGCAGTCAGATCTCTTGGAACTGGATTTCCAGGCAGTAGTGAGCTGACAGATTCAGTCTTAAGATAGAACCTGGCTCTTCCTGACATACAGTAACTGCTCTTCACTGCTGAGCCTTCTCTTCAGCATCAATCCTATTTATTGAGATGAGGTCCCTCACTTGCATGGAATTCACCAAGTACATTGGGCATCCAAGTATCCAGCCAGTCCCTGGGGTCTTCCTGACTCCACCTACCCAGCTCTGGGATTACAAATCTATCCCACCATATCCAACTACTTTTACAGGCACATGTACATGACTCAGTGATATAACTCAACACTTTGGAAAATCAAAAACAAAGTAAACCCAAATCCTATAGCTTAGAATAAATAATAATAATAATAATCAAAGCAGAAAATTTAAAAAATTAAACAAAGAAAACAATACAAAGAATCAACTAAAGGGCTTTTCCTTAAAAAAAAAAAAAATGATGAGTAAGATGAACAAACCCTTAGCTCAATTAACAAAAAAAAAAAAAAAAAGAAAAGAAAAGAAAGAAAAGAAAGAAACCCAAATTTATCAAATCAGAGACAAAAATTAGCACCTATAGTAGGTATGATATCTCTTACTTTAGAAACTAATACCTTATTAAGTTACAAAAGCTAAAGGAAATTGATAACATTCTAGAACCACTGATGTTAAACCAGAAAGAGAGCCACAGTTTAAACAGTCTTAGAATAAATCAAGAGGCTGAAACAGTGGTACTTGTGTGATGAGGGTCCTCTCCTCGTGCTTGCGTAGCACACACTATAGCAACTAGTTACCTCCCTAGTCCCTAATGTGTTCGAATACAGAAAAAATATGATCAGAATTTACATACCTATTTTCCATTTCCTTTATTATATATAACTTATTCATGCAAGCCTTGCAAATAAGATGTCTCATTCTCCCCATAAGTAGTGCACTAGCATGCATCAAGTTTACATCAGGTAATTGAACTCTGAGAGTCTGAAGGCCAACCTCAGTTTTAGGGTCTTGGCTCAACTGCTTGCAACAGTTTTCCCTAAATTTCTACCAGGCTCCATCTTTCTTCTTCTTATGGTGTCTTCTCAATCTGATTCACATCACAACACCACCCAGCCCAGCCCCACCTCACTACCTCCTTATCCTGTTCTTGTCAGCGTGTCATCATTATTTGTGTCATTCTAACACTGTACTTTTTTTATTGATAGATCTATGCCTCCATTTGATTCTCCTCCTCCAGCCATAACCTATAAACGAATTTGATAAGGGTGGCATAACTTGATTTTTAAAACCAAATTATCAAAGATTAGCACATCTGGTCATGGGACTGTTGGCCAATATTCACAAAAGGTCTGGATTTCACACTATTCTGTGATATTGAGGTTTTATTTGTAACCTCTGTAATTCTAATTCCTCAGAAGACAAACATCAATTACCTACTCAAGAAGATTTTCTATATCAGTATATAAGACAACCTTCTAGCTCTGCTTGAGGCTGAAGTATTTATTTCTATGACTTAGGTACAAAAAATTGCCCATTGGAAAATCTCCATCCAGTCTTCACCCTGACTCTCAGGTTCTCTTCAGGATGTGAGTATGAATTTTGACAACACTTTTAAAATCAAAGCATGAATGAATATGACCGATTAGCATCTTCTTGTACCCCATGCCAGTGGAAGAAGTTGCAGCCTGGTAAAATGAATGGCTCACTGGTCAATGAGCCTTGCAGTTCACACTTGTGAAATTATCTTAGATCTCCAGTATCCAAGTAAACCTAGGTGGGCATCACTGCCTCTCTGTAATTTAAGTGCTTCCAAAGCAGAAAGAGAAACCTAGAAGAAGCTATTCACCAGACTAGGCAATTTGGTGTGACCTAAGAATTTAGAGGGGACACTGTTTCAGTAAATAAACTGGAGATAGATAGGAGAACACCTGACCTTTGGACAATCTCTGCCCCCACTTATACAAAGGTAAAGGTGCCCTCAAACCCATGTACCAATAAAGTGAGTGTGCACACACATGCACACCTCTTTCTTTGGCTCTGTCTCTATGTCTCTGTCTCTGTCTGTCTCTGTCTCTGTGTCTCTCACACAAATGAACAAGCTAGTAAATAAAGTAACACTTTCTACATCAGGTTGTAAACCTATTCTTGTTCAGCTAGTTAGAGAGTATCCTGAGTTATTACCAAATTACCTATTATACTTCATAGGTAAAAATACTACTAATATGGCACATAAGTCTTACCACACCACTGAACACGCTGAGTTTAACTGACATTGCTGAAATCCCAGCAAGTGTTTCTCTCTCCACACTGACCTCACTGTGGATTCTTCCTTTCTCCTGTGCTTTGCTTCTGGTCCTCTGTCCCTTTGCATAGCTGTACTATGAGTGCATTGTTTTATAGCCAATTCACTTCTTTTTATCTTTAGGATGTGATTTTATAGTCTTTTTGTCTGTCAATCCTGATACTTTGTTTTATTTCTCAGGTTCATGTGATTTTCCACTTGATCTCTTTCCATGTGTCCCAGAGTGAAAGAGGTGAAAGACAACACTTATCCATATCCCAGATCTTGTGTCCCAGATCTTGTGGATTTTTGTTATGCTAGGGCTTTAGCCACTAAAGCAGGGCTACTTATCACATGTGTGTATTTGTGTGTATATGCGTGTGTGTGTGTGTGTGTGTGTGTGTGTGTGTGTGTGTGTGTGTGTATGCGAACATGTCGTGTGTAGGACCGTGAAAGGATGATTTGATCTCCAGTAGAGCACTGGCTTTGAGATAGCTGGAGACCCAATAGGTGTTCATTACCTGTGTAGGGATGGCACATATTTCACCAGGCCCCCGGATTCCAGACTCCTGATATGCTGCGGAGATCTCCATTTGATCTACACCTTGCGGTCACGGTCACATAGGGCTACAGGTAGAGGGTGTGACTATGGGCTTCAGCCTCAAGAGATTTCCATATTAATGAGTTACCTAAAGGCCAGAGGGCATAGCTAATTAAGTGCCCCTCCTCTCTTTCCCTCTCCCTTATTTAAGTCAGGCCTGCTCTGACCTAAACAGGGGGTGCACCCAGACCTTCTACATTCACCATGAACAATAAACCTTTGGAACCCCTTTGGACATTTTCGTGCCGGTACCGCTGTCCTGTGTGTGTGTGTGTGTGTGTGTGTGTGTGTGTGTGTGTTGTGCGCACACATGCAATATCATAGCTATGCAAACAGCAATATACATGAGGAGGTAAAAGGAAAACTTAGTGGAATCAGTTCTCTCTAGAGCCTGAGTTCAGCTCAGCAATCTTAGCAGCAAATACCCTTACACGCTGAACCATCATGCTGGCCAGTGAACACATTTTAATGATGTAGCATATATTTTCACTGGACTCTATTTTTGGAAGAGAAGTACTGGAATTTCATGACTGACTTCAAATTTACTGAGTAATGTCTCTTTTCCAAATGTAGTATAAAGCTTTACATGTGCCCCAAAATACACAGGCATTCTAGACTAGTCTATTCTGTCTCAATTTTTGATGACATTTTAAATATAGTCATGTTCCCATCAAATAACATGTTCCTGAAATTTTTATAATCAGAGTCTCAGAATCTTATTGGACTTTTTTTTTCCCTTCATCATTCCTGCTTCCTCCATTTACCCCTCATCCCTCTCTCTTCCTTTCTTCCTTTAGACATGATTTACTCTTTAGCCCACTCTGTCTTGGACATCACAACAATCCTCCTGCCTCAGCCTCACAAGTTCTGATATTACAGAGTGTGCCACCATGTCACACTCTTTTGCTCATTTTTTTTATTGATTTTATTTTAAAAAGCTATCTTATGACATTTGTTTTGTTTGTTTGTTTGTTTGTTTGTTTGTCTGTTTGAAATAGATATTGGGTCACTGAGGGCTTAGGAGCCATCCTTCTGTTAAACCTGGAAACCTGAATTTGATTCTAGGGAGTCATATGGCAGAAAGAGAGAAGTAACTTTTGAAATTGAAAACTTTCTCTGAACTTCACACATGCTCTGTTGTGTGGACCCAGAGGTGTACACACACACACACACACACACACACACACACACACACACTGTAAAAAGTGTAAGATATCAGTGTTTGCTAATATTCTGCAGGGTTCATATTTCTTATACCAGCTTATGGTTTATATTTTTTCAGGTATTTTTGACATTTAAGTCACCTAGTTGTACTGAAATATAATGCAATGTGTTTTAGAGATTTAAATTTTGATCTAAAAGGTTGTTTAGGTGCTAGACCTAACAACTAGTTGTTTAGTTGCTAGTTAAGAGAACATTCTGATCTTGCAGAGGACCTGGGTTTAATTCTCAACATCCACATGGAGAGTCATAATCACTCAGTCGCCTTAGTTACATAGGATCCAACTCTTTTTTTCTAGCCTCTGTGGACACAGACATACACGACTGAGTCTCTCTCTCTCTCTCTCTCTCTCTCTCTCTCTCTCTCTCTGTCACACACACACACACACACACACACACACATGCATAAATAAAAATATTCAGAAAAAAATTGGTCTTTCTCTTCTAAAGTTCGTTCTTTCATGTTATCTTTTCTGTTCTGCCTGGAAAGATGTTTCTTTGTTTCTTTCCTTTACAACTCCTCCCATTCTTGGTACTTACAGAAATAATTTAGAACAAGTACAAGGAAGAGATTTATATTCTTGCTATATAAATCTATTCAGCTTTTACTGTATATTCTTTGTATTTCATCTTACAAAATAAAATTTATGATGCTGAGGTGAATGAAACCAAAGACTTCCCACACACTAGGAAAACACGCTATCCCATCAGTACTTTCTATCACAAATTATACTCAAAGGCATATCTATGTACACATAACAATACTGTATTCATGTAAAATATTAATTTTTGCATTTGTAGCTTTTATTTTATAATTCTTGTCCACAGTATTTGATGTTTTGTTTATATTTCTTCCATAAAGTTTCATATGTTTTATTTATAATTATAAACATGAAGTACCTTGTCAGGTTCCATTAAACATTTTGGAGAAAGTTTTATAGAAAACATAATAAACCAATATAGCAATTTGGGGAAAAAACTGTGTGTGTGTGTGTGTGTGTGTGTGTGTGTGTGTGTGTGTGTACATATCCCACAGTGTAAACACTGAAGTCAGAGTGCAACTTACAGAAGTTGATTGGATTCTTCCATTGTGTAGATCTTAGAGATTAAACTCTGGGCATCAACATTGGCAGCAAGTGTATTCACCCACTGAGCCATCTCACTGGCCCTAAAATTTCTTTCTTTGTTAAGTAGACATAACAATATTATAATGGTACAACTTTCAGCAGTGCTAAAATATATTTATGCACGATAAACAGTCACTCTTTTTGTTCTTCCTTAATTTCATCTGCATGTACAATAACTGATATCTATAATTTTAAAATCTTGGCAGCAATTACAGAATTGTGATGTGAGTATTCAATTAATACAGATCAGCCCTATGGAGACATGTCTCAATTTAAAGTAGCTTGACTTAAATTAGTGTGAAATTAAAGAGCTTCTAAATTAGAAATTTCAAAAAGCAAACCCTTCATTCATCTCTTAATTCAGAATTAATTCTTTGGAGAGTTCACTCAGGTCAAGTTTAATCAGTTACCATCTTGGAGGCTTGTATTCCAACAGAAAGCAACTCTGATGTTAATGTATATGGAATAGTACCAATTATGGTGGGAGGGCTAGTCTAGAGATGGAATTCTCAGAAGGTTCTCCTCTGTGTTCTAGCGATATGTTATATACAATGCTAATCAAGGCAGGGAAGTTCTGCTGTAATTTATCTTTCTCACCTATAAGATTCTGTAGTAGTAACTATATCTTGTCTTTGTTGCCTTATGTGATTTACAATGCGATTCTTGGTAGTAAGACAGCTTGATGGGAAAAGGCACTTTCGATCAAGGCAGAAAACCTGAGCTCAATCCAATGGGTGCTCAGAGCAGGAGAAAAGAAGTGACTCCCGTAGGTTGTTTTTTTCCCTGCACATGTTTATGGAGGCGCACAGACACACACATGCACACTTATCTACAAAATAAATTGAAAAACTACAAACAATTCTTAAAGTGTGTTGAGCAATAATGCTGAAGAGATGGTTCAAAGGTGAAGAGTGCTAACTGCTCTTCTGGAAGATATGAGTTCTGTCCCAAGGACTGATATCAGATTGGTCCCAACCACCTGTAACTCCTGCTCTGGAGGATGCTCATATATAAATTTGGATACAGCTAATGGTAAGGAAGAATTCTTCCTGACCCAGGTCTTCCTTCAGACATTTACATGATTGATTCACTGATACATCCTGAAAAATGAACATGATTGCTCAATGCTTGTATTATTAGTAGTACTTTTCTTTCAGCTTTAATCTCCTAAGCATCTTAGAAGACACAAGGTAATGTCTATGTGCTTATTTTCATAGCAGTATTTAATAACTGTTTTCTGAAATGAACCACTACAACAGCTTCCTTGATCAGTATGCAATATCACCATAAATACAACTCATGTTCTTGGGGACCCATCTGGTGTCTCCTTAATGTAGGGCAATGTGTGCATTCTTAAGAGCTCATAGGGGTGTGTTCTAGTTTTGTTTCTGTTGCTATGAAAACATGAAGATTAAAAAACAAACTTGAGAAGAGAATATTTGTTTTAGATCACAATTTCAAGACAATACACTCTATTGTTTTTCTGAAGTCATAGCAATAGACAATAATGCCACTAACTTTTATCCTATGTCATCTCACACCAATTAAGGTAGTGTATCATAGACATTACCACAGGGCAACTTGATCTAGACAGTCTCTCAGTGAGATTCTTTTTCCACATGATTCTAGGTTGTGTCAATTTGTCGAAAATTAAACCAACTTTACCAGACACAAAACATCTTTCCTCAAGATTTCTTCCCATCCTTTGGTATGTAGCTCTTGAATTCTTATAGTTCATTATCAATTGCCCCATCAAATTTTATGTCCTCCAATCTCTTTCACTTTACCCAAATTCTCATACACCAAACAACCCTACTTCAACTTTGTCTACCTCTAGCTATATAAATATTTGCCTTTACAAACATTTGAAAAACTATTGTAATTTTTTTTAGAACCTCAGTAGAATGCATCCAGACCCACTGGGAGATAAATAATACTGTTGATAATGTCCAGGGATAGAATTTCAAATACCTCTACTCCTTAAACAGAGATTTGATGATTTGATAACATGTAACTCGGGAGCCTAGTGTAAGCTTGCACACTTAATTTTGTTTCTGTATACTTAGGAGTTATGTTGATCCTGGGATGCCATGTATTTTTATTTTAAGTGTTGGAGGATAAATAGCTCAGTAGTTAAGATCTTTAGTTGCTGTTTCAGAAGAATCAAGTTTGGCTTCCACCATCTCCTATACTGGGTTGATCACAACTTTCTGAAATTTAACCTCCAAGGAGTCCATTCCTGTCCTCAGACTTCCATGGATACCTGTAGAGTTACACAAACACACAAATATACATAAATAAAAATAAAATGAATCATAAAAAAGAAATTCTCTCTCTCTCTCTCTCTCTCTGTGTGTGTGTGTGTGTGTGTGTGTGTGTGTGTGTGTCTGTCTGTCTGTGTCTGTGTCTGTGTCTGTGTCTGTGTCTGTGTCTGTGTCTGTGTCTGTGTCTGTGTCTGTGTCTGTGTCTGTGTCTGTGTCTATGTATATACAAGTGTGCAATTGCCGAAGAAGGGAAGAAGAGGACATCAAATTGCTTAGAGCTGGACTTGCTTCTATTTGCATGTCTACCAAAATGAATGGCAGGATCTGTACTCACTTCTTCTTATTGACCTGCAAGCTTCATTAACCACTAAAGTGTTTCTCCAACCTCAGCTTATCAGTTTTTGCCTCTGTTACTACCTGGGAACTAAACAAGAAGAATGGATGTGCTTCCCAAAGCCAGCACATGAAATCCAGTTAGTTTGCCTCCACCATGACATGTCAACCACTTCCACACAGAACCTAACCGGCTCCTTCTCTTGTCTTATCTATTAAGCATCCCACTCCCCTGCCTGCCTTTGAGTTTCTGCCAAGTGCAAGTAATATTTGCTGACTCCCTTACTTACAGAAAGGACAGAATGAATCGCCTCTCTGTGTTCTCTTAGGTTGACTTCCTTTATTTCCACACCTTCATAAACAACCATTAAGCTTCATGTCTCTCGATAAACTGGGGAGTTTTATTGCTTGTTTCCAGCCTAGAGAAAGCCATGGAAAATTGGATGTCTCATTACTTGAAGACAACAAAATCTTCCTTGTGTCTCTAAGACATATTTTTGCTAAACACATCTGCCCAAAAGTGAGTAATAGCATTATTCCTAGACTTTTGAAATAGCCACAAAAATCTTTTTATTCTACTTTCTTCAGTCAGAAACAAGACTTAAATGAACTACTTCAATTTCTTTGATAAAATATGTCATTAGAGAGGAAAAAAAAACAGTAAATGCCTTCCCTTTAGTAGATGAGAGTCTTGTGATGTTCCTAAGCTATTCTAACTATTCTAACATATTCTTTTTCTCCTGCCATGTTCTTGCAGTGGTGTCTTTTTTTCTTCACTGTCTATCTTTAGAAAATATTGATAGAGACTCTATATACGAGAACTGGAATTCAGACTCATGAGCCAGGCCACCATTGTAAAAAGCCTGGCTTTACTAGTTATGAATGTTCCTATATTTGTCAAATTATGGAAGAAGAGAGATACCACTTGTGCTTACATGCACTTCTTTGAAAATGTGTGTAATGGTCTGGCAGGAAGATTCAGTTTTCCAGAGCACTGGCTGTTCTTTCAAAGGACCTAGGTTTAGGTTCCAACCTGGGTTGTACAGTCCCACATGGCAGCTATCAGCTAATTATAATTCCAGTTGCAGGAGATTTGATACCATTTACTGGCTTCCTAGAATTCTGCATGTACATGCAGGCAAGTACTCAAACACATAAAGTAGAAATGAATGAATGAATGAATGAATGAATGAATGAATACATAATTAAATAATTTTAGATGGATATAATATATGATTCCACACAAAGAATATGGGAGTCTTGAGGATTGTGTGAGCAAATCTGCAAGGATTTGACAACACTTCCTGCAAGAAGAAGCCTTTTGTAATTGTTTATGACAACATTGGTATTGACCAGTATAGATATTACTGCTTTTCAGAGTCAACTACACAAATGGAACAAAAGAGATTAGATGTTGAAATAGGTGTGTTTGGCTTCAGGACAAGCATTTCAGTTACTTAGTATGCACAAACCTGGACTTTCACCCCTAGGACTCCATAAACTAGGCTTGACTATGTACACCTGTAATCTCAGAGCTGAGAAATTGGAGGTAGAGGAATCAGGCATCCAAGTTCATTCCAGATACTGTCTTAGTTAAGGTTTCTACTGCTGTCATAAAACAAAATAACCAAAGCAACTTGGGAATAAAGGGTTTACTTCAGCTTAACACTTGTAAGTCCATCGCTGAAGGTAGTGAGGGCAGGAGCTCAAGGCAGAAATAAGGGGTAAGAAACTAAAACACAGTTCATGGGAGAACACTTCTTACTATCTTGATTTCTCATGATTTTCATAGGCTGCTTATTATAACACCCCGGGACAACAGTTCAGAAGTCGCACCACCCACAGTGAGTTAGTCCCTATCATATCTCTCGTCAATCAATGAAATGCCCCACAAGCAAATATGGTGGGGGCCTTTTCGCAATTGAAGTACTCTCTTCCAAAATGAATCCAGCCTGTGTCAAGTTGATATAAAAACTAGCCATCATAATGATATACTGAGTTGGACATCAGTGACACAGTGAGTTAGGTAGAGCAGATCTTGCCTATAAAACAAGGAATCGAAATAGTATGCAAGTGTTGCCCAAGTGACCATTATTTGATTTCTATATTCTATACATTTTGAGAAAAAAGAAGAAGTAAATTATCTCTGTCAGGATGACCTCAATATTTATGTGTGACCTTGTGTCATGTAAGCATTATTAGTCTGAAAAAAAAAGGTTTGAAAATAATGCAAGCTTTCTGCTGCATAAATCACCAACACTGCCTGTAGCTCCTGCAACACAGTCGCCTGCTTAGAACATCCTCCTGATATATGGAATTATTTAACAAGGATCAGATTCTGATACTGAAGACATCCTTCTAACTCAGATGTAGCAAAGGTAACAGCAGCAAACAGATTGCTGCCTCTTTCACCCGTGCAATGTCAAAGACCGATGGGATCCTGTAATCAGAAGAATGGACAACACCGCTCTTTGTTTACCCAAGCAAATAGATCTACATTTCATTGGCCTAACTGCTTCCTACACATTGGGAGGCAATCAGTAAAGAAAGAACAGTCCCAGGTGACAACATGCAGAATACTAATTTTACCTGCTGTATCAACTTGCTACATGTCTTCTCTGCTTGGGCCTTTGTTTTACTTGAGATACTTGAAATTTGGCTAGCCCAAACTTAAAATCATACTTCGTGAAATTCCAATACGTTAATTTTTAAAGTCATAATAGATAAAGAATCGGTTTGCTCATTGACATATCATACTTTACCTTTATAGTATTCTTGAACCTTCACCTAGACTTCTCTGGACCTAACTACAGAATCAGACATTCCTCTAGCTTATTTATTTACTTACTGTCTTTTCATTTTATGTGTACGGGTGTTTTATCTGCATGTATATCTGTGCTCTACATATATGCAGTGCCCATGTAGACCAGAAGAGAGCACTGGATCCCTTGGTGGCAATGATTTGGGTACAGGGAAACAAACTAGATGAAAGCAGAAAGAAACCTAAATACAAACAACCTTTTCTTCCTGCTTTCTGGCTGTGAAGGCAATATGATTATAGCCTCATGGCTTTTCCTCTGTGATTTGTCTGCCATGATGTATCATCTCTTTGTACTGTGAGCAAAAACAGACTGTTCTTTAAGTTGCTTCATCGTGGGTATTTTTTCCAATGAGAGAAGTAGCTAACTCATTCTGATACATTGTCCATTCCTTGTTTCTCAGAAGACAGTATCCATTGTGTTTAAAGTATTACTATTTTGAGGTTCAAGCCATGTACTTTGGCTGCCACCATGAGACATGAAAACAACTTTGGGCTAGGACAGGGAAGTAGGCTCAAATTCTTTGGTCATCCTGATAAGCCCTTAGAAACAGTGATCATCGGAGTGTTCATGTAATTGGGTTTAATGCCTTGCTTGTTCTAGGACTATTTGCATTTATTGCATTGCTAGACTCCCAACCTAGAACTGAACTTACTACATGCATGTAATTAAAATGGTATAAAATGGTATAAAAGCAAAAAGGAGGGGACATAATGAAAGGGGATGACATCTGAAATGAAAATAAAGAAAATATCCAATAAAAATAGCACAGAAAATAAAAGGAAAGCTTTTCCCTAATAGATGTAGGGACCAGGCAACATATTTATGATCTGCCTCAGTTTTGCTCTCTCAAGCAGAACTTTCTTTATGGAAGTCATTTCCTAATCCAGAAATAAATTTGAGCATATGTCTTCTAAAAAAAAAAGAAAAAAGAATTCCTATGGCTCTACCTTATCATCTTATGCCACTCTATGCATTGCTTGTTGTAAATGCCTCATGGCGTGTACTCCTGCACTTAGTGAGCATGCTGAAAATGTACAGAGTATAGAGAGATGGCTTAGCATGCATAGGTGTTTGCTGTATAAGTAGGAGTCCAATCTCCAGAACCCATACAAAAATCTAGGAATTGTCATCCACATCTGTCTGTTAGCTCAGTGTTGGTGTGGGAACAAAGAAGGGTAACTGAGGCTTGGTGACTATCTCAGTTACCAAGTTATATCCAGGTTCAGTGAGAGACACTGGAGCAGTGGATTAAGTGGAGTCTAATAAAGCCAGACACATGGACTCCTACCCTCACTGCCAAAGCCTACACACCCACCCCAGCACACACTCAGTAAGTGCCCACAGCCATTGACTATCATCACTGCAAACAATGACTGGAGTTTTCTGCAGTCATACCTGCCATTCTCCATTCTGCATCCCATTCAGCACACATAGCTAAAGTATTGTCATCTAAGAGAGCTCTCACTCCAAACTGTTACTTTTCAGGGGAATACCTGCAATAGTCTGCAGAGGTCAAAACCAAATTATCCTGTATAATAAAAACAAAAGTAAAGTAATAGCAATCCTCAAAAGTCATTGTCAAGTACTGTAAAAATATTCCTCATAATTTCAAATCATCACATTTAAGTGTTCTGCAATGCCTTTCTTTCTCCCTCCCTCCCTCCCTCCCTCCTTTCTTTCTTTCTTTCTTTCTTTCTTTCTTTCTTTCTTTCTTTCTTTCTTTCTTTCTCCCTCTCTCTCTCTTTCTCTCTCTCTCTCTCTCTCTCTCTCTCTCTCTCTCTCTTTCTTTCTTTCATGTGTGTGTGTGTGTGTGTGTGTATGTGTGTGTGTGCATGTGTGTGTGTGTGTGAGCTTGTGTTTGTTTGTTTAGAGGGTGTTCATCTGAGTGTGATGCGTAATTCCTTACAGAAACCAGAAGAGAGTGCCAGACCTCCAGAGCAGGAGTGCTAGGTGATTTTAAAACACCCAATGTGGGAGCTAGGAACTAAACTCAGGTCCTTTGAAAGATCAGTACAGACTCTTAACTACTGAGTCATCTCCCTTCCTTCCCCCCAATAAAATTCCATTTTTAAAAATTTAACATTCAGTGCTGCTTAAGACAGAAGACACCAATCTCATTTTAAAAGTAAAGAACTCAAGGCACAGTGAGCATAAATTCTTTCCTTCAACCCAGAAATTGAAAACTGGGCCTGATTTTAAGAAAACACTGTGATTGTTAGATGATAAGAGGATTGTAAACATGGATATTATACACATAGGGCCATACAACTAATTGTTCAAAAACTGATAACTGGTGGATTTGGAGAAAAGGAGAGTCTTTGATCTCAGTTGTGTACAAACACTGATTCTACCAAGGCCCAATGGATAACTCCAAACTTGTGGCCACAAGGATGATCCTAATTAAAATCAGAGGGTCCCAAAACAAAGCAGGAAGACATGGATGTGGGAAAGCATCCAATAGGAATGAGGGTGATGGTGGAGATATGAGGTGAACAAGAAAAAAGAGAAAACAGTGCACTGTGCCTATGTATACAGTTGTCAAATAACAAACACAACCAATAAAAAATATGGGTCATAGCATGAATGACTAGAAAGCTTAAAATAATTACCATGTGTCCCTGTGTAATGAGAAAGATTTATGGATTCAAAGACCACATAATTTATCTAAGGTTATAATGGGCTTGAATGGAATATAAAGACACAAATTCCCAACTTTTTACCATGACAAAATTTTGCTCTTTCCTGTTTTAGTGTTGGCTGTATGCGCACAGAATCCTTGCTTTAGTATTGGCTACACAGTCATTGACTTGGGTATCAGAAATAAACGTTTATGAAATTCAACTCAGGTATAACATTATCTGATTTAACATCCTGTTTATTTCCTCTAGCTCTTGTGATCTTGGAGCACGTGCTGTGAGCTATATCTATATAGGGTTTTCTAATATGCTTACATGGTTTGCATTTCTTTCAAATTTCACTCAAATGGAGGTGATTTTGAGAAAGAAGGGTTTTGATTTCATTTTGGAGATAGCTGCTCAGCTAACTACCATGTACATGGTCTTGTACTTTGCCCTTCTGCTGAAATTGGCTTTACTTTGTTGTTTATGGGAACATAGGTTCCTTGAATTTACTTAAACTTACAATGGCATATATTTTTGTCACAAATTTGATGATCTATCTGTTTTGTATATAAATGCATTCTTTTCATGTGGAAAAGGCCACCATTTGTAATAAGAGACAGATTGCTTGGAAAGCATACTGTTACTTGTAAGAGTTCCATTCTAGAACATTACTGTCAATTTGTATTGAGAACAGCTCCTTTTACCTTCCTCTTTGGAAGTATTTAACGTAATTAAATTCTGTGCAGTTATGATTCTAAGATAATGACTTATTCTACGTAGGCTTGCCAAGGAGAGAAAGGTGCCAGGTTCCTGCAACATCAGTCATTAGGGAATGATATTCGCAGTTAGCCAAGCATCTTACCTGCATAAAGCACAGTACTGTGTGTTCTCCATGTTAACTTGTTTCTGATGTTATTGAGTTTGCCACAGGACTAGTTAACAGACTTCTCCTGTCTGATTGAATTCCCCTTTAATAAGGAATTGTAAAACAGTAACATCTACACAGCAAACAAAGCAAAAACAAGAAGAGTACTCCAAGACAGAGCAATTATCATGTGTAAGAGAGAAATGGAGATGAAATATGAAGAAAATTTGTCTGACAATTGCTTTAAGATTTATATTATTTTATTTTTTATGCTTCCCCCTGTGTGTGTATGTGTGTGTCTGTGGTGTGTGTGTGTGTGTGTGTGTGTGTGTGTGTATCTGTATGTCTCTGTGTGTGTGGTATGTGTTTGGTGTGTGTGTCTGTGGTGTGTGTGTCTGTGGTGTGTGTATGTGTGTGGTGTGTGTGTGTGTGGTGTGTGTATGTGGTGTGTGTGTGTGTGGTGTGTGTGTCTGTGGTGTGTGTATGTGGTGTGTGTGTGTGTGTGGTGTGTGTGTCTGTGGTGTGTGTATGTGGTGTGTGTGTGTGTGTCTGTGGTGTGTGTGTGTGTGTGTGTGTGTGTGTGTGTGTCTGTATGTCTCTGTGTGTGTGGTGTGTGTTTGGTGTGTGTGTTTGTGGTGTATGTGTGTGTGTGTCTGTGGTGTGTGGTGTGTGTGGTGTGTGTGTTTGTGGTGTGTGTGTGTGTGTGTGTGTGTGTCTGTGGTGTGTGTATGTGCTGTGTGTGTGTGTGTGTGTGTGTGTGTGTGTGGTGTGTGTGTAAATCAGAAGAGGTCAATGGATTTCTACAGCTGGAGTAACAGGCAATTATGAACTGACAAACTAGGTTACCAAGTACAAAACTCAGGTCCTCTGGAAGAGCGGCAAATGTTCTTAACTTCTGAGTGATCGCTCGAGCCCCAGAAGATAAACTTCTTTAAATGATACCCATTCCTTTTTCTTCTTTCCCCTTTCTCTTTGGTTATTATTTCCCTGTATATGTGTCTCTGTTGCTCCCTTCTTCCTCCACTGAGATCAAAACACTGTTCTTTATAGTCTCAGTAGGCTATCACCAAATAGAGTATTCTGATGATCTAAAGTAGACCCCAAAATCCTAGTACAAAACAGACTAAGTGGCTTAGCAAACATAGTTCCCTTAAAATATCTCTGCCCCCTCAACATTTCCCAGACTCTATTAATGTAACAATTAAAATAGATCGTCAGGTTAACAGGCTCCAGAGTCACCTAGGAAACAAGCTTCTGTTAATTCCTGGGTACAATTATCTAGACTTGGCTAATTTAGGTGGAAAGA
>JANHMN010000008.1:18034043-18035553 GCA_030674055.1 Rhabdomys pumilio
CTCCAGTGATATAAGTCTTTCTGTTAGTAAGACTCCATCTTTTGACCTTTCCAAAAATACCTCATCAAACAGGGAACAAATGGCAAAACACACATGACTACAGGAAATGTGTTAGAATCAGATCACATCAAATATCCAACATAGTTAGCATGCAATCAGCCTCAAGGAATGTTCACTCAGATGCTAGAAGTGGTTGTTGTACCATTGCCGGGACACTGATTATGGCTGAAGACACACACCCATTTACCACTTAGATGCTGGTCCATGAACATCTGTACTATAGCAAATAGTCTATAGTATTCAATACAATCGCTCCTCATTACATGAATGACCTGAGTTAAACAAACAAACAAGCAAAAAAAAAAAAAAAAGAGGTTGTAGCTAGTAAGATATCATCCAAAAGATCAGTAGTCTCTGGAATTTTGTTTTCTGGAAAGTGGATATTAACAATGCAGGCATTAGACTTAAAATAAGCTCTTGGAAATTGATGAAAGATTCATATGAAATTTTATTAGAAATTATATTTCAGAATTTTCTAGTGATTGTTTTTGAAGCACACACAGACCAAACATAAGAAGGAAAGATTCATTTTGACTCACAGTTTCATAAGTTTTAATTTGTAATGAAAGTGAAAGCGTGAGGAAGTTCATAGCGACAAGAATGGGCAGCCTTGACTGTTGATAGGTTGGTGAATAGAAGCAAAATGAGTGGGGCAAAGCACAAGGAGATTCAAACTCTCACCTCTCTTTTACTACTTCCAGCCAGACCATACTTTAAAGCAGCAGTTCAACCCCCACAGTAGTTGCATATCAGATATTGTGCATATAATATGATTCATAACAGTAGCAAAATTAGTTATGATGTTGCAATGAAATAATTTTATGGTTGGGCATCATTGTATTAAAAGGCTGCAGCATTAGAGAGTTTGAGAACCGTTGCTCTAAAAGTTTCCTATCATTCCTAACATGACTCTGTGGAAGACATGTTAAATTCAAATCATAATGTTCTGTCAAGAGTGTTGTATAGGAGTTTCCTCTAAAATTAAAACTTTTCACTTTTGAGGGAAAATTTTAAAAATATGTTATGTTAGCCAGGCAGTGAGATAGGAAGATATTGTAAGGAAGTTTAAACATTCCATTTTGTAGACATACTATTAAATACAGGAAGTGATCAACTCAAAAGCTCCAGGAAGTCCCTAAAACTGATCAGATTCTTTAGGTACCTTTTGCTTTAAGCATACATAAGGAGTAAAGATTACTGAGAGACATTCAGACCAGATGAGGTGCCTAGAAGAGGTTCAGACTAATCAAGCTACCTGGAAGCACCAGATATTCCTAGGTAAAACACAAAATGAGTAATATAGGAAATAGGAACCTAATGTAATCTTGAGTGAGTGTGCATGTATATTTGTGTGTTTCTCTGTGTGTGCCCATTTGTGTGTATGTGTCTCTGTGTGTATTTATCTCTCTCTCTCCCCCTCTGTGTGTGTGTGTGTGTGTGTGTGTGTGTG
>JANHMN010000008.1:18035563-18120130 GCA_030674055.1 Rhabdomys pumilio
AGAGAGAGAGAGAGAGAGAGAGAGAGAGAGAGAGAGAGAGAGATGTTGATATAGGTCAATCACTTTGCCTCTTTGGTGATTCAGAGTCTCTCATTAATCTTAAAGCTTGCTGATTCAGCTTGGCTGCATGCCCAATCACTAGGATCTCCCTGTATCTGTTTCATCAGCACTGGGATTACAATCATGCACCACTTACCCTGTCATGGTTCTGTAGACCTGAACTTGAATCCTCATGCTTGTGCAGAACATACTTTCTTGACTTAGCAATTTCCCAGACCCATGGATAGCCTTTTTGTATGACATTTTAAATATATCCAAAAATAAAAATATTACTAGAAATATGATCATCACCCAGTGCAAAATTAGGAAAGTGTCCTTGCGAATAAACACCACATGCATTTGGAAGTAACCCTCACAAATTTAAGGCAAAAATCCCTTGAGCCATATGACATATTTTTTTTCCTTTGCATACCATTTAATGCTTCTTTCTGGACTGTAGTTGGGACCTTGTCTAGATTTGCATTCTTTACTTGAGGTTACAATAATATGTTACTAAAATTGTCTGAGCATGACTTTGGCTGTTCCCAAGCTCATTCTTTGTTCTTTATGAACATTTTTCAACCTGTTTCAGCTATTCTTTCTGTGGAATCACCAGCATATTCCAAGTCTGTTATCACGTTTCTTGCCTGCAGCATAGAGTCAGCTATTTTCCATGCAGCAGAAGACATTGGAGGCTACTAACCCATGGCTCAGGACCAGCTTACTTCTACCCTGAGATCCTGGCAAGCAAAAGATTGACAGAACTGTAAAAGATCTGATTTTAAGGAATAAGTTATTTTCATATTTCAAATTTATTAAGTATAATGGTTGTATGTGGGTGATATATGTATTCTGGTGCTTCTGCATGTGTAACAATGCAGGTTACAAGGCTCATGTCTTAGAGCATTTGTCTGGATGTCAGAGAAGAACCTTGGGTACTGGCTCTTGCCTTCCACCTTGTTTTGAGGAGTCTCTTATTTACCACTTCAAAATCCAGATAATTTGGCCCATGATACTTTGGGCTTTCTTATGCGTCCAGTCTTATCTCAGTATAGGCATACTGGAATTTACAGATGTAATTTACTGATATAATTCTATGTGGGTTTGGGTGTCTGAACCCTTGCATGTTTCAAGCTTTATACCCAGAGGCATTTCTACAGAACAATAATTTCCACCTTTGTAATTTAAATAATCAATATATTCTATCCAACTTTTTTTCTAAGCAAAAAATATGAGCAACAAATAAGAAACCCTACTATTTTAACACATAACACAAACAGTGAATACTAATTTTTACCTACCGAACATGAAGACAATTTTTTTGTCATGGATTCTTCTGTGATATTCACAACTAAAAATTGAGTTCACCTTATATGATGTGACTAAGGTTTCTTTTCAATTATAATGAAAATTATTCCACTGTTCTAACACGATCTTCCAACTGATAATAACGTGAGGGAATGGAAAGGAGGCAATTTTTTCCCTTGAGAAAGGTAATTTGAAGACATATGCATGGCAAACCCAGCTAAGATGGGAAATGAGCTATAAATGACTGAGATAATTGCCAACACCATAATTAAAAACCAACTTTGTTTGCAGTTTTGATGTATTACTTTTACTTCAGATATGAAATAAATCCCAAAAAGGAAGAGCAGCTGAAAGAGCACCCACATGCATCTCAGAAAATACCTTGCTTTGAACAATTAAGAACCAAATGCAAAAAAGACTTCAGACTTAACTGGAACTGCTTAAATGCTATTTAATTTAAGTCAAAAAAAAAAAGGCAACTTCTTACAGACACATTCTCGAATTTTTTTTTTTTTTGCTCACCTTTTATTAATAAGAAGATTTGCATGAAAATAGAATCTCTGCTGCTCGGGGCTTTTGTTTTATTATAATGACTTGATAAACATAAAAGTTAAAATAGGTACAACATTATCTGATTCACCACACAAAGCTATGCAGCTTAAAAATAGGACCAAAGAAGATGAAATTATCTTTCTTACTTGAAGCTAGGCACCTTATTTCGCTTTGCTTGGAAATCCAATCTGCTAAACCCCTATTGTGTGAGATGTTGTTGTATTTGTAATGGATAGCTCTGTGTCTGTCTCCACAGTAGTGAGGCGATTGAGCTCATTATTTCTTTTCTTTCTTTTCTATATGACCCCAGTCTGCTCTTCTTCAAATCTGTGATTTCTTTTACTCACTATTATTGCTTGTGTGTGTGTGTGTGTACATGCACATATATGTACCTAAATATAGCCAGTTTGGTCTGTATGCTGTTTCCAGGGCTGGCTGTTTGACACTAGACAACCTATTAGTGTGCTCTTCCCTAGAGAAGAGCATCTCTCCTGCCCCGTTCCCACATTTCCTCAATTGCCTATCATTCTTTTTTTTAGAGTTCTTAGCACTAAGGTAGATTTAAAGCCTTGTGGTCTTATTTTCCCATCTGCTTTGTCATTATTTCTATTGAAGTATAGACATTTAAATTTTGCAAAGGGGAAAGGTAGAATTAATGAGAATTGAATAAAGAACCTTCTTGATTTTAGTTTAAAATTTAAGTCAATTAAAAAAGACATACTTTTAAAACCAATTTTATTAATTCTGTGTGTGTGTGCGCGCATGCGTGCGCACGTGCATGTGTGTGAGTACATGCATGCATGTGTGTGTGTGTATGTGTGTATATGTGTATCTATGTGTGTGTGTGTGTGCATGTGTCAATACAGGTGTCTACAGAGGCCAGATGAAGGCATTATATATCCTGGTGCTATATTTCTAGGGCATTGTTTCATGTGGTTCTGGGAACTGAATGTTGAGTCCTATGCAGTGTTGGTATGAAACCTTAACTCTTAAGCCATCTCATCAGTCCATTTTTACTCTGTTACTTCATTATTAATGAACCTCATTAGGAGCCCCACAACCCCCAGAGATTAACTTTCCACACACATTCCATTGAGTTACGGGGTTCAGATCACATTCAGAATCCAAACACAGTTGATCTTTTCTGCCTCTTTGCTGTTTTGCTGATAACTTCCTCCTAAATTTGGAACATTTTTTAAAAAAAATTCTAGATCTATATGACTTGTTCAGTGTTCTCTTTACCTGCTCTTTGTACTTATTCTCACAAGAAACATGTATACATTCAATTCATAGACATTCAGAAACTTGTAGGCTTTAGATATTAGAGCAAGATATGGATCCACACTGGTGAGATCATATTCAATAAGGGTACAAAAATGCCACACACCCATTTGTTTTGCTGGATCTCATAAACACTCATGCCAGTAACAGGCAGGTGATGTGGGATGTGACGCACTGAGTCTGTAAATCCCTGTGTTATCACACATGTATAGGAATATAGGTTCCTGTATGTAAAGGAACCTTGGGTATGAGAGCTCAGCCATAAAAGTGTGCTGATGAAAAGCGTGCTGATGATCTTGGGACAAAAGAAACACTGCTTAAGCATAATGACAAGAATCTCATCCCAGACCCCAAGTATGAAAAGCCAAGCAGAGTACCTTGCACCTAAAATACCAGCACTGGAGAAGCAAAGATTATGAGTCCTGTAAAACTCCATTACCAGCCAGCATTTCCAAATTGATGCATTTCAGTCCACTGAGAAACTGTCTCAAAAAACAAGGTGGACAGTGACTGAAGACTGACATTTGAGGTTAACTTCTGAAGCTTAAAGACACACACACACACACACACACACACACACACATACACACTCAAAGAGAGAGGCAGAGACAGAGAAACAAAGACAGAGAGAGACAGAGAGACAAAGACAGAGAGAGAACTATGATACCTACGATAATACTGAGATAGAATAATAGAAACAGTAAATCTTGATTTTTAAAACACCACTTATCTCAATGTTAGTCTATGGGAATTTTTCTTACTATTTACTTTTTGTAGGAACACTCTTTCTTCTTATGAAAAAGCAGAGCTTTTTTCTATAGTACTATTAAAATAGTTATTTGTGGATCATTGGAGTCATAAAAAGAATTAAAATACTGATAGTTACACACACTCAAAACGAATGCTCTCTGTGCTTATCATCCACTCTTCCAGGCTAGAACCATTTGGTAATTGTACTCTAAGCCCTTTGATATTGCTAACCAGCAGTGGGGAGTGGCTGCTACAATAGGACTTCTATGAGCCACTCAATAAAGCAAAGGATACTGATATAAGGAGAGGAGGGATGCTGCCTTTGAAGCAGTTCCAACCACTACCTCTTTGAAGGTGCTTTAAAAACACGTTGACTATAAAATACTATGTCCTCTTCTTTTCATTTGTAGCTGAAAAGGGATTCTAAGGATAGTTCAATAAAAGTAAACTATTTCAAAATACAGAGCCTATGTGTATTGAAGGTGATAATGATTGGGTATGGTTCAAAACTGCATTTTCTAGTTAGTAACTATAATGAGATAATTAATTAAAAGAGTTCACAAACCTAACTGTGATTTGATTTCCTTATCTACAATTTACCCTTATTTAAAACATCCGGTGTGTGTGTGTGTGTGTGTGTGTGTGTGTGTGTGTGTGTGTGAGAGAGAGAGAGAGAGAGAGAGAGAATGCTTGTAAGTACAGTACCTGTGGAAGCCAGAAGAAAAGGCATCAGATCCCTGTAACTGTAATTGCAGGTGTTGGTAAGATGCTCTATGTGGCTGCTGGGAACCAAACACAGTTCCTCTGTAAGAGCAGAAAGTTCTCTTGGGACTGAAGAATGCCTTGGCACTTAAGTGCTCTTACAGAAGTCCTGGGTTTGGTTCCCAGCTCCCATGTAGCATCTCATAACTATCTGTGATTGAAGCTACAAGGGACCTATTTTTTTCCTTTTTTTGTCTATGACTAACAGTCATGTACCTGATGTACATACACATAGGCAGGTAAAATACTCTGGTATACAAAATAAATGAGATAAATTATTAAGAACAGTGAGTGATCTTGGGCTAAACTATCTAGGCAAAATATGAATTCTTAAGGAAGAACAAAAATAAATTTCAATTCAGTTGGTTTCTGCTTATCTCTATTACTAAAAATTCTGTCCAATTTTCCAGAGGTCTTTTATGATACCCAGACATCAAGAATGTGAACTACTCTATTGAGTAATTGGGGACATTCCTTATCCGTGTCACATTCTACCTTTGCATCCTATAATACAGTCACTATACATCTACTGTTTAGTTTGAATGCACACAGGTCAATCATGGACTTTTCTCCATTTTCTATTATAAAATAGTCTTTTAAGTGGGGTGACTATAACTCTGTACAATTCTGCTAAACTTATGATATGTAATGTCAAAGAGAACTTGTGAAGTTTCTGAAGATTCTTCCACTTAGTAGTCAACCCGAGGCAGAAGATGTTTCCTTTGAAATCGAGCACCATAAACTTATCTTTAAGCCAAGAAGCATTATTCAGCAATTCCTGTGAAGGACGTGAACTCTCCTCCCACCTCTAGTATTGGTCATCCACGGACTTACAAATCATCTTCCATTGTGTGTACAGTCAAATGTAGTCAATGATGGCAACTTTGTACTTTTTTAGGCAAATGCTGTGTTCCGTGATGATTTCCACTCCACCTTGAGCTTTTATATCAAAAGGATCAGAAGGTAATTATGATGGTTTTGTTTTTATCTGTCAACTTGCCAAAAGCTAGAGTCATCTGAGAAGAGAATATAAACAAAGAAATGAATAATTATCTAGATCTGTTTGTCAGGTGGGCTCTTCTGTGGGAGATGGTGTTGATTTTTAAGAGATTGGTTGATATAGAAAGACTGAGTCCATTGTGGATGAAACCATTTACTGAGCGGGTTGGTCTGAACTATATAAAAGAAAGTCAGCTAAGACAAGTAGGCAAGTGACTCTGCGCGAATTCATTTCTTTCTGCCCTTGCCTGTGGATGTAATGTGACTAGCTACTTGAGTTCTTGCCTTGCCTTCCCATGGTGATGGACTGTAACAGGGAACTCTAAGATGGATAAAACCTTTCTTACTTTAGTTGTTTTTTGTGAAGGTATTTTATCACAGCAACAGAGAAGAAACAAGAACTATTCTCCTTTTCGCTGCGTATTTCTGCAGTGATATTCTTTTGCTAGGATCTCATTCATCTTCTACATGATAAGATCAGATACGAAGTGAGAGAATTGGTGAGGGAAAGGTGGTTGTTACTGCCATGCAGATCTAATGAAGCTGTGAATCTACAGGCACAGGTGTCAACTGGATTTGCTTGTCTTTCTTAATGAGGAAACTGAGATTGACTGAAATAGGGACTCTGTGAAACAGTCACATGCCCAAGTTAAACTGAAGCCCACATTTATCTGATGCTAAACCTTCTGTTTCTGCCTTCTATCTGTATTGTTTTACAGACATTGTGTCATAAGCTTTGTGCATTATGTTGGAATAATTTCTAATCACTTATGTGTTACAGTGATTGCTGTGTTAGATTAATGTTTCTATGCAATGATTCTAAAATGTCAAAATCTTCTGAGCATAACAGTCAATGCAGTCACAAACTCACAGAAATTATGAATGCATGCATAAGAACAGGACCCTCAACAGTCAGGTATAGCTAGAGGAAGGAATGAGGGGACTGTGACTCCTACTGTTTGCCCACAATAAAGTGAGGGAGAGGGATGGAAAATCATTGCTATTATTATGTACCTGATGATGACCTCATCAGGCTGCAACTGATAGCTCCAGTCCAGTTGTCACACAGAAGCCATCCTTCAACTAAATGAGCCACAAAACAAAGCCAAAAGTCACAAGTCTAGGAGAAAGACTAAGGAGTGGAAACGTAGGTTGCTGGAATGGAAGGGCAATGAGAGGATAAAGGGAAAGATTTAGAATGCATAATACGTATGCATGAAATTGTCAAACACTAAACATAATAAAATGACCAAAATCCCAATTTGTCAAACAACCAAAGGAAACAATAAAGATTACCAAAATCCAAAACTATTATGTCTTTCGTCTATGTAGTCTTGCTTGATATGGAATCTAATAAACACACAAAAGAACCTTCCAAATAATTTTTTAAATTGACTGTAAGAGAAATAGCAACAATATTTAGACAGAACTGATGCGTGCTTTTGACCTCCTCAGGCAATGTCTGAGATATAGACACTAACAGAAACATTGAAATTTATTAGGTTCTAGGAATAACCATCAAAAATTACAAATCACATTTTTGTGTTTTTATATTGCCCTGGTACACCTACTTGGCTTTTCCACTTCAAACTGAAAAAAAAAGCTTTATTAAAAATAAAATCTTTAGAATATAGCAGCAGATATTACTAATGCTTTGTGAACAAACAGAACTTCTGTGATGTAGTAATGTAAATAGCCACATAATCTAAGCAACAGCTCTTCAGACCCTGTTTTTTTAAGAAGAAAATAATCATTTTCTTCTAGGCTTCTGATTGGAAAATATTGAAGTCTATTTTCAAAATAACCGTTTCTTTTAGCGGAACAAAATATTTAGATGTCGCCTTCATTACCTTTCTCATGACTCTGGCAAAATATCTAACAGAAGTAACCTAATGTGTGTTGGGGATGTTTGTGGCAGTTTCTGAAAGATTTTGGCAGTTGTTCTGGAGTAGGTAAGGTGGTGGTAACATTCTCTCCATGGTGACAGAAGCAAGAGACAGTAGACCCTCACAAGACACAAGTCCAAGGAGCAAAAGATCAACTGAAGGAGGACCTAGAATATTACACTTTAAAGGCCCAACCCAGTGCCTGACTGGTTGCACAGATTCACTTGCCTTAAGGTTCCTGAGCCTTCAAAATAGAGCTATAGGCTGGGAACCGAGAAATGAAAAGAGACTTCATCTGGGAGCAGTTTAGATTTGAATCACAAGAAATGTGTTCCTTTCATTCCATAAAGTACCTTGTTATTTTATGAATATAATGGGGAAATTAAAACTCTAAAGAAATGAGAACCTGGGCTTAGAGAGATAGCTCAGCAGTTAAAAGCATTTGTTACTCTCCCAGAGAGGATGAACTTAGTTCCTCCACTCACATTGGGCAGCTCACAGATGCCTGAGTTCCAGGGAATCCAACAATCTCTTCTGATCTCCATGGGCACTGTGCTCACAAACGCAAATAGATACATATGTACACAGACACACATGCCTGCATGCGTAAATAAAATGATTTTTTTATTTTTCACACATTTAAACACACATTAAATTATTTAATTTAAAGAATAAAAAAAGAGAGAGATCCTGCTATAAAATAGGGTAACTGTGTCACTATAGTTTAGTGTTATTTAAGCAACATGGACCTCATTCCAAGGTTACATATTTCTCTTCAGAATCCCATGACACCTCTGTGTATCTTCAAAGAGGGCTTTATGGAGAACTGGAAACACTCTCTGGTCTTCAGTTCCAGGATAAGTAGCAGGATTTTAAAATTCTAAGTCATTCCATTATAAAGGAAAATAAAGAGGGATGTGATTTGGTGCTGAAATACTCTGTAAAGAACATTGCAAAGGAGGCTGTGGAAAGTTTGTAGAGGCAAAAGACAAGATGAAGGTTGTGAAATACTATTCTCTAGACTCAATACAACCATTGTAATCATGAATTCACGCCTGTAGTTACCTGCACTAAGTAAACACAACACTTAGTCAGTCATTCATAGAAGAAGGAAGGGGGCATGGGACCTTACTCTTTACTGTTTTACTATTGACTATTGATATATTCTGGGAGAGGGATAATCACTGTATTTAGTTTTGCACCCTTTCCCAGTGTCACAAGGCTCTAATGGATTGATCCAACTCCACAGTCTTTGCCAATTCTATTTAAATGTAGTGGGTCACAAAACAAAGTTAATTAGCATGTATACGAGAAAGAAAGATTTGTATGGAAATAGAGGGGTAGACAGAGATGACAATGAGGCAGATGGTCAAAGAGATTAGTATACATTGTATTCATGTGTGAAATTATCCATAAACAAAATAAGTAAAATAACACCCCATACATCCTGTATATATCTGCCAATAATTTTGTTTCTATAGAAACATTGTGCAAGTACTTCCATTCAAAGGCCAGAAGCTTGTGTGTGTGTGTATGTGTGTGTGTGTGTGTGTGTGTGTGTGTGTGTGTGTGTGTGTTTATACTTTCCTTTGCACAGTACACATGCTTACCATAGCGGAGCACAGCTATTTCGCATGGCCAAGGAGCCATACAGAGAAAGCAATTTCAAAACTGGTTTGTGTGTCTGTCTGAATGTCTTAACCATTAATTTGCCTCAGACTTTTAGGTCAGTAAGTCTATATCAAGCACACAGCTGAGGTTCCAATGTCCTGATAACAATGGAAGAGAAAATGTGGAGTCACCTAAAAAGGGAGCATCTAAACTCTGTAGACAAGCAAGGAGCATGGATCCGAAAACTAAAGATTCAAGAATAGAATAATGCAGCTAAACAAGAGTTATGAGATAAAAGTAAATATAACTCTCAGGAAGCAGAGTTAGAACATAATTTTGGAAGAAAACTATCACAGGAAGCTAATATATTTTAGACTTCATCTGCTTCAATTCTATATGCAAATTAAAACTAAGTCAAAATATGATATAAACTAATTTTACAAATCAATGCACATATTTAATGCTGCAAGTATCAAACATAGAATTTTCAAATTAACCAGAAACACCAGAAAGCAAACTGACCACCTATTAAATCAACAAAAATCCATCAGTTTACAAAATATGTATGCAAACCTTTAAATTAAACTAATTTCTTAATTTAAAATGTGGAGAATCAATAAATACTCCTTCAAATGCATTGTCATAAATCGAGAACTCTAACTTCAATTAAGTTATTATGACAGTTTTTTAATCATTATATTGATGATAAAAATAAGATTGGAGGGATGGCACAGCATAGAAGAGAGAATTGGTGACAAGCTTGGTGACTTGAGTTCATTTCCCAAAACCCATAGAGTGGAAGGAGAAGTGTCAGTTGTCTGCTGACGTCCAAATACATGCTGTAACACACATGTGCACAAGCACACACACACACACACACACACACACACACTTACAAAAACAGAAAAAAATAGAAAAAGAACTTGCAAGTATAAAATATGGAAACAAGACGACAGGCACAGTGTCCATGTCTGACATTTGGCTGGTATGGTTATTAGTTTTCTAAGCAGTATTTATCATTACAACCTGTGAGGTGCTTTCAACTTTTCCAAATATTCATTTAAGTAGGAAGATTAAAAAAATTGAGATAAAAATCTGGGTATTTTACAAGGAAGTAAAAAATAAGATGATAAAAATATTCCTGAAATTCAATCAATTTACTAACCACTAAAATATAAAAATCTGGACAGGGCACAGTGGTTTAGGGTACTGGCTACCCTTAAAGAAGGCATGGGTTTGCTTCGCAGCACCCATATGATAGCTGACAATTGTTTATAATTCTAGCCCAGGGGATGCTAGCCCCTCTTCAGGCTTCTTTAGTCATCTTATGCATACATACCCTCATGCAGACACATAACTAAAAGTAGTGCTAAATAACAAATAATTTTTAAAATTAGTTTCTTTTTTGCAATATTTTAGTTAATTTCTTTTTTTAATAAGAGAAAACAACTCATTGTCTCACTATTTCATAATTTCCTTATCCCCATAGTGACAAAGACATGTAACTAAGGAGCCTTTTATTGACTGGTTGTCCATTCTGCAAAGCACTTGAGCAGTTTTCCTAGATAAGAGTCAGAAATTAAGATGCGAAGATTGACCCTTAAAAAGTATTTATACCTACACAAAAGCTTGCACTAGAACAGCTATAGTCCCCAAACTATAAATGACCATGGCATCCTCTGACAGGTGAATGACATGGATGAAGAAAGAGGGAAGATGAACCAGTGAAGCTCAGAGATGTTTATGACCATGAAACACAGGCATCTATCAGAAACCAGACATAAAAAACATGCATTAACGTCAGCAGTGGTGTTTAGTTATGAGCAATACATCTTTGTTTACTCATGATATCACAAATATATCATATTGAAGAGAGATTAACAGTTTGTGAAAATTTTCTGTTATTGTCCTTTCAGTAAACATAAAACTTCTAGTAAACATGTTTGCTTTAAAACACCTTCAAGGTCAAAAGAAAGGCACATTTGGGATTATTATTTTCTAGTAAGTCCTAATCTTCATTGATGAATTGTAGATGGCTTTATTTTAGAGTGAATTATTAGTATTCAATATAAGACATATACTATAGAAAACAAACAAAAAGAAGTCACATAGTATGTTAATATATGCAAATTATACTAATATAGATGAAAACAAAATTGGTAAGCTAAATGGGAAAATTTTCACAGTGAATTGCAGCACTTTATCTTAGAAAAATTGGATCAAAGAGTATGTGATTATCTAATCAAGTAGAAAGGATAAAAATGATGATACCAAACAAGAATGATAATGTGATTTCAACACAAAAACAGAAGTGAGAAAAGAAAAATATATTCCATTATATCCAAGAAACTATTAAATTTAAAAATCATTTATTTTAGTTCCTTTTACCAACATTTTACAAACTCAAAATCCCTGAAGCTATCACTAAGGTGTTGTAGCTTTTAGTAAAACCTGAAGGCATTAAAAAGAAAAGCTAGAGTCACGGAAAATATACGTAAGTGATTTTTTTAACCCAATTATTAGAAATAAAACACTGGTTTATACCATGCACAATTTCATGCTTTGACTAATGTAGAATGGTCACATCAAACTGCATACAGTACCCACTACCACACATACTTACATTTCTGTGGTAAGAGCCCCAAGACCTTTTTCTATCAATATTCAAATGCATAACAAACTCCTGTGTGATGACTGTCGACATTACTCCTATATGACCACCCTTTCCCAGTCCCCTTACTCCCCAGCCCGACCATGCTACCTTAGACTTCCTTCCGTGTGCTCATCACGTTTTTGTAGTACCTTTGTCAATGAGGTCATGAAGTTTTACTCGTGCTATGTCTGGTTTATTCCAAGACATATATTATAACTTCAGGTTAATTTTTTGTCATCACAAACAGTAAGACTTTCTCTTTTATCTGGCTGAATATGATTTTATATAAATGAGACAATTTCTATATGATTCCTTCATATAACAGCCACTTACATTGTTCAATAAATTAGTGACTTCAATGGATGAAGCTGCATCAGCGGATGAATGTATTTACCTGGTGTGCCTAAGTCCTTTATTTCGTGTGGATACACGATCATGTGTTCACTTCATTGGATGATTGTCCTACCTTTATCTTTATTTTCATATTGTTTTATGTACATGTGTTTATGTGTACATGTATACATATGTGTGTATGCTCAAAAGCCAGAACATGGCACTGGAGTGTTCCTTAATATTTTTCTACTTTATTTTTTGATTTATTTTTTGGAATCTCTCACTGGTTCCAAAGCTTACTGATTCAACTAGGATGACCCTCTGGTCTCTCCTATGTTAAAATTACATACAAATGTAGATGACCTCACCAGATTTTACATGGATTTTGAGGATTCAAACTCAGGTTCTTGTGCCTGTGTGGTAAGCACTTTGTCAATAGCCATCACCATAGTCCTGGTAGTGCCATGGTTAGTGCTAGGGAACCTGTGTACTGTTTCTACAGTGGCTATAAAAAATTCTGTTCTTATAGTACAAATAGGCACTGTACCTACAACCTTGACCAAAATGTCATCTTTTGTCTTTTTGACAGTAACCAGTTTAACAGGTGTGGTATAATATATCTTCATGGCTTAAGTTTCCATTGTCCTCATAACTAGCGATGGTCCTATTTGCTCATCGTCGGGAGCTGCCTTGATATACTATCTGGAGGCATCTTTTAGGTCTCTTGCCTACTTTTTACGAAGGCTGCTTTTGTCACTGTGGCATTGGCAGAGTTGCTTCTATATTCTGCATACAAACCCCTTGCCAGATGCATTGTTCAGAAATATTTTATTTTAAATCTTGCGCTTTCCATCTGTTGATTGCTTCCTTATTGGTTTGATACACTATGGTTTATTTATCCCAGCTTTTGTTGCCTGTAGTTTTAGGTCACATTCAGCCCAAAGTGAAACAGTCTGTTTTATTCTCACAGTTTTACAGACCTGGGCCTTTAGCCCACTTATTACCATAAAGTAGCTCCATTTATAACTGCTGCATAACAAGCCACCCCAAAATTTAGTTTCTTGAGGAAACTGTTTTAATTTCAACATTGGACTACAACGTGAATTTGGAGAGGGTAGAGTGGCAAGTCTTCAGAGTCAAAACCTTTTCTGTAGGTCAGTGACTGAACGCTTTATGCAGGAGGTGGAGATGGTGTTAGCATTCACCTGTGAGCTTAGCTGATGATTCCACTCGAGTCCCTGACTTTGAAACATGAAAATATCTGGGTAATTAGAGTTTCTGCATGCAGCTAGATTACTACAGAGGTCACATGCTCAGGAACTAGTTGGAAGCTGTTGGTGTTTCTGACCCAGGTTTGGATCATAAATGCATCAGCAATTATACTTCATCTACACCTTCAGATCTGATCAGTAACAACAGCCCTGGATTAGAAAGTGAGCAGAGATGGCTACTACAATAATACAAGTTTTCTGAAACATCTGGAGGAGTCTGGATCTTGTGAGAAGATATGCTCAGATCTGACACTGACAAAAAGTCCTTACATACACAATTTTAGAGGGTAATTTGCACCCAGAGAAATTGCAAACATGTAACTTCTCTCCTTCAAAACTAGGGGAAAATATCCAAGACTGTATAACTGTATATTTCTCTCCCTCTCCCTCCCTCCCTCCCTCTCTCTCTCTCTCTCTCTCTCTCTCTCTCTCTCTCTCTCTCTCTCTCTCTCTCTCACACACACACACACACACACACACACACTACATACCATACCACATATATACTCACTTTAAGGAGTAAAATAGTTTATGCTACCATTAGTCACAACATCAATGTATAATTCATTGTGAAATGTAGTTTTCCATCATTCTCATTAGAAATAAGAGAAACTTGCTATAGCCTTTAGACAAAAAAAGTTACTTACATGGGAATTTAATTTTTGCAATGATGCGGAGTCCTGAGAAACATACATAATTAGCTTCCTGAGATTTGTTGAGAAACAAGTTGTCAGATACAATTCAGTGTATACAAACAAAAGTGTAAATTGTTTACTTAGGAGAAAAAGGTGAGAGATACTTATTTTAATGGGATTTGGAAAATATACATCCCAGTGGATTTGAATTAATTTGATGTTTCACTCAAAAATATTACTAAGGGAAATAAGTTATTAGTGTTGACTATGATAATGTCAAATACTGTATTCAAATAAAATAGAAAAAATAGAGAGAAGTATTGAAAACTTATTTCTGAAAAATTAATGAAGAATCTCAGGAACTGCAGGATTCCTCAGCAGGTAAAATACTTGTAGCAAAAAACTGGCCACATAACCCAGAACCCCCAGGGCAAAAGAGAACCAAATCCACAAAAGTGCCCTGTGACTGGCACACAGGCACATGTCCTGTGTGTGAACATACACAAGCATGCACATACTACTACTGTATTGGAAAGGCAGTTGACCAGTAAAAAACACACATTTCCCAGTAGATATTTCATACAACTCACAAGCACCCATAACTTCAGACTCATGGTATCAAACGTGTCTGGCCTCCAGGAGTGCCCACATGTGGCACACACAGGGATATATGGATTTATACCTATAGTTAAAATGTAATCAATATTCAAAAATAATAATAACAATAAGCCTTTAAATAGCTGAGCTTTCCACTATATTTCTCGTAGCAATATTAAATAGTTGTGTGTCTCTGCAGGTTTTAGATATTTCCATATTCACTCAATTAATCCCCTAAGGGTTGACATTAATATTCACCCCAGTTTTTTTATTTATTTTATTACTATTAATTATTTTGTTTTTTTACACTTCTTATTTTATTCCCCTCCTGATACACCCTCCAACTGTTCTTTGTCACACATACTGTTTATGACTTCTTTTCCAGAAATGCTACTTGTGAAAGACCATAAAATTTCTTAGTTTTTGATAGAAATTCCTTTGTTTTATTTATAATATTGGACTAGTATGTCTCCAATTCATATCCAGTGGGTGATATTTTCTTGACCTTCATTGCTTTACATTTCTGTCTATTCAATGAAATACTAGTGCACCTAAGATATATATCTATTCATACACATACACATGACCTGTACATGTATATTGTATAATATATATGCATATATATATATAAAACATTTTCATTTCTAGAATGAACTTGAAATATTATTATTAGACAAAATGTTTACTGTTTTTCCATTTACTTCTTAAATGATATTTCATGTTCTAATTACATTTGAATATTTAACAAACTCTCTGTAAGGTATATGAGCGCTTGTCTTGCAGTTAGCACAGCCTCTGACTCGGTGCTGTGAAGAGGTTCATACTTTTAAAAGCCATCGTCTGATGTTAATGTTGACTTTTTACACGATAGTTTTGACTCATCTATAACCTAAGCTTGTGTTACAGAAGACTGCAACTAGAATATAATGTAAACTATGACTTTCATGGGACAATAAACATTTAATATTTGTTTATTTTATATCATTTTATCTAATGTACCTCATTTGGGTGTATAGAATGAAAGTCATGCTTTCACTAAAAGTTGTTATTAATTTGAGATTTTGCTTTTATGAAGTGCTCATAATTTATGAACTTCGGTATTCCATTAAGTGTTCGTTCATCTCCATGGATCTTTCTTCCCACACTGTTCTGATCATTGAGTCAGTGACTATTTCAGTGCACGGAACAAAAGTGTACTTCATACATTAGGCTACTCAACAGGTTAAAGCTCTTTGTTTCTATTTGCCTCACACATCCCTGACTAGGTACACCGTCATTTAAAATCTCATTACTCATTCACATTGATTCCTTCAGCTGTACTTTTATGGAATTGTACTACAAATGCTATCAGATTTTGTTTGGGGGGCAACAATTGCAATTGCGTGGGCCTACCTTCCTATCTGCACACATGGCCATGTGTTCTCACTTTGTCCAGAAACTCCAGAGGCTTTCTGCATCAATGACTCCTTCTGCTCACCCATTTTTTTTTCCTTAGGCTTGTAGTTTGGTCACATTAAGAGGAAAACCATAACTTGCCTCTGAAGGGGATGCAATGTCAGTATCCTGCAGCTGCTCAGGCTACTGTGCTCTGTGGGTGACTCTCTCCTTTATACAGATTCCGACAGGATCATACTGAGATGTTGTGTGGAAGAAGATGGATATGAGCTCCATAAAGTAGCATAGGAATTATGTTTAAAATAAATATTTATTTGATAAAAGTTTCCAAAGTAAATCAACATATTTGTTTATAATTTTTTGAAATCCCACTTTTTGCTTGTCTTTAATTGTGGACAAGGGCCTGTGTGCTTGTCTGTGGACTGTATGCATACCTGTATGCATGTCTCAGTCAAGAATATTTAATGTCCTGCTCTATCCATCTCCACCTTATTTCTTTGAGAGGGGATTTCATATTCAACATAGATAATAATTGGTTGCCAGAAACTCCCAATGACAGTCTTGTACCTTGTAATCTATGCCTTTAAGATATGATATTGTAAACATTCCAGGTCATACCCACGTTTTTCCTGGGTTCTATGTATTTGAAATCGAGTTATATGGGGCAAGAAGTCTTACCTGACGACTCATATGCCTAATACTTCATTTTTGTTTCTTTAAGATTTATTTTTCATTATGTATACATATTCATAAATGTGCACATGAATGCTAGTGCCCTGAGAGGGCAGAAAAGGACATTAGATCCCTTGGAGCTGCTTTCAGGGGTTGTAAGCTGTCTATTGTGGCTACTGGGAACCAAATTTTGGTCTTTTTCAAGATCAACAATTGTAATTGTCCTTCTCTGCTGGATTACCTCTTCAGAACTAATGTCAGTATATTTAGGGGCAGAGGATGCAGACATGCCTAGGCATGTAAGTGAACATTACACAAAACCTTGTGGACATTCTCTCCTTTACCAAGGAGGCTTTGAGTGTGAACTCAAGTTTCTATACTTGTTGGCTGGGACTGTCACCTACTGAGCCATCTCACCAGCCATTCTCAGTTTGACATAAATTTTTTCTCAGTTTTTTTTTTTTTTGACATTTAAAAATTATTTTAGCAAATATATCCTCATAGCATTTTCTACCTTCAAGGTTTTTCAATGTATTGTATAATAGTCACATAATCACATAATTATAAATGATTGAACTATGAAGACCTGTGGAATATTACAAAGGTCACGATCATGCTTGGGGAAGAAAGGGAAAACTCTTTTACATTTTGTAAGTGATGAAATAAAAGGGAAAAAGGCTTTGCCAAAGGTTATGGAGGTGGCACTAATGAGTACAAAATTAAAACTCCTTCATCTTGTCTCCCTGGGCTACCATCATCTACTAATAGTGGTGACACTCCTAATTTGGAAGGCTGGCAGGCAGTCAGTCACTGTGATTGGGAGGTCTGGCCATGGCACAGGATTCCTCACTCCAGAATATGTACTGGCTAGGCAATGCATCCCGCTGCGCTCAGCTTTCTACACTTATCAAATGATACTCACATTGGGGACAGAGAGAATTAAATAAAAACATAACATAAATTCTTTTTAAAGTCATTTCTGGCTCCACAGAAGCCATAAACAGAACTCTGTGATTATTAGAGAGGTGGAAAGCCAAGAAACCTTGGATCAACTCTGTGTTTCATTTGGATGATGTTCCAACAAAGATAATGAAGGCCCTGTCTGGAAGGTGACTTTTCAAGTTTGTTCTTCTGGACATGGTAGTGAAACTGAGGGTCTGGAGACCATTGATTGGCTCAATCAAAAATTAAGACTTTATTGCCAATCTAAAGCTCACTAGCTTTCAAATGACACCAGACATAGGGGAATGGGCAATGAAATACCCTTTAAAAATTAGTTCATAAATTAATCCCCCTGAAGGTCCTTGAGAAATTATGAAATAACTGTTAGATGGGATAATGGCCCATGCAGTTTCTTCATTATAAAGAAAACTTCATTGAATTTTACTTATAGATATTTTCTAAAAGATTAAAGTACTTTATACATGCTGAAAACCATAAGGCTTTGCATTATACATATTCTTAATACATAATATATTAATAATGAATTTGTTATATATTAATTGATATATATTCTTAAATACACATATTCTTTTTTTAGGAACTAGGTCTCTTTTATTTTTTTTTAAATTTTTTATTGGATATTTTATTTACATTTCAGATGTAATCTTCTTTCCCCTTCTCCCCTCATCCAGGAACCCCTTATCGCATTCCCCCTCCTCCTGACTCTATGCGGATGTGCCCCCACCATTGTGTGTCCTTTTGTGAGTGAGTTACCTCACTCCGGATAACATTTTCTAGTTCCACCCAGGTGTATGGAGTTTAATGAATACATTTATTTTAATAGCTGAGTAATATTCCGTTGTGTAAATATACCACATTTTCTGTATCTATTCCTCTGTTGAAGGACATCTAGGTTCTTTCCAGCTTCTGGCTATTATAAATAAGGCTGCTATGAACATAGTGGAGCATGTGTCCTTGTTATATGTTGGAGCATCTTCTAGGTATATTCCTAACAGTGGTATAGCTGGGTCCTCAGGTAATGCTGTCCAATTTTCTGAGGAATCGCCTGACTGATTTTCAGAGTGGGTGCAACAGCTTTGAATCCCACCAACAATGGAAGAGTGTTCCTCTTTCTCCACATCCTCATCAGCATCTGCTCTCACCTGAGTTTTTGACCTTGGCCATTCAGACTGGTGTGAGCTGGTATCTCAGGGTTGTTTTGATTTGCATTTCACTGATGACTAACGATATTGAACATTTCTTTAGGTGCTTCTTGGCCATTTGAGTTTCCTCAATTGAGAATTCTTTGTTTAGCACTGTACCCCACTTTAATAGGGTTATTTGGTTGTCTAGAGTCTAATTTCTTGAGTTCTTTGTATATATTGGATATTAGCCCTCTATCAGATGTAGGATTGGTAATGATCTTTTCCCAATCTGTTTGTTGCCATTTTGTTCTATTGACAGTGTCCTTGCCTTACAGAAGCTTTGGAATTTTATGAGGTCCCTCTTGTCAATTCTTGATCTTAGAGCATAAGCCATTGGTGTTCTGTTCAGGAACTTTTCCCCTGTGCCTAGGTATTCGAGGGTCTTTCCCACCTTTCTTCTATTAGTTTCAGTACATCTGGTTTTATGTGAAGGTTCTTTATCCACTTGGACTTGAGCTTTGTACAAGGAGATAAAAATGGATTGATTTGAATTATTCTACATGCTGATCTACATTTGAACCAGCACCATTTGTTGAAAATGCTGTTCTTTTTCTACTGGACGGTTTTAGCTCCTTTGTCAAAGATCAAGTGACCATAATTGTGTGGGTGCATTTCTGGATTTTCTATTCTTTTCCATTGATCTTCCTGCCTGTCTCTGCACCAATACAATGTAGTTTATATCACTGTTGTTCTGTAGTGCAGCCAGAGGTCAGGGACGGTGATTCCCACAGAAGTTCTTTTATTGTTAAGAATTTTTCTTGCTGTCCTGAGTTATTTGTTATTCCAAATAAATTAGCAAATTGTTCTTTCTATCTCTATGAAGAATTTGGTTGGAATTTTGATGGAGATTGCATTGAAGCTGTAGACTGCTTTTGGCAAGATGGCCATTTTTACTATATTAATCCTGCCAATCCATGAGCATGGGAGATCTTTCCATCTTCTGTAATCTTCATCGATTTCTTTCTTCAAAGACTTGAAGTTCTTGTCATACAGATTTTTCACTTGCTTGGTTAGATTCACTCCAAGATATTTTATATTATTTGTGACTATTGTGAAGGGTGTCATTTCACTAATTTCTTTCTCAGCCAGCTTATCCTTTAAGTAGAGAAAGGCTACTGATTTGTTTGAGTTGATTTTATATTCAGCCACTTTGCTGAAGTTGTTTATCAGGTTTAGGAGTTCTCTGGTGGAAGTTTTAGAATCACTTAAGTATACTATCATATCATCTGCAAATAGTGAAATTTTGACTTCTTCCTTTCCTATTTGTATCCCTTTGACTTTCTTTTGTTGTCTAATTGCTCTGGCTAAGGCTTCCAGTACTATATTGAATAAGTAAGGAGAGAGTGGGCAGCCTTGTCTAGTCCCTGATTTTAGTGAGATTGCGTCAAGTTTCTCTCCATTTAGTTTAATGTTGGCTACTGGTTTGCTGCATATTGCTTTTACTATGTTTAGCTATGGGCCTTGAATTCCTGCTCTTTCCAAGATTTTTACCATGAAGGGATATTGAATTTTGTCAAATGTTTTCTCAGCAGCTAATGATCATGTGGTTTTTTTTTTATTTGAGTTTGTTTACATAGTGGATTACATTGATGAATTTCCATATATTGAACAATCCCTGCATTCCTTGAATAAAGCCTACTTGATCATGATTAATGGTTGTTTTAATATGTTCTTGGATTCAGTTTGCCAGAATTTTATTGTGTTTTATTGCATCGATATTCATAAGAAAGATTGGTCTGAAGTTCTCTTTCTTTGTTGGGTCTTTATAAGGTTTACTTGTGATCTTAAATGTGGCTTCATAGAATGAATTGGGTAGTGTTCCTTCTGCTTCTATTTTGTAGAATAGTTTGAAGTGAATTAGTATTAGGACTTCCTTGAAGGTAAAATAGAATTCTGCACTAAAACCATCTGGTTCTGGGCTTTTTTGTTTGTTTTTTGTGGGTAGAATTTTAATGACTGCTGTTATTTCTTTAGAGGTTATTGGGATGGTTTAGATGGTTTATCTGCTCTTGATTTAACTTTGGTACCTCGAATCTGTCTAGAAAGTTAACCATTTCATACAGATTTTCCATTTTTGTTGAGTATAGGCTTTTGTAGTAGGGTCTGATGTTTTTTTTAATTTCCTCAGTTTCTGTTGTTATGTCTCCCTTTTCAGTTCTAATTTTATTAAATTGGATACTGTCTCTGTGCCCTCTGGTTAGTCTGACTAAGGGTTTATCTATCTTGTTGATTTTCTCAAAGAACCAGCTCCTGGTTTTGTTGATATTTTGTATAGTTCTTTTTGTTTCTACTTGGTTGATTTCAGCTCTGAGTTTGATTATTTCCTGCGGTCTACTCCTCTTGGATGTATTTGCTTCTTTTTGTTCTAGAGCTTTCAGGTGTGCTGACACTTTGTTAGTGTACGCTCTCTTCAGTATCATTTTGTAGGCACTTAGAGCTATGAGTTTTCCTCTAGTACTGCTCATGGAGTCCCACAAGTTTTGGTATGATGTGTCTTCATTTTCATTAAATTCTAAAAAGTCTTTAATTTCTTTCTTTATTTCTTCCCTGACCAAGTTATCATTGAGTAGAGCATTGGTCAGTTTCCACGTGTATATAGGCTTTCCATTGATTTTATTGTTATTGAAGACCAGCCTCAGTCCATGGTGATCTGATAGGATGCATGGAATTATTTCAATTATTTTGTATTTGTTGAGGACTGATTTGTGAACAATTATATGGTCAGTTTTGGAGAAGGTAGTGTGAGGTGCTGAGAAGAAGGTATAATTCTTTGTTTATGGATGAAAAACTCTATAGATATTTACTAAATCCATTTGAGTCATAACTTCTCTTAGTTTCACTGTGTCTCTGTTTAGTTTCTGTTTCCATTATCTGTTCATTGCCGAGAGTGGGGTGTTGAAGCCCCCCACTATTATTGTGTGAGATAAAATGTGTGTTTTGAGCTTTAGTAAAGTTTCCTTTATGAATGTGTGTGCTGTTGCATTTGTAGCATAAATGTTCAGAATTGAGAGTTCACCTTGGTAGATTTTTACTTTGGTGACTATGAAGTGTCCTTCCTGATTTTTTTTTTTGAATAACTTTTGGTTGAAAGCCAATTCTATTCGATATTAGAATGTCTACTCCAGCTTGTTTCTTGGAACCATTTGCTTTAAAAATTGTTTTTCAGCCTTTTACTCTGTCACTGAGGTGCATTTCCTGTATGCAACAAAATTCTAGGTCCTTTTATGTATCCATTTTGATAGTCTATGTCTTCTTATTGGTGAATTGAGTCCACAGATGTTAAGAAATAATAAGAAAAAATGATTGTTGCTTCCTGTTATTTTTTTTATTGGAGGTGGAATTATGTTTGTGTAGCTATCTTCTTTTGGGGTTGTTGGAAGACTACTTTCTTGCTTTTTTTCGGTTGTAGTTTTCCTCCTTGTGTTGGAGTTTTTCATCAATTATCTTTGAAGTGCTGGATTTATGGGAAGATATTGTGTAAATCTGGTTTTCTCATGGAATATCTTGGTTTCTCCATCTACAGTTATTGAGAATTTTGCTGGGTATAGTAGTCTGGGCTGGTATTTGTGCTATCTTAGGGTCTGTGTGACATCAGTCCAGAATCTTCTGGCTCTTATAGTCTCTGGTGAGAAGTCTGGTGTAATTCTTATAGGTCTGCATTTATATGTTTCTTTACCTTTTTCCCTTACTGTTTTTAGTATTTTTTCTTTGTTTTATGCATGTGATGTTTTAATTATTATGTGATGGGAGGTATTTCTCTTTTGGTCTAGTCTATTTGAGGTTCTGTAGGCTTCTTGTATGTTCAAAGGCATCTCTTTCTTTAAGTTAGGGAAGTTTTTTCTATAATTTTGTTGAAGATGTTTACTGGCCCTTTAAGTTGGGAATCTTTACTCTCATCTATACCTATTATTTTTAGGTTTGGTCTCCTCATTGTGTCCTGGATTTCCTGGATGTTTTGGGTTAGGAGCTTTTTGCATTTTGCATTTTCTTTGACAGTTGTGTCAATGTTTTCCATGGTGTCTTCTGCACATGAGATTCTCTCTTCTATCTCTTGTATTCTGTTGGTGATGCTTGAGTCTATGACTCCTCATTTCTTTCCTAGGTTTTCTATCTCCAGGGTAGTCTCCCTTTGAGATTTTCTTACTGTTTCTACTTCCATTGTTAGATCCTGAATGGTTTTGTTTGATCCTGTTTGGTTGTGTTTTCTTGTAATTCTTTAAGTGATTTTTGTGTTTCCTCTTTAAGAGCTTCTATCTGTTTACTTGTGTTCTCTTGTATTTCTTTAAGGGAGTTATTTATGTCCTTCTTAAAGTCCTCTATCATCATCATGAGAAGTGATTTTAAATCTGAATCCTAATTTTCTTCTATGATGGAGTGTCCAGGACTTGCTATGGTGGGAGACCTGGGTTCTGATGATGACAGGTAACCTTTATTTCTGTTGCTTATGTTCTTGTGTTTGCCTTTGCCATCTGGTTATCTCTAGTGCTACCTGTCTCTGACTGGAACCTGACTGTCCTGTTATCTTTTTGTGTCAGAACTACACAGAGTCCAGCTGTCTCTGTGATCCTGTGATCCTGAGCTCCTGTGTATAAGAGCTCCTCAGACTCAGGCTGCCTCTTGGATCCTGAAATCCTGTTGCTCTGAGAGCAATGGTTTCTTCTCTGCTCTGAATGCAGTGGTTCCTCTAGGATGGCTCAGGATATGATGTCTTCACAGGAGCAGACCAGCTAGGTGTCTGCTTCTGCCAAAATGACCACATGAGGGGTAAAATGGGGTGGTATTCTGGAGAGGCAGGGTTTGGGTGGCTGATGGGTCTTGAGTGCCCAAGGCTCCCAGTTGTAGCTCTTGGCTCGAGGGAAGTGGGATAGGCTTCTTACCCGCTGCTCTGAGTGCAGTGGTTCTTCTAGGATGGCTCAGGATATGGTGTCTTCACGGGAGCAGACCAGATAGGTGTCTGCCCCAGCCAAAAGAACCAAGCGAGGGCCATATTCTTAATAAGAGCATTGTAATTTATATTGAATCCTGTTTTCAATTCTAAATCACATTCCCCCCCCCTAGGAAATGGCATTTTATTTTATTTTTAAATTTTATTTAATCTTGTTTTTACACTTCAGATTTTATCACCCTTGTGATGACCCTCTGACTGTTCCACATTACATACCTCCTCCCCCATCCCACCTCCCCCAGTGTCCATGAGGATATGAGGATGTCCCCATTCCCCAACCCCCACTCCACCAGACCCCCATACTGGGGCTCAAGGCTCTTGAAGGTTAGGTGCATCTTCTCTGGCTAAACCCAGACCCAGCAGTCCTCTGCTGTATACGTGTCAGGGACCTTATATCAGTTGGTGTATGCTGCCTGGTTGGTGAAAATTAGTATTGTTTATTTTAGAAATTTTTCACATCTATAAAAAGTATTAAACAAATAAGGGGGCAGAGAAGGTGGCTCACTAGGTACATTGTGGGCTATGAAAGGATGAAAATCTGAATTTAAGTCTCCAACACCAATGATCTAATGGCATGTGCCCAAAAGCTTAGCTTTGGGGTCTCATAGAAAGGAAGATCCTTAGAGCTTTCTGGTCACCTAGTCTTGCCAAATTGATGAAAGCTGGATTCAGTTAAAGAGCCTACTCAAATAAGATTGAGAGAAATAGATGAAGATATGTCACACACACACACACACACACACACACACACACACACACACACTATAGATTTTTGGTTGTCCCCCCCCCCACTGGAGGCACACAAATTTTACATCTATCTACAAACACTTGGAGATACATGTTTACATACACAGCTGCATAGTTTAGATATTACATGAATTACACAAGAATATCTGATTTATTTGGCATCTTTGTCCTGCCTTAGGCATGGAAGATACTTCTTTAAAAAACAAACACACAGCAAGAGACCCATTACTGTGAAACTTTATTCTAATAGACCCCACAAAGCATTACTTTATCATCTTAACAAGTTCATTTCATGGACTTAGGATTATATTTTTGCACTCATGTGTATTAAATCACTACCCAGTCTTAAGAGTGATATGTTTTCAAAGACTTAATTTTATTTTTTTTGTGTGTGTATGTGTGTGTGTGTGTGTGTGTGTGTGTGTGTGTTTGCATTGCTCTTTGAGGCCAGAAAAAGTTGCTAGATGCCTTAGAGATGGAGTTACTGAAAATTTTGAGGAACTCCACATAAGTAGTCACTAGGAAGGGAAAAAAACCACCTTCAAGAAAAATATATCAATACTCAACCTCTGAGTCATCTATCATCGTATCAATAACTTAATCAACTGCCATATTTTAAATTTATCTTTATACAAATGTAAAGTCATGTTTATCTCTTCAGCACAATCCAAGCATGAACAGAATTAATATTTTATAGCTATGACAATTTACCTAAAATGTATCCCTGTCTAAGTGTGTGATTCCTTTACTGAAGTAACAAAAGGATGGAAACAATTCTGTTCGATGCATGGCAGATCATTAACACTTGAAGTACACCACAGTATTTTCAGTTATTACACAATTATCTGAATGTAACAGATGATGTAATTACTGAAATACTTGCAAATTTGTGCACAGTTATGCAGTTTTCTGATTTCTAATGGGTTTTTGCAGAACAGTTGAAGTGATTTAGATTGACACAAAGTCCAGATGTTTAATTATTGTCATCCTAAGGCAATGCATTACTATAGTCGTCTAGTCCTTACCTCCCCTTTATCTAGATCCAATATCAAATGAGAAAGATTTTAAGTGTATATTACCCATCAATATCTTTTCAGAGAAATTAATTATAGAAGCATACTTCTTCTTTTAAATATTTTTATGTATATGTAAAATATACCATATACCTGCAGTACATGGAAGGCCAGAAGAGGGCTTTGGACCCCCTGGAACTAGCTAGAGTTACAGAGAATTGTGAGCTTCCATGTGAGTTCTGGGAATTAAATCTGGGTACTATGGAAGAACAACTATTTCTTTTAACCACTGAGCTATTTCTCCAAACCCTACATTACCATATTTTATGCATGTTAAACTTACCTGTAAGGAGTTCCTGCTCTCAGTAGCTTCTGTCTCCTCACTTCCAGCTAGAGTCTCACCTTTATTCTGTTATGTACTTATAAATTTCAAAGGCAAAACACCTTGCCTTCTTATTTCTCTGAGCTCCAGCTCTACACTCTTAATCTAGTGACTTTTCTATAATGTCTCCTCTGCTTACCCCTTCCTCAATTACTGTCACCACTAACAAATCCAATCATCCTTCTTCTAAAACTTAAGTGGTTAGTGACATTTTCTTTTGCAGTTCAACGTTGGTGACTGTCCCAGGTAAATCTTTCATAATGTATCTAAAACAAGCCATTCTTCTCACTGAGTCATCCATACACTTGCACAAAACCAAACACACACACACACACACACACACACACACACACACAAACACATCCACACACGTGCACATGCATGTGTGCATGCACACACTAATAATAATTATACTTATAAAATCAGTTAACTAAAAGTCTAATAGGAAATGTTTTTATGCATTTTCTTCCATTATCATTGTGTGAGTTAAGTATGGTTTCAGTTTAGTTTGGAAAGAAACTTTAGAGTATTTGCAGGAAGTAAAGATGGCCAAGAACATGAGTCAAGAGCAAGTTTAGAACAAGGAGACAGGGTTCTAGTCTCTCTGCAGCTGCAAGAGTGTCTGTAAGACTAAGTCGCTGTGTGAAAGAGATCATAGACAGAAGGGGAGACTATTAAAAGTCAGAGTGTGAAATTTGTACAGAAGTTGCCCCCAGGTTTCAAAGTACCATGAATAAGTGATACATAGAACTGCCTGATAAGCTCAGATGGACAGGATCCCAAGTGAGATATTCACTCTGTTTCAGAAGCACCAGCCAATGTCTTCAGAAAATTTTCTCCAGAGGACTCAGACCCTTTGTTTCTGAGCCGCGATTAGTGGTGTTAAACTAGAAACAGAAATGTTGGCTTCATGTTGTTTGAAAGCTCATCACAAGTGTTTGATAATTTCAAATCAGAATTTCAAATCTTTTGAAAGCTAACACGCAGAATCAAAGGATATAGTGATACTCTCTGAAGTTTGGGTACCTTCAAAGATTCATCTTTTAGACAGAACAATTGAAAAGAAAGTATTGTGACAAGGAATCCGATCTGTGGCCTTGCAGAGAGGTTACACTCCTGAGCCCGTTGCTGTGCTAATCAAGCAGTCTGCTCAGCCTTTAGTTTTTAAGGCAAAGGCACAGAATTACCAAATTGAGAAATGAGACATGAAAGTGGGGTTGAAAAGCCTAGATTTGCAATATAGAAATATTCTAAAATGATTAACAGTAACCTAAGACAAATCATGTTTTACATTCAGGTTTCTTTTATCTGACCCCAGTAATATTTGTATTATTCTTTTTATAGTTGACATTTAACAGCCAAGAGCAATGAAAAATGTGAGTGAATAAAATAACTCTTTTTAAAGCCGCATCAACCTGAGTTTCTGTCCATACTTGCAGACATAGACATTCCCCCGCTGTTGTGGAACCATGTCATTCCTTCCATAACTGTACTATTATATTTTATTATATTATACCCATGGTATACCTATTGTATTATGTTATACTCCTTGCATCACTGACTGCTTATATGACTCTAAATCAATTCACTTCTAAATTTATTCACCTATACCTCAATTATTGCTACTTCCCATTTCCTTTGCCTTAAAAACTAAAGGCTGGGCAGACTGCTTGATTAACACAGTAGTGGGCTCAGCAGAGTAAGCTCTCTACAAAGTTATGATACTTCCCATTGTTACACTAACACTTTTATCCCTAAAGTTTGAGTTTGTATCTACTTAATTAAACCTTGATCTGTGCAATTTTTGTTACTTTTAAAGTGTGGTAGTAACACTGACTTCAGAGCAAACAAAAACAATTTTCATGGAAAGTGATTTTAAAGGCTAAGTAATTAAGCCTTCAGCCATTTCACTTACTCAGTAAATCATGGGTAGAGTCATACCCCCAAACAAGAAGCACTCTTCTTCCTTCTTAACTATTCTAGCCAACACTGACACACACTGAGAATCATCATATGAAGGCTTATTAACAAAAGAACGGAATCCATCCTAAGGAAGCTGTCTCCATATATGCTAATGTGTTCCAGCTAATGACTTGCTTTAGTGAAACGTAATTATGTGCCTGATTATGTAACCAAATCCCATAGCACAATCTACAGGTAAACCCATAAAATGTGAGTCAAAATTTCATCTTTATGGCTCCTCTTTTATCCTGTGTGTACGTGTATGTGCATGCATGTGCATGTCTGTGTGTATGTGTGTATGTGTGTGGTGTTGCACACTCAAGCAATCATATAAGGAAGTGAGAGGAAAATGTCAGATGTCTTGTTCTCTCTTACACTCTTAAGACAAAGTCTCTCACTTAAACAAAGACATAAAATAATTAGTAGATTGATTCATATCTTTATTGCCACAGAATGAATAAATTCTACTTAAATAGTATTTAAGCTTTATATTTTGTTATGCAAATATGGTTTTAGTTTTCTATCTATTACTGGACTTGTAAGTTCTGTACATTATAAACAATACTTTGATAATATACTAGGAAAATGAAAGTTACTTCTTCCGTTCTTCATAGCTATGATGAAATACCCACCCAACAGATTTTTTTTAATATAGACTAGAGTTTATTCAGGGCATGGGGAGGGGAGTTAAGAGGCCAGTTGAGGCAGAGAAAGGAAGAGAGGGGGGGAAAGTCTAGAAGTAGAGGCAGGCCATGACTACATGGAGAAGGGGAAGAAGGGAAGAACCCAAGAAGGAAAGAGAGAAGCAAGAGAGCAAGAGGTAAGAGTGCAAGCCACCCAACACAATTTAAAGAGGTTAAAAGTTGTAGAACACAGTCTGTTTTGGTCAAGAAGGCTCGGAAGCTGAAACAGGAGCCTTGATGGTCACAGTGTATTGACCCTTGGACAACAGAGAGTGAACAAAATGTATAGATGAGCTGTAAAGCCTCAAGTTCTGCCCACAAGTCCCCACTTGCTCATTCAAAGCTCCGCCTGTCCAGCCACAGCTTTTAATTTCACTTCTAAAAGTTGAAAGACTTTATGTACAGGTTATTTTTTTTATTGGATATTTTATTTACATTTCAGATGTAATCCCCTTTCCCCATTTCCCCCTACCCAGAAACCTCCTATCCCATCCCCCTCCTCCCACCTCTATGAGGATGTGCCCCCACCAATCAACCTACCCGCACCTCACCTCCCTCGAATTCCTCCCACACTGGGGCATCCAGCATTCACAGAACCAAGGACCTCCTCTACCACCTATGCCCAACAATGCCATTCTCCTGTCCATATACAGCTGGAGCCATGGGTCCCTCCCTATGTTCACCTAGGCTGGTAATTTAGACCCTTGGAGGGCTGGTTTGTTGGTATTGTTGATCTCCCCATGGTGCCTCAAACCCCTTCAGTCTTCTCTCTTACTCCTCCATTGGGAACCCCATGATCAGTTCAATGGTTACCTGTGAGCATCTGCCTCTGTATATATTAGGCTCTGGTAGACCTCTAAGGAGACAGCTATGCCTGGCTCCTGTCAGCATGCACTTCCTGGCATCCACATCAGCATCTGCCTTTGGTGACTGCACATGGGATGGATACCCAGGAGGAGCAGTCTCCAGACAGCCCTCCTTCAGTTTCTGTCCCATTCTTTATCTCTATATTTGCTCCCATGAGTAATTTGTTACTCCTTCTAAGAAGGACCAAATCACCCATACTTTGGTCTTCCTTCTTTATTAACTTCATGTGGTCTGTGAGTTGTATCGTTGTATCTTGGGTATTTTGAGATTTTGGGCTAATATCCACTTATCAGTGAGTTCATATCATGTGTGTTCGTTTGTGATTGAGTTACCTCACTCAGGATAATATTTTCTAGTTCCATCCAGTTGTGTAGAATTTCATGAATACATTTATTTTAATAGCTGAGTAGTATTCCATTGTGTGCCAAAATGAACCACATTTTCTGTATCCATTCCTCTTTTGAAGGATATCTGGGTTCTTTCCAGCTTCTGGCTATTATAAATAAGACTGCTATGAACATAGAAGAGCATGTGACCTTGTTATATGTTTGAGCATCTCCTGGCTATATGCCCAGGAGTGGTATATCTGGGTCCTAAGGTAATGCTATGTCCAGTTTTCTGAGGAACTACCAGATTGATTTCCAGAGTGGTTGTAACAACTTGCAGTCCCACCAACAATGGAGGAGTGTTCCTCTTTCTCCACATCCTTGCCAGTATCTTCTATAACCTGAGTTTTTGACCTTAGCATTCTGACTGGTGTGAGGTGGAATCTCAGGGTTGTTTTGATTTGCATTTCTCTGATGACGAATGATACTGAACATTTCTTTAGGTGCTTCTCAGATATTTGAGTTTCCTCAATTGGGAATTCTCTGTTTAGTTCTATACCTCATTTTTAATAGGGTTATTTGGTTGTCTGGAGTCTAATTTCTTGAGTCTTTTTTATATATTGAATGTTAGTCCTCTATCAAATTTACGATTGGTAAAGATTTTTTCTTAATCTGTTGGTTGCTGTTTTGTCCTATTGACAGTGTCCTTTGCCTTACAGAAGCTTTGCAATTTTGTGAGGTTCCGTTTGTCAATTCTTGATCTTAGAGCATAAGCCATTGGTGTTCTGTTTAGGAAAATTTCCACTGTGCCCAAGTATTCAAGGTTCTTCCCCACCTTCTCTTCTATTAGCTTCAGTATATCTGGTTTTATGTGAAGGTCCCTTATCAACTTGGACTTGAGTTTTGTACAAGGAGATAAGAATAGATCGATTTGCATTCTTCTACATGCTGACCTCCAGTGGAACCAGCAGCATTTGTTGAACATGCTGTCCTTTTTCCACTGGACAGTTTTGGCTCCTTTGTCAAAGATCAAGTGACTATATGTGTGTGGATTCATTTCTGGATCTTCAGTTCTATTCCACTGATCTTCCTGCCTGTCTCTGTATCAATACCATGCAGTTTTTAACACTAATGCTCTGTAGTACAGCTTGAGGTCAGGGACGGTGATTCCCACAGAAGTTCTTTTCTGGTTGAGAATAGTTCTAGCTATCCTGTATGGTTTTTTGTTGTTGTTGTTTAGTTTTTGGTTTGGTTTTGTTTTTTGTTGGTTGGTTGGTTGGTTTTTTTTTTTTTTTTTGCATTTCCAAATGAATTTGCAAGTTGCTCTTCCTATCTCTATGAAGAATTTAGTTGGAAATTTGATGGGGATTGCATTGAATATGTAGATTGCTTTTGGCAAGATGGCCATTTTTACTTTATTAATCCTGCCAATCCATAAGCATGGGGCATGGGAGTTCTTTCCATCTTCTGATATCTTCGTGTTCTTTCTTCAGAGACTTGAAGTTCTTGTCATACAGATTTGTCACTTGCTTGGTTAGATTCACTCCAAGATATTTTATATTATTTGTGACTGCTGTGAAGGGTGTCATTTCACTAATTTCTTTCTCAGCCAGCTTATCCTTTAAGTAGAGGATTTTAAGTACTGATTTATTTGAGCTAATTTTATATCCAGTCACTTTGCTGAAGTTGTTTATCAGGTTTAGGATGGCCCTGGTGGAAGTTTTGGGGTCACTTAAGTACACTATCATATCATCTGCAAATAGTGAAATTTTGACTTCTTCCTTTCCTATTTGTATCCCTTTGACTTCCTTTTGTTGTCTAATTGCTCTGGCTAGGACTTCCAGTGCTAGGGAAACATAGGTAGGAAAAGAGTGGGCAGCCTTGTCTAGTCCCTGATTTTAGTGGGATTGCTTCAAGTTTCTTTCCATTTAATTTAATGTTGGCTACTGGTTTGCTGTATATTGCTTTTACTATGTTTAGGTATGGGCCTTGAATTACTGATCTTTCTAAGACTTTTACCATCATGAGATGTTGATTTTTTTCAAATACTTTCTCAGCATCTAGTGAGATGATCATATGGTTATTTCTTTGAGTTTGTTTATATAGTAGATTACATTGATGGATTTTCATATATTGAACAATGCCTACATTCTTGGAATAAAGCCTACTTGACCATGATGGATGGTTTTTTTGTTTGTTTGTTTGTTTTTTGTTTTTTTATGTGTTCTTGGATTTGGATTTATTTGCGAGAATTTTATTAAGTATTTTTGCATCAATATTTGTAAGAGATATTGGTCTGAAGTTCTCTTTCTTTGTTGTATCTTAGTGTGGTTTAGGTATGGATGTAATTGTGCCTTTATAGAACAAATTGGGCAGTGTTCTTTCTGTTTCTATTTTGTAGAATAGTTTTTAAAAAAATTGTTATTAGGTCTTCTTTGAAAGCCTCATAGAATTATGCACTAAAACCGCCTAGTCCTGGGCTTTTTTGTTGTTGTTGTTGTTGTTGTTGTTGTTGTTGTTGTTGTTTTTGTAGACTGTTAATGAATGCTATTATTTCTTTAGGTGTTATGGGACTGTTCAGATGGTTTATCTGTCCTGATTTAACTTTGGTACCTGGAATCTGTCTAGAAAGTTGTCCATTTCATCCAGATTTTCCAGTTTTGTTGACTATAGGCTTTTGTAGTAGGATCTAATGACTTTTTTAATTTCTTCAGTTTCTGTTATGTTTCCCTTTTCAATGCTAATTTTATTAATTTGGATACTGTCTCTGTGCCCTCTGGTTAGTCTGACTAAGGGTTTATTTATCTTGTTGATTTTCTCAAAGAACCAGATCCTGGTTTTGTTGATATTTTGTATAGTTCTTTCTGTTTCTACTTGGTTGATTTCAGCCCTGAGTTTGATTATTTCTTGCCATCTACTCCTCTTGGATGTATTTGCTTCTTTTTGTTCTAGAGCTTTTCTGGTGTACTGTCAAGTTGTTAGTGTATGCTCTCTCCGATATCTTTTTGTAGGCACTTAGAGCTATGAGTTTTCCTTTTAGCACTACTTTCATTGTGTCTCATAAGTTTTGGTATGATGTTTCTTCATTTTCACTAAATTCTAAGAAGTCTTTAATTTCTGTCTTTATTTCTTCTTTGACCAAGTCATCATTGAGTAGAGCATTGTTCAGTTTCCATGTGTATGTGGGCTTTCCATTGTTTGTGTTATCATTGAAGACCAGCCTTAGACCATGGTTATCTGATAGGATGCAAGGAATTATTTCAATCTTTTTGTATATTTTGAAGCTTGTTTTGTGACCAATTATATGGTCTATTTCAGAGAAGGCACTATGAGGTTCTGAGAAAAAGGTGTATTTTTTGTTGTTGTTATATTTGGATAAAATGTTTTATAGATATCAGTTAAATCCATTTGGTTCATAACTTCTGTTAGTTTCATTGTGTCTCTCTTTAGTTTCTGTTTCCATAATCTGTTCATTGCTGGGAATGGGGTGTTGAAGCCTCACGCTATTGTGTGAGGTGCAATGTGTGCTTTGAGCTTTAGTAAAGTTTCTTTTATGAATGTGGGTTCTGTTGCATTTGTAGCATAAATGTTCAGAATTGAGAGTTTACCTTTGTAGATTTTTACTTTGGTGAACATGAAGTGTCCTTCCTAATCTTTTTTATTATTTTTTTTTTATAACTTTTGGTTGAAAGTCAATTTTATTCAATATTAGAATGTCTACTCCAGCTTGTTTCTTGGGACCATTTTCTTTAAAAATTGTGTTCGAGCCTTTCACTCTGAGGTAGTGTCTGACTTTATCACTGAGGTGCTTTATATGTATGCAGCAATATTTTGTGTTCTGTTTTTGTACCCGTTAGTCTACATCTTTGTATTGGGGAATTGAGTCTATTGATGTTAATAGATATTAAGGAAAAATGATTGTTGCTTCCTGTTACTTTTGTTATTAGATGTGGAATTATGTTTGTGTTGCTATCTTCTTTTGGGTTAGTTAGTTGTAGTTTCCCTCTTTGTGTTGGAGTTTTTCATCTATTATCCTTTGTAGGGCTGGATTTGTGGGAAGATATTGTGTAATTTTGGTTTTGTCATAGAATATCCTGGTTTCTCCATCTATGGTAATTGAGAGTTTTGCTGGGTATAGTAGTCTGGGCTGGCATTTGTGTTCTCTTAGGGTCTATATGATATTAGTCTAGGATCTTCTGGCTTTTATAGTGTCTTCTGAGAAGTCCGGTGTAATTCTTATAGGCCTGCCTTTATATATTACTTTACCTTTTTCCCTTACTGCTTTTAGTATTTTTTCTTTGTTTTATGCATTTGATGTTTTGATTATTATGTGATGGGAGGTATTTCTTTTCTGGTCCAGTCTATTTGGGGTTCTGTGGGCTTCTTGTATGTTCATGGGCATCTCTTTCTTTAGGTTAGGGAAGTTTTCTTCTATAATTTTGTTGAAGATATTTACTGGCCCTTTAAGTTGGGAATCTTTACTCTCATCTATTCCTATTATTTTTAGGTTTGGTCTTCTCAGTGTGTCCTGGATTTCCTGGATGTTTTGGGTTAGGAGCTTTTTGCATTTTGTGTTTTCTTTGACAGTTGTGTCAATGTTTTCCATGGTATCTTCTGCATATGAGATTCTCTCTTCTATCTCTTGTATTCTGTTGGTGATGCTTGAGTCTATGACTCCTCATTTCTTTCCTAGGTTTTCTATCTCCAGCGTAGTCTCCCTTTGAGATTTTCTTACTGTTTCTACTTCTACTGTTAGATCCTGGATGGTTTTCTTTGATCCTGTTTGATTGTGTGTGTGTGTGTGTGTTTTTTTAAATTCTTAAAGTGATTTTTGTGTTTTCTCTTTACGAGCTTTTACCTGTTTACCTGTGTTCTCCTGTATTTCTTTATGTCCTTCTTAAAGTCCTCTATCATCATCATGAGAAGTGATTTTAAATCTGAATCCTGATCTTCTGCTATGATGAAGTGTCCAGGACTTGCTATGGTAGGAGAACTGGGTTCTGATGAAGCCAGGTAGCCTTGGTTTCTGTTCCTTATGTACTTGTGCTTGCCTTTAGCCACCTGGTTATCTCTAGTGCTACCTGCACTCACTGTCTCTGACTGGAGCCTGACTGTCCTGTTATCTTTTTGTGTCAGAACTCCTCAGAGTCCAGCTGTCTCTGTGATCCTGTGATCCTGAGCTCCTGTGTGTAAGAACTCCTGTGTGTAAGAGCTCCTGTGTGTAAGAGCTCCTTGGACTCAGCCTTCCTCTCAGATCCTGAAATCCTGCTGCTCAGAGTACATTGTTTTCTCTACCATGGGTCAGGATATGGTGTCTTCATGGAACAGACCGGCTAGGTGTCTGCCCCAATGTAAAGGACCAAGTGAGGTGTGGAAGGGAAGTGGTATTCTGAAAGGTAAGGTTTTTGTTGGTGATGGGTCCTTAGTGCCCCAGGCTCCAGCTTTGGGGCATGGGGTTGTGGGGGAGGATTCTTCCCCTTGCTCTGAGTACAGTGGTTCCTCTAGGATGGGTCTTCATGGGAGCAGCCAGTAATATTAAGGGATGGACTTTGATTAAGACAATTCCCCATATCTTCCCACCTGAAAATAGCCTATTCACAGGTTCTTGTCCACTGTTCTTTGGCAACTCAGATAAAGAAGATTATAGGAAATAACCTGTAGAGGTTATGTTTCTACCGTTGTCTAAGAGTGTATATCCAACCACTGAACACTTTTCTGATGTATTGAACACTTAAGTGGCTTGTTCATTAGAAAGTATGCCAGTAGGAAAAGATTGATCCTTCTCAATGTAGGTTCTTGAACAAATGAAAACTGATATCCCACAGATAAGATCCTGGGAAATAAATTTCCTTTATGTATATGTAGACTATGCCTTCTTTAGGGTTGTCAGTTAGGTATGATTTCATCTATGGCAATGGCACCACAAAGTCTTATCCCTCAAGGTCATTTTTATTGCAAATTTTTCACAATGATGAGAGGAGATCCCTTGACACATTACTACCCAGAGCTTATCTCCATTGTTCTGATTGTATTCCAAAATATCAGGTCCCCTAAAGCTGAGTTTCATAAGAATAATATCAGAACTCACTGATAGGTTGTTTTTTGGGGGGGAGTGGACTCAGAGAAAGAAAATAATCACCTTTGCTTGAACTAAGAAGACACAGGTGTTTGAGAGATGTTATGTGCTTGGTTCCACGTGTATGTCTTGTGTTTACAACCTCTTCAGTCAGTCTGCCCTTTTGATAGACACCTGCTACCCATCTCGGAGTGAAGATTCAGTCATATGTGCTCTATCCCTCTCATCTCAGTCAAGTGCATGCTGGGCTACCAGCTGAGAGGCAAACTCAATCTTTGCTCAGACTTACCTCTTACTAAAATGCTAATTGGAGGTTTTCAGGTCTTCGTGCCTAAGAGGAAAATGTTGGGTTTACATTTAAAGACAATTTGGAAGCTAATATGTCTTACAGAAAGTACTACAATTGAAGCCATGTAATAAAAACATAAGATGGCTGGGAAGGAAGAATTACCAACAGTTTTCAGTCCCCATATATCAGAAATTGAATGACTCATTTGTCTGCTTTCTTCTCTTGAATGTCATCAGCTACAGTGCCCTTAAAAGTGTGACTTCTGTGCAGACCACCTGAAGGCTGCCAAGGTTTTCCATCCCTCTGGCATTCAGGGTCTATGGGGCATCTACACTATAACACAACATAGATATGTCTGCAATAAAAATGTCTTGCCTCCAATCCTTTAACAATTTTATCTTGCTGCTCAGATTCTTGGCTTGGTTATGTTTCTTCTTAAGCCTTGTTTTCTCATTCTCGGTCTTCCTACTCTCCAGACATGCCTGGATTTTCGAGAGTTCAGTTGTAATATACATGGCTGTGACCTTGTTTCTAAACTGCTATCCCAGCTGCTTCAACTTGACTTCATCATTGGCCTCTTCTGGCCAGACACATAAATCTCATATGGTTTCCTAACTTTGGCTGTCTTATATATGACATCTGTCTAGTTGGCCTCCTGGCCTGTCAGCTCATTTCTAAGAAAGCTTTCCTCTAGTAAGTGATGGTTAGTGATTCTAATCCTAGTGATTCAATAAATGCAAAGCAGATGTCCTACATAATTATACATGTATAGTTACTAAAACTCCTTAAGTTATTTCTCCTATTAGAGATATGTTTCTTGTTTTCCTAGGAAAATCATTGTCTGATTTCCATAGCAATCATGCTAGAAATTTTGATATTTGGAGAAAAAAATAAGACAATAATTTGCTGACTGTTTGATTGGATATTCATTCCCAGAATGGATTTCAGAAACTTCCCTTTCAAATTGGTTTATTTTTACACACACACACAAACACACACACAAACACAAATGTGTATGTGTGTATGTATGTATGTGTGTAAATGCATCATGCTTATATTTCAATAAATATACAGTTAATAATATATTATGAATAGTCAATGATTTGTTCAAAAGCAAAGAACTGTCAAAGCAAAGCCCATGTACCTAACAGGCTGGGGAACATATATGACCATGATTTTCTGTTTTATTTAAACTTAAAACATGCTAAAGAAGTGAACATTGAACACACAAAAATTTTATCTTTTAGAAGAGTTAATCAACCATATATTCATCTTTATTGGTATACAAGCACACATACACACATACACACACACACACACACACACACACACACACACACACACACACGTATGTGTGTATACTCAAAGTGATATAGAGTAAACTCAGGGTCTTGTGCCTGCTAGGCAAGTGCTCTGGCACTGTGCTACATACACTTAAGTCCATATCATACATGTCCCTTTTCTCTCCCTCTGTCACCTTCAGCATCTTGCTTCAGATCATAAGCTCAGTGTAAAGTTTTGAACTACTTAGTCTGCCATCAACAAGAGACAGATTCTTTTCTTACTAAAATGTAGCCCAAATGATTTATGCTTTCCTGTTGTAATAATTAAAGCATCTTCTCAATAAAACCAATAACACTAGCAAACTTGTTCAACAATAGACAATACAAAATAAACTAAATGCTAGTTAATTTAAAAAATAATGTATTTATGTAATTTTCAGATAATGGAATAAAAATAAACTGTAGAAATACTCTGATCTCTGGGAACAAATTTAGTCTTATTTGGCAGTATGTCGGCTTTAGTCAATTATAGAACTGAGTTATGCATTTTATGATTTTATGTAGGACCATATAACAGGTGTGTGTGTTTGAAAGAAATCATATGAATGTTGGGGCAAGAAAAGATTGAATGTAAGTTAGAAAAGACAAGTCCACATTCTTCTTTAATTTGAAAAGAATTCATCCCTTGAACCTGACACAAAATAAGAGTGAATGTACTATAGTATTCAAGGATAAGGGGATAGGGGCGGTTCTGCATAGTAAAGAAATCTGATCCTTAGACTCAGAAGAAAAAAACCTCTTCTTTCCATCCTTCTAGAGTTATCTCTCCTTAGTACTAACTATAAATTATTGTTTCTTTGTAATTTGGATATTTATAGTTATATGATTGATAGGCATCTAAGAACCATAACTCTGCCATTTAACTTAGCCTCTTTCTCCTTTCATTGGTTAAGCAGTACTAAAAATAGCAGAAAAACATATTCTTGTCTTACTCCTCTAGCACTTGAAATTATGATTAAATTACCTGGAGATACAAACATCTTAAGGAGTATTTAAGGTTGTGGCAAGTGAGGAATACACACACATAGCTGTGATTAAGAAAGTGAGTTAGGTCATGTGTGATGTTCGCTATGTCATAATCTTAATGTGGTAAATATTTGCCCGTGATCAGAATAAGATGCTGCTTATTTAGAATAGAAACACTTTGCATTCCACACTCTGACAACTGTTTAAGCATATTTTGAAAATAGTAATTCATAGGGATGAAATTTAGTGTGGCTGCCTAACCTCATATAAGCAAAAATGTTTCCTAAATTTCTGTGACTTAAATATCTTCCTGTGCGTTTGGAAGTGAGCTACTGAGTGATATGGCAAGTAGTGACTTGTGTCTCTCCTGGTTTCATTGGACGGGTCCATTTCTCTTTATGTCATCTCCAAACATGAAAATAAGACGTTTTCCATTTTCCCAGCAATCATTCTGATTACATCCAATTAGGTCTTCCCACTTAAAATGAAATAAGGAGATTACAGTTCAACCCACCGTACTTGCTCGTGTGCGTGTGTGCAGTTGGTGCATCTGTAGGTTTGGATATGCACACCTATGTTTGAATATGTGGAGGCAAGAAATAGACTTTGGAGGATTCTCATTGCTCTCCACTTTGTACTTTGTATTTGCATTTTCTCACAGAATCTTCAGCTTTCCCTTTTAGCTTGATGAGCTAGAAGGTGAGGTCCTAGGATTCACCTGTGTCCCAGTTGCTCCCCCATGCTGGGGATTACAGCTGCATCACATCCAACCTTTAGGTCTGAGCACAGATCCTCATGTTTATACAGTAAGCTTTGTGTAGTGAGCTGTCTTTGCAGTCTCCAACCACTGGTATTTAGTTCATTTACAAAATATTTGCTAAGAAATGTTAAAAGAAAACAAAGTGATCTGTTGTTCATGTTCAGAAAGGACCCACCGGAAAATCTAGAAGGAAACATGAAATGTCATTTCTCACTTATAGTTCCAACATCAATTTAAACAAATACCAGAAAACCATTGGATTAAAAACGTATTGAGGTAAATGTTTGACTTGCGTGGCACCAAGTTCATTGTATGTGACACATATATATGCACCCATTTTGAAGTGATATGATTATCACTACTTCCTTGCAGGAATCAAAGCTTTGGCATTTCACTGCTATAATATGATAAGAAACATAAACATTTTTTTGAAGGGAGTGCTTAAGCCAGGGCACTGGGTGGGAGTCAGATGACACCTTGCTTTATTCTGTTCCTTTTGAATTCTTACTTATTTTACATAGATATGGATATCACACTGTCTGTAAAAGTGTGCTGTTTTTCTTTTCTAGATCCTTATTAAAAGTTACAGCTCAGAAAGACTTTGTCAAGTGACATGATAAGAAAGTTGAAGCAAGTCCACTGAGGAGAAATGTGTCCAATCTACATCTTTTGTGACTATTTTTCTTATTCCTTGATTTTATTCTTTTGATTTCTTTAACTCTTTATTCATTTAATTTCCTCACTCCTTAGTGAGCATTATAAATAACTGAGAAACAAACCTTCTTTATGGAAACATCTTCACACACACACACACACACACACACACACACACACACACACACACACGGTGACAAATAGCAATGAAAAATGATCACATTTAAATGTCTCATATCCACAAACATAGTTTCAGTCAAACTGTATGACACGTTTATTTCCCTAAGTGCACAGTAAAATTCATTTTAAGCAGGAATCACAGCTTAGTCTTGTCTTTCTCTAATCCATGGAGCAGAGTCTGGCAAATGAATAAATGGTGCTTAATACTCATAAAAAGGAGGGTTAAACCTGTGTTCGTTTCCTGTAAAAAACTTGCAAAGCCCAAAGTAGTAATGCAACTAACACACCCCGCTGGTTGCAAAGATCTCTGTAAAAGGCATACTGCATTTCCCCTTCAATCCAACAGACAGAGCAATTAGCCAGTGATAAAAATGGCCCTAATCTCAGCAGTTATTTGATGATGACCTTGTTTGTTCCGATGTGGACTCCTGGTTCACATTTTATTACCACATCTCACAGTTGTGTCTTGGTGACACATAGAGCCCAATTTAGAGTTCAAGATTGTTTATCAACTTCATAAAGAAATATGCCACTGTGAATATGAAAGCCGGGATGAGGCTCATCTGCAGACAGTGACAACATTCTCAATTAAAAATAATTGGAACAATGAAACCATACTCAAAGGTTCAACAAACGGTGGGGTGTTTGGTTTTATGTGACAAATTAGTAGTTTTGAGGGTACAGAAGTCAAAGGGAATGACAAAGAGCTCTGGGTTGTGTGTGTGTGTGTGTGTGTGTGTGTGTGTGTGTGTACATACATTTTTTTTCTTATCTTGCTTATCAACAAAAGTATGCTGAGTTTTCAAAATCTGGTGAAGATACTAGGGAGCTGTAGTGAATAAAAAATGGATAGAACTGAGAATCTCGTTCTCTGTGAGGGTGGGCCTGCTAGCCCAATACAGTTTTTATTTATTTATGTATTTATTTATTTACTTATTTATTTATTTTTGAGATTGTGTGATGTAATACAAAGACAAGTCTAGGAGATCCTGACATCTCTTGTAGGCATCTTTCTGCTTCTAGTTCTTGATAAGCACTCTGGATGGGGGTCTTATGAACATTAGACCCTCCATTGCCAAACCTCTGAGTGTGCACACAATGTTCGTGGAGTGCCCTGCTCCCGTTCAACCTTAGCTTCTCAGTTCTTGTTATTCTCACTATTGAACTCTTTGTCACCAGAAAGTTTTACTTTTTTTTCATGATATGTGTATGCTTGTGTGTGAATGAGTGTATATACGTGTGTATATGTATGTTTGTATGTATGTATAAAATTTCACTATCTATATAAAGTCTAGGGACAACAAACAAGAGAAAACATACCATGTTTGTCTTTCTGAGACTGAATTAATTCATTTAATGTGATTATCCTAAGTCATATCCATTTTCCTAAAATGATCTAATTATTTTCCTTTGGGTGTATATGTACATATACCTTGTATACTTCTCGGATGCTGGGCAGGCACCTAGGCTGGTTTCATAAGTTAGCTGTTGTTAAGATTGCTGGAGTAAACATTGATTTGGAAGAATCTCAATGATGGCTTGGAGTCTTTTAGTTAGATATTGCAGAAATAGTACAGCTCAGTCTATGTAGGGTTTCTCATTTATTTAGATTCAGAGTATGTATTTTAGAGGAGTTACCTAAAATACTTTGAAACATCTAGTAATATATAGAAAATTATGGGAGACATTTACCTGGTGGATGCCATTCAGGAAGAACTGTGGTGGGCAAGTGAGCTTTCTGGAGATGGTACACCATTTTTGCACAGCGGTGATAGATGTAACTAGGAGGGGCAAAGCCCTGGGGGTTCATCTTTGTATGCTTCTTACTGCTGGAGTGCAGTCTCAAGTATATCATTGCTATTTAATCCAGTATCTAGCATGATATGAATGTATATGTGGAGACCCACACTGCCGATAGTCTGTTGTGATTGCTTCCTGAGGGATAGCTAACAATTTTGGGCAATTTTTCTGAAGATCAATATGAAGACAAACATTGATAGAATAACACTGTTTAGATGAATTAAAAATTTTACAGAATTCCTAATTTGGTTTAAATATCATTAAGAAGTTAGAGTTAATGGTGGAATGTTTAGAGAAATGGTTGAGGCTGTTTTGCCAGAAAGATGTAATAAAAATACAACTAAGAGTAAAACATGCCCCCCCCTTGTGGAATGGTCAGGGCTGCATAGGGTAGAAAAAGAACCCAGTGAGTTTTCATGCATTACAAGCCCATAGTTGTACTTGGAAAAGAAAATAGGCTTGAAACAAAATAATGATCAAAGAAAACATTCATTCTAGGTTGGATCTGAGTTTCTCGTTCTTGTCATCTAGGGATGTGGTCTCAGGTTTCAGTTTGGTCTGTGAAAAGACAGGGTTTTGAATAAAGAGTGAATAATTTTTTTATGAGTATAAGAATAGAAAACAGATGAATATACAGTTTAGCTGAGCAAGACTTCAAAAACAATACATAAGACAGTTGATCTGTTTCTTGGTAAATAAAAATTGTTGTCGACTAAGTGTATGGAAAAACTTCCTACTATATATTCAGCTTGCTTAAACTTTGTTAATCAATGATGAATGAATTATTGCTTTGGGGTTATGATGAACTTTTGAAGAGAAATATAGATGTGAAATATTCAGTTAGGTATGAGTTTCAAAAGAAGAATATATAATCAATAATTCTATTGTAATTTCCTTATCTTTAATGATTTAAATCTGCTTTGAGGATTTGTAGTGGTTGTTTTGTGAAAAAAAAAATATATATATATATATATCTTGTGACTATGAAGTAAAATCTTTTTTTTTCCTTACACAGAGAATATTTGTCTTAGATGGTATAAAAAAGGCTTAGAGAAAAAAGTAAAATTGTGGGAGTTTGGTGAAGCCTTGCTTCATCTACCAAGTTTGTGTTTGTGTGTGTGTCTCTCTGTGTGTGTTTTCCTCCCTTTTCAATGGCCACAAAGAGTTTTTCACCAGCCCTAGAGAATTAAGTTTTACTCCCTAAGAGAAAAGCCTGATGAATGATTAATCAGACTCCATGCCCCTCCTCAGTGTACCTGAGGAAGTTACTCAAACAATTCCCATACAACATTTAAATGGAGTCTATGTATCTATTGATATATCAATCTGTCTATCTATTATCTGTCTCTTCATTATTCTTTATGGTGGAGGTACTGTCAAAATATTTATTTTGACTTCTAATTCTCTTCAGGATAAATCCTTTAAAATCAAAAACCTAGAAATATCTTTTATTTTTTCTAATTTTCACAAGTTATTTTCATCATTTCTTTTCTTATTTACATAATAGAATTGTTGTTTATATATTATATATATTTATATATACATATATATTATATGTAGTATGTGCTATATGATTGTCTCCATTTTCACGTGGTAATTTTATATACATTTTATATACATATATACTTTATTTTATATACATTCATTATACTTGTATACTCTGTAAAGAATTATTTTCAAATATGATGTATATCATCATCAAATAATATTAAATTGCATATGGAATATAGTCTTAATATATCAAATAAATGATTTTACAGAACAAGGGAAGTCAACTCTAGGCCTGAAGCTTTTTTAATCTTCCAAATTTATCAGAAGTATTTTTCTAAGATACACAGAGAAGATACAGTTCTGTAGTTTCTGTAGCAGCCACTGCAGACCATAGAAGAAGCCAGACACATCTCCACAATGTTAATTTGTATTTATGTATTTGCTGCTTATTTGGGACAAAGTTAAAGAAAAATAATAAAAATGCCTTTAGTGAATACTGTATATAAAAAATGTAAATCTTGAAACATATAAACAAAATAAGACTAATCGAATTAAATTATGTACCACCTTTAAGAAATGGCTAAAGGGAAGTGCATTCACTTTGAAAAAAAAAATGAACCATTTTGTATGCAGTTTCTTGGCATGCAGCCATGTCAATGTGGGGTTGTTATATGATAAGACTTTTCCTGGTAAGACAGCATGCATAATTACTCATCCCAGATATGGAGCCCATGATAGCTTGGTGAATCAATGGTTTTACTGGGTTTACTTTGAGCAGCAAAAATGAAACAAAGATGGCTGTATCAACCAAGCCCACCACAGCATGAGTGATAGATCACAAAAACTGGGAACCTGGTAAACACAGCACAAAGCCAGAAGGTCACTCAACAGGTTGGAGTGTGTCCTTTCAACATGACTCAGCTGGTCTAAACCTCTTCCAGGCATTTAGTCTGGTCTGGGTCTTCACAGCTGTGCTTTCCTGAGAATCTTCTTAGCAGCTTGGATTGTATGATTGATTCTCTGCAGCATTTGTTCTTTACTCTTGGTTGGGAGGGGTTTAGTGAATCTGGTCAGTTTCAGGGACTTCCTGAAGCTATTTTGAGTTGTTTATCATATGTCCTAATGAGTTTCTCTGTGAGACAGAATGTTTCAATTTCAGAGGAAACTGATACACACAAGGATTATACAGATTAATCACTGTTTAGTCCTAGAAAGTTAGTGTGAGGCTGTTATACATATAATTTCTAGTTTTCCAAGATTTCCTTTGCAAATATGGCCATGCACAGTTTTTAGGTCAGTCCAAGCCAGTCCATGTGTATTCTGGGTAGGCTTGGATTGCATCAGTGAAGTTATCTATACTTTTATTCACCAGTTTGGCTTATTCTTTGACAACTTTTCGAAGTGGTCAGATGTTGCCTCCATCCAGGCTTTCATGAACTTTATCAACACCTAAACCTCTGTAAACCACTGGAATTCAGTCAGATTTCTAGAAACTCAACAGGTGTGAACTTGCCTCTTCACACCTTATCCCACTGACCACTATCAAAGTCCAACTCTCCAGGGTTCTAACGCTCTCTCCTTCTCACACAACCATTTAGACAATATGCATAAACAATAAATAGCACTCAGTGCTTGAGGATTCTGACACCTCTTCATGAGATAGACAATGGAGAACCTAGTGCTATTAAAACTCAGGTTTCACTCCCTATGTTTAACATTTACCAAATAGATGCCAATTTGGATTTATAAAGTCAATTCCCTTCCATCTTCCATAGAGCTGTGCCCACAGTCTGTAGCCTAACATGGCAATCTGCAGATAGCTGTTTGCCACCTGTTAAATCCCGGAAGGGCATGGCAAATTTGGAAACAGGTATGGATGAAGTGATGGATTGAATTCCAAAGCCCTAACCAAGAAAAGGCCGCTCCCAAAGGAAAATGTCTTTCTCCACACAAACACAAGGAGAAAGACAGGCCTCGGATCTAGAATTTATCTATACCACTGCTTACTTGAAGGTACAGAAAAGCAGCTCATAGAGCCTTTTGATAACATAAAACTGAGGGAAATTATCCAGACCTAATTAAAACCCGTCTCTGCTTATGCTCAGTTTAAATACACAAACTGAAACCCACAGAAGACCTTGCCATTGTCAAAATCCATTTTCTCAGACATAACTCTCCAGATAATATACACAAACTTAGAAAGCTATGTGAAGGATACATTCCCATTTCTTGTATCTTATTAATACCCATTTTACTAAATAAACTGCCCCCTTGCTTGCATTTGGCAAGAGAATCTGTCGGAAAGTGAGAAGTAGCCTGGTTTCTGGTCTAGCACAGGCTAGAAACCACCAGGTGATCCTGAGGGGCACCAGGTGGGACCCAGGTGATCTTAAGGGACTGCAGGTGTTTCACCAAGCTCCCAGACTCTAGGCTCCTGACAAGAGACTGTAGCCCTCCATAGATTTATGTCTTTCAGTCACATAAGGTCAAAGCCCCTACTAGCCCCTCCACAGGTAGAAGGCATGACTACAGGTCACTTAGCCTCAAGACAGATCTCCATATTAATGAGGTACCTAAAGGCCAGAGGGCTTAGCCAATTAAACTTTCCTTCCTGGACACTCAGCCTGGCAAGAGATATTTAACCTCAGGCCCGCCCTGAGAAACTGGGGTACAGTTTTTCTTCATCTATTCTCCAGACAATAAAAGCCTGAAAACCATGGGCTGTTTCTCTTTCATCAGGACCTGCTGTGGGGAAGAATGGAGAAGGCCTTCACCTACAGAGCCACCGTTTAATCTCCTGCAGAAGACATCTCTGCGTTTCCAGCCAAGGGGAACACCAAGCCAAGCAAGCCGACCAGAAACAAGTCAAAGCAAACTGACCATTGCGACAAGCCAAGCCAAGGACTGTTCCCCAAGGGGCGCAGCCGAAGCTTCTCTCTTTCTCTCCTCATCGGCCGCTGACCAGTCCAGCCCATGAGCCCCTACTTCGTATTCAGCTCTTCTGTGGCTTCCAGTGGCTTCTGGGTACCCAAGAGCCTGAGAACCGGATGGTTCCCCGCCCAGGAAACCCCTACCCCAAAACCAGCTCTGGCAAGCCCTGAAACCTCAGACTGTGCTTCCTCACCCCTGTAGTGGAGTCCCTCCAACCCCGCAGTGGCTTCTCACAGCCCAACACCCGTGGAGCCCCTAGCCCCATCAAGAACCCACAATCACAACCTGATAGAAGGATTTTAGATAAAGACACAGCTGATCACCCTACATTGTCTCTGGGTATGACATTTTGATTAAACCTGAGCCAAAGGGCAGAAGTGACTATTGGAATTTCTAGGCCACATTCTTAAAAGGAAGCTGCATACTCTGCAGTTTAAATTTCATTTTCCTATTGGCCGTTATGCTGAGAGGAAGTTTGAGTACTCATTGTATCTCCAAGGATAAGCAGGGTATGCCTGATAAACGGTAGAACCATAAGACAGAAGAGTTCATGGGATGCCTAGGTGTTCTGAGTGAAAAGAATTATTCCAAGTGATTAGACTTTTCTCTTAAGCATAGGCATGTGAACGCAACATCAATCTTCTTATTCTGCTTAAACTGTTTTATTGGACTTCTATTAAAGTGGGCAAACTGATGTAGTGTTCTAGCCTGTACTATTGGCTTGGAGAGAGCAAAAGTTATAGAAGTTGGGAAGTTACACTGTCAAGAAAAGACACTTTATGGGGACTACACCTGCACAAGTAGTGCGTGCTTTATGATGGAAAAGATACAAATAAATTCATGCCAGGATTTTTACTGCAAATAAGTATTGACTGCAGGCCAGAAGTCTCTTTGGATAAACACAAAATGTCTGTGGAGAGATGTTTACTTTAAAAGAAAACAGACTACTGAAAGTCACTTAACAACAAATGATAAGTAATGCCTTGCAAAGTGATACTTTCCAGTACAGAGAGACCTAAGGGAAGAAACAGTAGCCACAGAGGCATCCTATCACTATGGAAATAACAGCAACAGCTTTGGGGTACATCTTAGAAATATCACTGAAACACAAATCCAGATGTCATCACAGAGCATGATGGATTTATTGTAGGCAAACATGATTTGGAAAATATTATTCACATTTTAGAGCATTTTATGAGTTTGTGAAATATCTTTTTAAAGATTTGTTATTGTTTACCTGTAGCTGTGTGTGTGTGTGTGTGTGTGTGTGTGTGTGTGTGTGTGTGCAGGTATGTCCATATGAGTGCAAGGCTAGCAAATATAAGAAGAGTACATCAGAGAGGGATCCCCTAAAATTGGAGAACAGGTGGTCACATGATTGCGATCCACTCTTTCTACATGGGTTCTGGGAACTAACCCATGTACATGCTATAAGACCATGATGCAGTCTTAACCCCTGAGCTTTTTCTTCAGCCCTGCAAGTTTTATTTGCACATAGCTCAGACTATGTAGATTTATTTTCACTCATGAATTTTGACATTTTCTATAGAATCTTACTTTGGCATGAATTTCTGATGTAGCACCAAATACTCTTTCTATTATTAAAAGCTGCACAGCTGCATTTTTATCTTAATGAGACAAAATATATTAATGTTGCCATTGCTATCACCAGTTTGCATTCAGTTACAGCAAAGGAACTGGTGATAATATTTTTTCTCATTTTGCTGCATAACTAAAGTTTTTGTTTGACATATATAAGACTGAGAGCAGTTATTCTAGATACTGGTAGCCCATTTTATATGTTCTGGTTAAAGTGATATTTTAAATGAGATTTTATACAAGTTTAGAGCATTTGACAATCCCTAGACCTAGTTGTCAAGATCGAAAATTAACACTCTACAAATAATATTTATCTATTCATCAACTGTATTATTTGCCCTTCAGTAATATAACACTTAGGGAGCAGGGGATATACATTCATGCCAACTTAAAAAGAAAATGTCATATTCATAATTTACCTAATATTTTCCAAGTATCTTTCAGACTAATAAGTCTTCTGATCCTAACATCTTTAAGTCTTGTAAATCTTGAACATGTATGTTGCTATCACCAAAAGATGGAGATTTAGATGCTTTAAAAGTCATATCATTTTCACAAGATCACAGAGAAAATATCGGTCATAAGTTAGGTCAAAACCCAGACCCATTGAGCATTATACTTTAAAACACATTCAACTGGCTCAATGCTGTGTAGGTAACTACAACTGATGTTGAATTTATATGTGTAATCACAGTGGTATGCCCAGAGAAGGCATGCTTTCACGGTCCAGCATCTCCATCCTCCATTCTCTTGCTTTTGCAATTTTTCTGGCCTCTCTCTCTCTCTCTCTCTCTCTCTCTCTCGCTCTCTCTCTCTCACACACACACACACACACACACACACACACACACACTTTCTCTCTCTCCTTCTCTCCCTTCATCCCTCTCTCTTTCTCTCTCTCTTTCTCCGTGTGTGTGTGTGTGTGTGTGTGTGTGTGTGTGTGTGTGTGCGCGCACAAGCGAGCATATGGACAGGGTTCATGTCAATAGATGTGCTATCTGTTGGAGAGCACTCATAGTAGTTGCCTATACTGCAGTGGATAACACCATAACCACATGTTTATGGACAGCACTAATTGGACTTCCTGAAAATTCAGAGATGAAATTCTTGGGCAAAGCTAAATGCATTAGGAAAGCAAAACTTTTGGCTATTTGGAAGAAGAATATTGCACAGAAGAGAAGCAAAGACAAAAACTCTGAAACAGTGTTGTTGATAAATTCAAACCACCCATAGTTCAGTACCAATTGGGTTGGAAGAGAAAAAAAGATATTGGAAAGATGTCTGGGACCAAGAGACCATGTGCAACACTTCACATTTGACAGTGGAAGAGGTATAGATGCAAAGGAAAGTTTGAGCTAAACATGAATAGAAACTCCAGGAATAAAGAAACTGATGTACTCACTGTTCACAATAATATATTTGGCTTTCAAGATAGTGAATGCAAACAGGAGACTGTTACACAAAGCAAGTCTTCCTATAACAATAACACAATAATTATGCCAAGTCAGACATCTTTTAGTTTGCCATCTTAATATATCTACTCTTACTCTAACTCATGGAACATCTTTATATTAATTTGAAATTGAGCGGTGAGGTTTGAAAAAAACCTGTCCTGATAGTTGCTGATTCTGATAAAAGTAGCTTTTCAAAGTCCTACAAAGGGAAGTTACCAATTCCTTTATTATTTGATTTTTATATCTCACTATTCTTGGATCTTGTGTCATTTAATTAGAAGTAATTTGATTGAAACAAAGAATTAACAATGTTTTTTAGTAGGGTCACAGTGTAGGCTGCGCAAAGTGTGGTATGTACCAACATCCACAGTACTTGGAGGCTGAGGCAGGAGGTTGATGCATTTGTGGCCATCTGAGTTACTTAGTTTCAAGATAGCCTCAACTATATAGTAAGGCTCTGCCTCAAGAACATTAAGTAGTAAGTACAAATATAAATAAAAATATAGAAATTAAAAACTATATGCATTAGATTGTTGAAAATGTTGGCAAACTATGGAGTTTTACCTGTCTTTTAATCATTTTAGAAATTACTTATTTCTATGTTTTCAAATTATTTCTTACTATTTATATAATATTCAGGTTTTGAATAATGTACAGAAAAATTCTATATTCCAATTTTTGGAGTATATTAATTAATTAATAATTTACACCTCAAATGCTGAAAAATTTTAAGTAGTACTCTATTCAAACAATCTCTCTCACAATTAAAAAGTTGATATTTTTAATAAGTAACAACTTGAAGAATAAGTATTTTATATTTTAATTATTTAGTGGAGAGCAGGCAGATTTGAAACTTTTCCCCTGTGAACTTCCAGCAATCATTATCATTTGGTGACAATTTAATTCGCATCTGATAGTACTTTTGGTAGACTTTAGAGGTTAATCCTCTGGGCTGGCGTTGGTTCTTAGGGATGTAAGCCAGTTCTCACCATGTACCAGAAAAGACCTCATAGAACCACCTCACTGAGCAGCAGGCAGATAAATCCAAAGAGTGACAATCTCATCTTTTCTCATTCTTTTTCAGACTCAATAGCAAATGTCACATAGATAAAGTTAAAAAAAAACAAAAAAGATCTGCAAAGAAAGTCAAAAGATAACACCTAGCCAACAAGGTGAGCTTTCCTCCTAATGATGTGAGAGCCACAGGAGCCTTATCCTGCTCTTAACAAGTTGTAAGAAATTCTGCTTAACACTCCACCATAGAGCTGTTATTTTCCCCCACAGCAGGCACTATGTCTTTAAGACACATAGAAAATAGACTTTTTATTCTCAATACAGCCAACATGACTTTTGTATATGAAGAATAGAATAGAAGTCAGAAAGTCTGTAGAAAAATTTTACATAGTTTTAAAAGATCTAATGTGCATATTTTTAGATATTCATTTTTTTTAAATAACTTGGATGAAGAAAAATATTTAATGTAGCTCTGGTACTGTTCCTCCAAATAAAGGTTTAATAGACATCTTCAGGATAGAAAATAGAGCAAGAAGGTGACCTCTCCATGTTATATTAGTTCACCAAATGCAATCATTTTCTAGCACCAATACCAAGTATGCTCAACCTCCCCAAAAGAAGCACAGCACTGGGAATGTGTATACCCAACTCCAATGCACCTGACTGTAATAAATAATAGAACACTCAACACTCAGTGGTTTATACACAGTTTCAATTAGTCAATAACTGTTCGAGCATCATACTTTGAACCAAGTACTTGAGGGCTGTAAGCACCAGCCAGTGAACAGAATTTAATAATAACAAAAGAAAACATTAGTTATTTTTCCTGAAAAAGCACAAAGAAAAAGTAAATGAACAATCTCACAGATATTCATAGTTATATTTCAAACAAAATCAATTTAACGTAGTCTATCAGATAAGTTGTCAGATGAGTAATCTGCTGGTATACTTGGACAAGTTGACCGTTTCTGAGTGAAACTCATTTTTATATTATATATTAGTTGTTTTAGTAAACAACTACTAGTGAAAACAACCTAAAGCTGTCACAAGTGGAGTAACCCTGGCTCCAAAGAATTTTTCATACTCTGACCCGGCAGTTGAGTGCAAATGCAGAAGTAGCCAGTTCAAAACCAAGAGGGACTAACCAGTAGAATGATCCCAACAGCAGACACAGGAAGACCACTGTGTTCAGATTTACCCAGTTACAGTATTGGCATGGATAAAGATATGCAAAAGTCTTAAGTGAGGGAATAAGGCACTTAAAACAATGTGACAATTCTTAAGACAGCTGACCATAAATCAAGACTTTAAAATGCTAGAAAGACATTAAAACACTAGAGTAAGAAACCACCCTCCCCATCCAATAATCCAGTTTCAAGGTATTCTTAAAAGAAAGAGGAAGGAGAAACAGAAAATAGAGTGGAAATGTCTGGAAAGATGAGCTGTCACAGTGTGCAAGATGGCTTGCTGCCAACAACAATGACTTGAGTGTGAATCTTGAATTCTACATGGTAGAGAAAACTAATTCCTGCAAGCTGTCCTCTGCCCTGCGCGTGTGTACTTTATATGCATGTATACACACAAACACACACATACACAATATCAAACAAACAAACAAACAAACAAACAGAGACCCACAGTCAAAGAGAACTCCAAAGTCTTATAGAAGAACGGGATAAAAAAACTGAGAAAGCCAGAGGGGTTCAGGACACCTCAAGAAGACCGATAGAGTCAACTAACCTGGACTCATGGGGGCTCACAGAGACTGATTCACCAACCAGGGAGCGTGCATGAGACAGACCTAGGCCTCCTACAAATTTGCAGCTCATGTTCAGCTTGGTCTTCATCTGAGAAACCTCATAAGTGGACAGTCTTCATCTCTGTTCTCTGCCGTTGGATCCCCTCCCCCTGCCTGGACTGTGTGGTTGGGACTGAGTAGGAGAAGACATACCTAGTCCTGCTAGGACTAGATGGCCAAGGGCGAGGTGGTGACCAAAGAGGTGTCCCCCTTTTCTGAGGAGAAGGGCAGAGGGCAATGAGGAAAGGGATTTGTAAGGGAGGATTGGGAGAAAAGGAGGGAAGGGTCTGGGATTGGGATGTAAAGTGAATAAAATGAATGAATAAATGAAAGAATAAATGTGAAAGTAAATATTTAAATAGAAATTATTTAAGTCTAAAGACATCTTATGAAGGATACACTAAGGGAATTCTTCTAACTGTCAACTTTTGGATATGGTCCAGGGCAACCGAATGGAAACCATGGTAAATCGCTAGGCAGAAGAGGAAGTGTAAACTCTGTGTGTTGCCTTCCTGATGATGCACTAAAGGTATAATCTGAAGGATGTCATTACTATGGGTGACTGGAAGAGGACCAGGCTGACCAACAGAATATCCATTGTCTAATGTTCTACTTATCTAACTATAAATGAAAATTACTGCATTTTATTAACACCTGTAAGTCTATCTAGTCAATCAAAAGTGTGTTTCTATCATTCCACTTAAAGACACTCTAGTTGAATTAGAGAGATGGCTCAGTGGTTAAGAACATTTATTGCTCTCACAGAGGATCTGAGTTCAACTTCCACAACCCAGGTGAGATAGCTCACAACCACCTGTAGCAGAAGCTCTAGGGAATTTGACAATGTGACACTTCCTTCTAGTCTCCACAACACCTGCACTTAGGTGCACCCACATACACACACACACACACACACACACACACACACACACACACACACACAGAGAGAGAGAGAGAGAGAGAGAGATAACAATTAAAAATGTAAAGATATTTTAGCATACTGGGTTCAGATGTTTGAAACATAATAGCTATCAATATTCTAGAAAAGTGCTGAAGTTATTCATTAAATACTCATTTGGGAATTAAATCTACGATGGGCATAAGCCCAGGGCTTACTCAGATGCAAGATTATCACAGGAAAATGCAAAATTAAAAAAAAGATGATTATGATTTCAGCAAGTTTATACTTGTACACCTGAAATATCTCATGTAGCTCTTTGCAGGTGAGTATATTTTTGAACAACAAATAAGCACTACTGTTGTTTGAAATCATTCATGCTGGCATGGACAATGCTAGAGAGAAAACAAAGGCAACATTGCCTCTAAGAAAATGAACAAAAACAAAAAGTAAGCAAACAACCCACATGATATAAGTAGGCAATAGAACTAAGTTTAGACTATTCACTTCAAGACCATGAGTTAGATTGAATGTCTACCTTCTATATTCAAATATACTTTTTTAAACATATTTTTATATTTTATATTTTTATATTGAAAAATACTTTTATTTTTAACAAGCCAACATATAGAATAAAGAATAAGAAGCTTAAGAGATAGCTCAATTCTTAGCAGCACTTGCTGCTTAAGCATAAACGTGGTATTTGGAATCTCCGCACTCATGCGACCCACATATGCCTATAATGCCAGCACTAAGAGCAGGTAGAGAGGGAGGGTAGTGGTTTGTTGAGCTACTAGATCGGCGAGAGATCCTGTCTCAAAGGAACACAGAAGAGAATGATAGAAGGCATCCTTTGGTATACACACACACACACACACACACACACACACACACACACACACATGTACATACATTGTACACATACATAACACATTCATAATGCATACACATGCAGATATCCATGCATTCCCGTGTGGAAGCAGAGAGTGATTCTGAGTTCCTTCTTCTACAACTCTCAATCACATTTTAAAATGCAAGTATTTCTACTGAATCTAGAGATTGCTATTTTGTCAAAACAAGTAGGCCAGCAAACCTGTGTGATCTAATGCTGGGTTTACAGAGGCATCCTGCCATCCCCAGATGTTTCATAAGTATGCGTATTCAAACTTAAGGTCTCATGTTTTGATTAAAAAAAAAAAAAAAAAAAAAAACCTTCACCTACTAAGACATTACCCCATCCAGTCTTCCTGAGACTCTGATACTTCTTCCTTTTATCTAACTTTAGAAGAGACTTAATCTATGACAAAGATTCAGGTAGGTAAAAAAAAAGACAACATCAATATGGAACCCTATTAAAGAAAACCTCAGGGAAAATTAGGAATAAAAACACCACAGGACCTTTAAACACAGAGGCATTTCTCTTTCGAGGGGACAATAAAGATCTCATCTTGTTATTTTGACATGCAACAAATTGGAATACACTTGGGTCAGTCACCTTGGGGTATGAAGTGAAGTGAAGTCCAAATGTCAAACACTGCCATTGTGAAGCTGACCTAAGACTGTACCTCCAGTAATCAAAATTGAGAAGCTAAAACAGCCAAATGAAAGAGCTGGATGTGGCTTTTAGCAGAATTGATGGCTTCGATTTAAGTCAGCACTAGTAAAAGAAATGGAAAAAAGCAACCGCATTTTATTGAGTTGAACTAGGACTCAAACAGTTTTGAGAAGCTACAGGTTATCCATGAATATAAATGTAAAAACCCCTAAAGAGGCTGTAGCTTATCCTGTAGGCTAAATCTGGGAAACAGATATCATTTAGATTTAAGCAGTGAGCAGTTTTCACAAGGACAGATGCGATTCTACCTCTATTCATCTATGTCAAACTATATTTGTTCATATGTTATTAGATTTACTATTTAAATGATAGACTACTTCAAGTAAATACTGTACTTTTAACCTTTTATTGGGGGTGACTGCATTTTGTTCACTCGTATGTATCAATACCTGTAAGGCTGATACATCACTCATCTCAAAAAAAAAAAAAAAAAAAAAAAAAAAAAAAAAAAAACCTTTTGAATGAGAGGAGGATTTGTTTCTGCACATTATACTGGCAGACAGTCACTTGGCTCAAACAGGATGAAACTGGCTACCAAAGATTCGAAATGACTGCTCTTGAGGATGGGAGACTGCCTGCAGGAAAAAGCCAAACACAGTGAAATGAGAAGGAAGGAAACAGAAAGCATTGTGAAGGTAACGGAATGCAAAGGGGAAGGCCAGAGGGTATATAGTAAGGTTTGTGCCTGTGTTTATATCTAGAGTGGTATATAACTAATCAATAGTAATCAATGAAGCCCGCTTTGAGAAGAAGCAGTGGATGAGTGATGGGTAATATGTGGTACATGTGTGAGGCCATAGGGGGACTTCCCATGTCCTGCTAAATTAATTACACTCAACCTTATTCCCTTAAGACAGAATCTCTCAGTGAACCCAGAGCTAAATTGGCAGTGAGCATTGCTACCAATCCTCCTGTTTCTCCCCATCTCCCACAGCACTGAGGGTTTAGGTAGGTAAGTAGCCATTTCCTGGCTCTATACATGGATGCTGGGGATTCTAACGCTGATCCTCAGACTCACACAGTAAGTGCTTTTACAAACTTGACTATCTTCCCAGACTATAACACTGGGTGGTTTCACGTCTTATAGATACAGTGTGAAGGCCCATCTTACCAGCATCTGGGAATTAGCTATTTTCTGCCATCTCCATCACTGCGACTTCTTTTTATTCCTTTATAATTAAGTGGATATTTCATTCTCAAGTGTATTTTTTGTATAGTAATCTCTTCTAGGTTATTTATATAAGATGAATTTTGCTTTATTGCCATGACTGAAAATAACTTTTGTTCTCAGCCTTCTTAGCAGTTTTCAAAGGAAAATGTGCAGCTAATTTCCAGAGATCCTATGTTTGTTGCTTTTGCTGGTTCTTGATTTATTGACTGGCCTGCTGTCCATAGGCAGAAGTTCTGTCTTCTGGTACAGTGGTATAGATTAAAAAGGCAAAGGCATGGAAAGAAAAAACGTTTGTGTTTAAATCTCAGAATTGCAGTGCTTGATAAATCTCCCTGAACCTCAGTTTTTCTGTCTATAATAATCTATTCCTTACCATGACTCCTGCTGCAAAAAAAAAGAAGGAAAGAAAGGAATTAAGGAAGGAAGGAAGGAAGGAAGGAAGGGAGGGAGGGAGGGAGGGAGGGAGGGAGGGAAAGAGAGGGGGAAAGGAAAGGAAAGGAAAGGAAAGGAAAGGAAAGGAAAGGAAAGGAAAGGAAAGGAAAGGAAAGGAAAGGAAAGGAAAGGAAAGGAAAGGAAAGGAAAAAGGAAAGGAAAGGACAGAATGAGGAGAAACTTTGCCATAGTTTTCCATAGCTGCATATCTGTTGGGTACATTAATGATGAGGTTTGTAATGAAAGACTTCTTGCTTATATAAATATGATGAAAAATTCATGAGCAAAACTCAAAGAGCAGAGAACTACAAAAATATAGAGATGGAAAACTTTGTATTATTTTTTAATGTAGAGGTAAGACTAAGAGTATAAATTGTCAAGTATATTTTTATCAGAATTCAAAAGTAGTTCAACAAGCTGAAATAGTGACTGGGACCTGAAGAGGTGTTGAATGGGTAGAAAGTAAAGCTGGCAGTAGCTCTGAACGGCCTGGAGGCTTTCAATTGACCCCTCATCTAATGAACCAGCAATGATGCTGAATTAGAGCTAGTGAGAATTGTAAAATGCATGAAGCCCCGGATCCAGTTCCTAGCACAATACACATGTACAATCAGCAGTGTGTTTTCAAAGAATCCTTTGCTTTGGGCTTTGAAAGATTTCCCAATCTTTCCTAATCAGCACTGATAAAAAAGGAAAACAGAGAAAGTGACAGCCTACCATTGTGTGGTTGTCACACACACACACACACACACACACACACACTCGCAAACACATGTGCTCATACACACACATACACCTACACACATGCTCACACACACTCATACATACACATGAACAGACAAATATACACTTACACGTACACAAACACACACATTCATATATACATATATACATTCAACTACACCCTATGCACCAAGGAAATGTGCTAAGAAGTATACAAGTTGCCTCACAAAGCTGTAAGAAAAATGAATAATTTCCATTCTCAAAGTTGTAAGACATTGCACACCAGGGAAGAGATAGTATGAAAGAAATACTGAGTGACGAGTCTTTCCAGAAATCTCCTACTTGTTCTGTGAGTACTGTGTTTTCTTTTAACCCATGGTCCCTCCTGGTATAGGCTAGTTGCATCTGGACTGTATATTCTGGTTTCTTATGTCTCAAATGATTCCCTTCTTCAGGCAAACTGGGTGATTCAGTCATTACTCTCAATTAGCACATTGTTCATCCTAATTTGCATTGCAGGGTTTAGTGGTTTGCTTGCTTGGTTAAGTTTGCCTAGTGCAGACCAGTCAACACCTCTCAAATATGAATGGTGTGAGAAGAAAAGCAAATTAATAATATCCGTTTATAAAAGCCTAGAGATTAGCAAACAAGTGAAATATAAATGGAATTCCAGTGATGGAAGCCACTTTTAACTTAAACTTAATGAAGGTAATACCATTGTAATGGTGACTGTACAAAATGCCTTTCTCCATCTATACTTTTCTTTTTAAATTTTATGTGTGTTCTCCATAAAAATACTTTAATTTAAGAGGAGTTTTAACTTTTAAAAGAAGGTTAATCAATGAGCTAGACTATGCTAATTAGTTTAATTTAAATTGGTTGCTTATCGTATGTTTAACTATAGCTATAATCTTTGAAATTGAGGTAAATATTGATGCTCCAGAGACTCCTTGGTTCCCTAATTACCAGAGAGACAGGATAATAAAGTCTGATTGTTTTTATTATCTTTATTTTATATAAATGCAAATTATGTTAACACTTACTTTAATGGAAATGAATCTCTAGAAGAGACTAAAATACTTATAATTGTATGTTATGGATTTTAAATATATGCAGTTTATTGCATAGATGCATACATGTTTTATGTCACACATGCAATAAATTACACTGTTTTTAAATTGTATTGTGAAATAATTTTAAAAACATTGTAAGTACATGACTATATGCTTAGATCTTTGTAAATAACTAATATCTGTATAAATAACTTTGTAAATAACTAATATCTGTGTCGAGAACAGGCTATATCCTACTCTAAGATAGTTTGTATTGTATATAATGGTTGTTTTTCTGTGTGTGTGTGTGCCTTCCCCTAGGAAGCTCCACTTACAATTATCTTTGAGTTTATTTGTGGGGAAAAGAATGGCTGTAATCCTTGCATCAACCTGTGGGTCCCAACTCTTTTGGGTGTCAAAAACCCTTTTCTCACAGGGATAGCTTAAGACTACCAGAAAACACAGATATTTCCATTATAACCATAGCACGTTTATAATTATGAAGAAGAAACAAAAATAATATTGGGATTCACCATTTAAACAGAATTGTTTGAAAGGTTACAGTACTACAAAGGTTGAGAATCACTGCCTTGCATGGATTAAAAAATGGCATTATTTATCAGGTGTCACTCAAGGAACACAAACTGCTTAATGTCTTATTCCTTGGAAAAGAACTGGAGTACTCTGTAAACTTATTGTGAAAATTGAAACTGTGAAGCACATGGATATATTAAAACCTTATCAGGGGAACAAAGGCCAAGTACATATCTGGCATGCAAGACCCAAGAAGGGGTATAACTTCCTCATCTGGAGCCAATAATAAGATGAACACCTAACATTACAAGGCCAGAGCCCCACACAAACCCAACATCTGATACATGGTGTATATGTCAAGGACCAAGAAACACACTGTCTTTCCAGGGTCAGCTCAGCTGGGTCCCTTGCTTTTAGCAAGGCCTACATAGGTGCCTGCCCATCCACTTGTTCACTCCTGTAGACCTGTACCTGATTCTGTCTTTCACATTGTAGCAAAACTCAGCAGCTCCACTCTTATCTGATCCAGCAATCGTTCCCTCCCAGCACTGGTCTGGCTCAATATCTTATCAGTTAAGATTTACTGTCAGTCAACTTCTGGAACTTTTAGAGTCTACTGAGCTTATTAAATTAAATTTGTATTCATTCTGTAAATCGTATATATACTGTGTGATGTGTGATATGAGAGTTAATACTAGTAATTTAGTAATTAAGATTGGAATAAAAAAACCTGCATTCACCTTGCACAGACTACTGAGGTAGTCAGGGTTATAAGGTAAACTGCTGTTATTCACGCTTCTGCATCCTGTGAGTTCATTGTTATTTAATAACTTCTGGTATGATGAGAAGACACAGACTTCGTGTATTTTCTTGGCACAGCATATTCATGACATTTGTATTTCGTTGTTGTTGCAGTTGTAATATACCATGAGCGTCTATTGAAGAAAGAATATATTGGGGTTTAGGGTTCCTGAGGGAAAGTTCTTGATGATGGGGGAAGGCAGGGCTGTGATTAGCAGTCACAGCAATGGAAGAAGGAAGCTGAGAAATTAGACTTTCAACTATAACCATGAAGCAGAGTGTAGGCTGTGACTGAGGCAAAGCAAACCCCAACGTGTTCACGCAACGCCATGTTTTCTCCAGCAAGGCTAGACTTTCTAACACATCCTCTCTCAACAGCTCCGATAGACGGGGATCTAGTGTTCAAATAATTAAGCTCATGTATGAATATTTTAACTTTGAATCACAACAACCATGTATGGTAATATATCCCTGAAACCTGGCACATTGGATACATTCATAAAAGTGAAGCTGGAGTTCATTCTTTTTAACACTTTCATATTTCCATAGAAGTTATCAAAGGATAATCATAGTCAGACAAGCTTGTATTGTCATAGAAATCTAGTGATAGGTGTATAATCTAAATGACAATAAAGACATATCAATTCTACATAGTATAAAAGAAAAAAATGCAAAGTCAACAATAGATTAAGTGGAGAAAACAAAGAAGATGTCCCAAAAGGATGGAAAGAGCAGATCTGAAGACATCAGCACTCCACTGCCAACACTGAGACTAGCATACAACTGTGGCTGGATAAGTATTTCATAGATGATATTAATTAATAATTAATGTATTTGTTCAGAATGGAGCATAATCTCTGCTTCCAATATTAACACATTTATTTCCTTAAATTTATCTCTCAGTTTGAAGAAAAATTAATGAATGAATGATTAATAATTTAAAAATTGATGGGGTATCTAATTGCTAAACTGAAAAGCTGAGATAATGAATATTTCCCAAATGGAAAAGAATGATAAAACTCATCCTATGGATTTTATTATTTTTTATTGAATGTGGATTTGTATTAAGTTAGTGGAGTCCATCTGAGTTTTTCAGAGTTCTCTAGAGGAACAGAAATATATGTGTGTGTGTATATATAGCCAGCTAGTCCATCATGGCTGTCTACCAACAGAAATAATATATATATCCAGCTAGTCCAACATGGCTGTCTACCAACAGAAAGTCCAAGAACCTAGTAGTTTTTCAGTCCATAAGGCTAATGTCTCACTGGTCTTCAGTATATACTACAATCCAGAAGCAGTAGATTCTAATGCCAATGAAGAAATAGAGTTGCCAGTGAAAGCAAGCAGGCAAAGAGAGATAATATCCTTCTTCCAAAGCCAGCAGAAGGTATGGCACAGATTAAAAGTAGATCTTCCCACATTAAAAGATCTGAATTAAATGTGTGTCTTCTTGCCTCAAAAGATCCAGATGGTAACGAAAAAAAAATTGCTCACAGGTATACCCAGCAGCTTGGGCTTTAGTTAATTCCAGATGTTGATTGTCAGGTTGAGAACAAAGAATAGTTATCACACCATTTTGTTTGTTTGTTTGTGTACTGAGCATCAAATCCAGGGTCTTGTACCTCCTAGGCAAGCTCTCTATCACTTAGTTCCATACTCCCCTGCCCTGAAGGCACTTTTATGTATTTGTTAATCTATATGTAAATCCTGAGTTGTCTGTCCATAGTCACTGACTTATTTGGACTGGGTTGCTATCAGTTTTTCTGACTGACTTCAAGTTCTGTTGAAGACCTCAATATCCATCTTCTTACCTTTCTTAGCCTTTTCAAAATTGCTTTCAATATAGTTGTTGACTTCAATTTATCATTGTAATATTTACATTATAAAAAGATATCTACCAAGTTTCTATGTTATTCAATTAATGACACACATTAAAATTTATCTAACTCCAAATTTATATAAATAGTGACTTGCTAATATTTTGATTAGATAACTACATATTCTGGTAACACAAACAAACAATTGTCTTAATTTTGCCAAATGACCCCTAAATACTTAAAATAACACAGATGTTGTATACGTACTTGAGCTACCAACTCTATTAGGAACATAATATGGAGTTAAGGGGGTTGGGAGCTATGTTCTGTTTCCAATTATATAACCTCCCTCCTCCTCCCCTCCCCCTCCCCTTCCCCCTCTTACTCCCCCACTTCCCGTGTGTGTGTGTGAAAGAGATAGTTCATATTAGATATGAATGTTTATTGTTTTGTTTTGTTTTGCTTTTCACTACTTGTCAAGTAAGAATACCTCAATCCAGGCTACTCTCTACCTTATGTGATGACTGGATAATGTCCTTATGTTTTGAAAAAAATGCATCCAACTCTTGTGCAATTTTAGTTTCTAAGAGGTTCCATTTCAGTACCTTTTATCTGAATCAGATTTTCTTCTATTTTGAAGACACAGATTTTAAGAAAATGGGAAGGACAGGGAGGAATTGTTCTCAAGATTATCCTGGGATTCCTCAGGGACAGGGATTCCTAGGTCCCATGGGATCATGCTGGTAGAAGGGGCTCTCAGATTTCAAGTTGTTTTCCACTGTGTCATAGCAGAGAGGGTATAAGAAATTATAAAGGATATTGCCACCTGTTGTCTTCTTTCCTGTTGAGTTCGAAATATGATATGCTGGGCAACACAGACTGTTTCTTTTCTTTATAAAAAGATTCAGTTTGTTGGACTTAGCTTCATTTTAACTTTCTACTCTTTCCTCCATAACTAACTTTATTATCATAAGGATCTGAGGGAATTTCCAAAATGTCTGTCTACTCTTAGTGATTTGAAGACAGTATTCTTTATATATCTTTAATTTTAAACATTTCCCTTTATTTTCTGAGAATTTCATTCCCGTTTACAATGATACATGATCATATATAAATCCCACTTACCCCCAGGTCTTTTATGTACTATCTAAACACTACCAACATAACTTCATGACTAAGTCCAGTCCATGTTCCTCATATGCGCATGAGGGTGGGGCCATCGATAGGAGCACAGGAAGCTACCCCCACAAAAGATGGCTCTTCCTTCCTTAGCAGTATCAATTGCTAAAAGCTCCTCAAAGAGGAGGACAAGAAATCACCTATTCTATCCACACCAGCATTTTGATTGGCTTGATGGAAGGAATCCTGTGAAACAATATCATCTGGACATAGCATAACATGACTATGGAAATCATGAGCTCACAACAGCTACTCAGAACTGGTCCATAGCAAATGGAATAAAATTGGATGTAATATGTACAATGGACATTATCAGTTTTCAAGATGTTGAACAAATCTGCATTTAGAAATGTTAAAGAACTCTGTGTTGCCAAGTTAGTGTAGATGCCCTAAGAAGCAAATAATTATGATAGCTCAGAGTTAGCTAAGGGACCAATTCTAAGCTTTTGGCGCTGAAGAAAGTTGGGTTTAAATCTTGTTTGTTTCTTTGGTATGTGTGAATGTGAGCACATGTACACGTGCATGCATGCATGTGTGCATGCCTCTCTCTCTCTCTCTCTCTCTCTCTCTATCTATCTATCTATCTCTCTCTCTCTGTCTCTCAGTGTGTGTGTGTGTGTGTGTGTGTGTGTGTGCATGTGTGTGTGTATTGTTTCTATTGCTGTCACCTTGGGAGTGTCATTCAGTCCTCCTGCCTTTATCTTCTCATCTGTGATGTCTTAAGGTGATCTGAGCCAGACTCTGAGCAAGTAAGTGTTCAATACATAGAAACTATTTTCTAAATTACTGCTTTATTCATTTTTCTTCAAATACCTTACATGCTCAGTTCACATCCCATCACTGAGGGAAGTCAGGGCACAAACTTATGGAACACTGCTTGCTGGCTCACATCCTGGTTCAGGGTTAGTAAACTTTCTTGTGCAGTTCCTTCACAAGGAACAGTGCCACCTACAGTTGGACAAGCCTTCTTACATCAATTAATACTTAAGACATTCTGGCACACCTACAGACATGTCCACAGACAAATCAATGTAGGCAATTTCTCTGTAGAAGCTTCCACTCAGATGGCTATAGGCTGTGCCAATTAACAATTAAAGCTAACTAGTACAGGTAGTTATTGAGATACTCAACTTGAGCCTTAAACCCTTAAACGCTAACATGATTGAGCCTACTTCCTTGTCTGATGTCAATTTTTCCTCCTTTTTTTGATACATCCTCCTTCTTCTTCCTCTTCCTCCCCCTCTTCAGATTCCTCCTTTTCCTTCTAATCTTCTTTTTGTTCTTTTTCTAACCTTATAGCAGAGCAATTCAAAGTGTGGTCCCTTAGCAGCAACCAAATTATGAATGTATATCTTCTTTTGAAGTTTTCGTTTTAAACAAATTTGCAAGGCTCATGTACTATGCTTGTTGCTATGACCAAACTTGGCAGAAGGAACAGAAGGAAAGACGAAGGGGGGTTGTTTGTTGTTTGCTTAGTTGTCCTTCTTTGTTTTTTATTTTGTTTTCGTTTTGGTTTGGTTTGGTTTGGTTTGGTTTGGTTTGGTTTGGTTTGGTTTGGTTTGGTTTGGTTTGGTTTGGTTTTTGGTCCATGACTAAAAAAGATATGGTCTATCATGGTGGGGAAATGTTAGTGGAGTTCACAGGCTCTGAGCTGTAAGGCTGGTATTTCAAACATTCTGAAGAGTTCAAAAGAGAGGGCTTGAAATGTTGACCTTCAGCTGGCTTCTTCCTTTTGGTTTTTATGTGAAGTTCAGTCTCTACTCACAGTGAGGATGGGTCATTCCCCTTCATTTAATTCTCTCTGGGAATCCACTCAATGGAACAGTAAATGGTGTGTCTCTAGGTGATTTCAAATTTAGCAAATTTGACTACTCACTGCCCATTAATACAGGGCATAAGACACCCTGCACACAGCTCTGCTTCAAACTCCCGTTAGAGTTTCACTGATGTATACAGTAGCCCTGTGCTGCGATTGGAATTTTAAAGGCCCCTTATAAGTTCTCGTGTTCAAACCCTGGGTCTTCAGTTGGTGCTGCTATTTGGGAAAGTCATGGAACTTTTGAGAGGTAGATACTTGCTGGGGAGAGTGAGTCATTGAGCTGTCCCTTGGAGATTCATAGCTTGGCCTTATTTCCTATCTGCCTTTTGCTTTCTGGCTACAGACAGAATGTGACCAGCCACTTTATATTCCTGCTACTGTGCCTTCCTTGTGGTGATGGACTATATTTCCTCAAGCAGCAGGCAAGCCAACATAAACCCTTCCTTCCTTAAGTTGCCTCTTCCCAAACATTTGGTAAGAGCAAGGAGAAAAAGCAACGGATACACCTTGCTAGCATGAAACTCTCTAGCAAATAGACATTTGTGAATCAAAATGAAAATACAACTTCAACATCACCACGGCAGCTACACATGACAAAATAATTATATGTACACAAACATTCATTGTTAATGGCATTCTGGGCAACATAAATATTCTAGTAATATGCAAGTAAACTCATGATTGACAAGCATTATTCTAAGCATTGAAATGCTAATAATTGCTAGAATCATAGGCCCATCTACACTTCATTGCCTGCAATAAATAAGATCTGTTCTACTGTGTTTTATTCAACTGTATTTGAAATCTAGGCCAATAGCCTGGAAACTTCTTTCGTCAATCTTATTTTTTTTTTCCTTTTGAAAAAAAAAATATACTTTTCATTAAATTGCTTTGACCATGAGTCAGAAAATATCTCGTGGCCTACACCTGCAAGTACTTATCAACCTATGGAGAGAGGCAGGATGACTCTGACCTCTGCCACTTTGCTTAGGAAGCTGCCTTCCCAGAAATTTAATGTGTGGAGTCAATGGTTTCAATTTTCCTGCATTGTAGGTATCAGCTCAAGCTGGCAGCCACAGTCTTTGAGGTCAGTAGACAGTATTAATAGGCACACAGTTAGTGCTACAGCTGTGTTAATATGAAGTTTGAACCCACTGATTCAGAAAGAAATGGCAAAATATATGGGAAACTTTCTGTAACTCCTCACAGTGTGAACTTTTACTAAGGTTTTCAAAACTGACTTCGTCTTCGGCCCAACTCCTATTCCCACTGGGTTTTTCTTTCTTTCTTTCTTCTTTTTTTTCTTTTTTTTTAATGTAAGGATGTATTGTTAAGCCTTTATAAAGATTTCTTTTACTTTTTAAAGACATTCAAGTGAAGTTGTCTTTTGAACTATCACCAGATACAGATTTCCCATTAGGGGACCATGAAGTTACAAACTTTACTTTCTTTTCCCTACGGTAATACAATGGCTTATCATTCAGTTTATAAAATCCTTAATTTGGCTCCCCAAAAGAAACTGTTTTATGTGCATTGTCAAGCACCTGATGAGAGCCTGCTCATTTTAAAGCTGAGAGAATGGTTCGCTATATTCCTGAAGGGTTTAGGTTTTCAAGTCTCTTCTAATGACTGTTTCAAAACTTTGGCTTCTCGGTGGAAAACACAGACAGCTACAGTCAGAGGAATAAACTTGCCTCAGACTTTTGTGATTTCAGATTATTTTGAAAATCCCAAATAGTGTGCATTTAATGTGACATTATAAACAGAAAGAAAAATGATGAAATAAAGAATATATTTCGATAGCCATAAAGCAGTTTTTAAATTGAGTTCTGTTTATAACTTTGGCTGATATTCGCTAAAGCTACCAAAGAAATAATAAATAAATAAATAAATAAATAAATAAATAAATAAAGGCCAGGAGGATGTTTCAGTGATTAAGAACACTTTCTATTCTTGCAGAGGATCCAGGTTGTATTCCAAGAACAGACAAGAGGCAGCTCACAACCACCTTAACACTAGCTCCAGGAGACCTGACCCATGCCCTCTCCTTCCCTCTGTGGGAACTACATTCTCATGGACATACACATACAATGTAAAAAAATCATAAACACAAACAAGTAAAAATAAGTAAAAATTTGGATAGAATTTTTACAATTAGAAACAATCAGAAGCAATGAGATACAATTGCTTGTGCTAGCTACATTTTCTTGAACCTTCTGAATTCTGGTAGCCTTCATTCCTAATTGCAGTATCTAGACTAAGCCAGCTATTTTATATGGTTAATTTAAAATGAAAGTTAAGGCAATATATGCAAAGCACCCAATCCCATCCTTGCTGCATATGGTGACCTCAGTAAAAATGTTTTCATTCTCTTTTCTCTAGAACAGCATTCTCAATTTGGGATGCACATTAGAACCGCTCAGTGGACCTCTGCAAATATGGATTCTCTCATCCCTACTACCCAAGGTCTGACTGAATTGCCCTGGATTATATCCTAGATCTCTATAGTTTGTAAGTCTCCTCAGGTAACTGTAACGCAAGGTCAAGTTTCAGATTCTACACAAAAGCACCAGTCTCTGCTTTAGTCAGCTTCAGAAACACCTGTGAAGACTTCCCATTGTGGATGCCTGCATCTTTAACCATTCGACAGAATGGGGGTGATGGACTGACTGTGTGAGGAGCTTGGGGAAGCTCTTTTGGTGTCACTGTTTCAGAATTTCTGCAGACTGAGAGCTGCTGAGGTAAGCCTACTTCTCTCAGTTTCAAAATCGATTCAGGATAAGTCTCTTATATTTTTGTGACTGGATGACAGTTATGAGAGATGGGTAGGGCAAGTGTTGACAAAGCTACTTGACAGATACAAAGACTTAAATTTGGAAGATGAAATAGCTTGACCTTTAATGATAACAAGATAAGCTCAAATACAGATGTGCAGAAACAGGAATTATCACCAACTTCTGACAGCCTGGTACTGTATATCTTGGGGTTTCAATTATCTGAGAGTTAGAATGCTAGGTAGCCAAGATACTTGTCAGCAGACTAAGATACCCCTGAGAATGGAACCTTCCCTCACAAAATCATTGTGATATGAGAGACTGTCTACACTAAGACTCAGCTGATGAGGACCCTAATCTTGTCCAGCAGGAAAGACGTATAGGGACAATTACAACACAGACACTTTCAATTAGCTAAAAGAAAGAAAAGCCAGAAACGTTAGCTATGGCCATGTCATTCTCTCCCATGAAGTTGCTTCTCTTCATTCTTGTTCTCCCTAGCCTTAGAGCTGATTCTGCTTACAGGTCGCAGGTTAGCAGACTCTCTCCTTCCCCACTATGAGTTATAAAAGACAGACTGTGAGCATAGCATACACTACGGACTGCCCACCAATCACATGGCACAATGTCTCTCTCTACCTCTAAAATTCATAAGAAGAAGCCCCACTTTGTCATATGGATCTCATTTTTCCTTTGGGCCCCTACCATGCTGCATTCAACCTGTGGTGTCAATAACTCTTCTAAAAATAAATAACAGCTTGCCTCAGTGTCCAGTTTGTACCCCGAAGCCAATGTGTTCTATGTCCTCCCCCCCAAATAAGTAAGTCCCATGGATGTTTGCACCCTTTCTATGTAGCAGTGAACCCAGTGGTGGACAAAAACTTGTTTGAGACACACACCCACACTGCTTTGACAGCCTCAGGTTAGAGTGTTCTTTAGCGTCTAATTCCAAGGGTAAGTGATGGTAACTATGGTTGCTGTTATCATTGTCTTAAACTATCTGATTCTTACTCGAGCTCTAATTCTAGAAAATCCAAACTTCCGTTCTAACTCCAACTTAAAGAAGGTTATTTGGGGAATACACTGGCTCACAGAAATTTAGGTTTTCTTCTATTTGTTTAAAAAAACAAAACAAAACAAAGAAAAAACGATAAAGCAGGTGTGTCTCTGGGATCTGGTTTTGTCTTTTGAGACAAGTGTGGCCTAGGACTGACTTGCAATGAGGTTTCCTGTGTGGAGCAGGCTGGTACAAACCTTGTATCAATTCTCCTGCCTTTGCCTCCTGAACTCTGAGGTCACAGGTATGTGCCACCGACGCAGGTTTATCTCTCTTTTGATCAGCTTCACTTTGTCCTTTATGATAACGACTTATTTGCAGAGAGGCAACCTGTGTTATTTTGAGTGTAAAAATTTTAGATGTGAATAGTTAATATATAGTAAATTTAGGTGAAAGGAAAATAAAAAGGGACCACTCTGCAGAGGAAGACAGTAGATCAAGAGAGGGAAATAGGTTCTAGTGGCTGTGAAAGAGAATATGGCAAAACTGGAGACTTAGGTGGAGAGGGCGAAGAGAAGGCAACACAGAGGATGAGGAAAAAATGAAGGTTTAAATAATACTGAAGATGCTTGATGAAGCCCTAGGAAATAATAGTACTTTATTATAGGTATGATACACACACACACACACACACACACACACACACACACACACAAACACACTAGGATGTAAAATAATTTATTAAAGTTAAATCACTTGTGGTGACAATACATTGCTTCACAGTATAGATTACCTAACAAAACCCACAGTGCCAAACATGGAAAACATGTTTTCCAGTTGTTATACAGCAGAGACTATGAGACCTACTCCCTAAACAATGCAGATTACTACTGCTGCTGTTGCTTGTGCTCTTGTTCTCACTGTTGCTGTTGCTGTGGCCATTGTACTCCTGAACCAGAAAGTTCAGCCTTATGTGCAGACAACACCACACGTTATGGGCACAGGACTTGGAAGAATCCATCCAGGTCTATACCGAAAGTCTCCTTCTGGAAAACTAACTCTCAGATAATGGGGCAAAAACGAGATGGCATTGAAAATAAGTGTCTACATCAGAGTTGCTTGGAATGAATATACATGAATATATATTTTATATATGTTATATAATATACATGAGTGTATATATGCATATATGTATGAGCACAAGTATATTGCTACACTTCAAACCATTATCATGGCTAACTTCATTACAAATGTTTATCCTTATACTCATCATTAAGTTTAGCTTTTTCTTGCAGCAGATGTAGATCATTACAGAAAGCCATAGCTGGTCAAAATTTAAAGATCAACTGATGTTGGGCTGGACTCGTAATGAAACTCCTATACCCATGTGTCAGGAAATATTGCTGAAGAGAAAGCAGAAATAGCATTAGAGCCAGATGACCAGGATACCTGCTGCAAAATAACCCTTACTTTTAAAAAATGGACACAAAAAAGTTGGGAGTTGTTTGCGAGTGTTTGTGTGTGTTTGCTTATGTTTTTGAGAACCTGTGTGTATTTGTGTGTGTGTGTGCGTGTGCGTGTGTGTGTGTGTGTGTGTGTGTGTGTGTGTGCTTGTGTGTCATCTATTTGTACATATTTATATCTATTATGGGTATAATGTATAAGGTTGTATGTTTGTGTGTGTTCATGTCCATATGTGTACTTTTTTATGTATGTGATTCTGAGCTTTCTAGGCCCTCATAAATGCTAGGCAAACACTATGCCATTGGCTTACACCTTCAACCCAAGAGAACTTTTACAAATTCTCAAAAAAAATTTCAGTCTCCTTTAATGTCATAATTAATGAAAATAGTTGATAATTATTACTCACATGAAACAATGATATCTTTCCCTTTGGTTTTACACAGAGGATTCTTTAATGAGAGGTTCAAACTGACATGTTTACCATTGAAAACCTCTGCAGCTTTATCTTACCCTCATGTAATCAAGAGACAACCCCTGTACTTTGGTCTGCAACTTGCTTCTTTCAAGGCCTATATTTAGACCTGTAAGTGTATAAAATCAAAATTAACCTTTACTTGAAGATAGGAAGAAAATCTGTTGTGACATTCTTGAATAATTATTAAAAATGCATGCAAAGTGATCTCATGTATTTTTTTTACTAAATATCCTGTTTATTTAGAGTAAAGTAATGTATTAACTCTCTAATCTCTTTCCCAGATGCCATCCCTGTGATATTTGGCATTAGAACAATTCTGCCTCCCTTTACTTTTATAGATGTTAGTCTTGCTTTGTTATCTTCCTGATTCCATGATATTATTGCATTTTACTTACGTTCAATATCATAGATGAAATTTTCAAAATAGAAGGTTCAACAGTTAAGAGTCCTTTGCTGCCTCTCTTTCCCCAGTAGCCATCTATTGGCAATAGCCCTTCAGCTAGGGGTGGGAGTTCATGAGGACCCCATCATATAATATTGTTATAGCTTGATTTTCTTCAGGCAACCGCAGCTGCTTTGTTCTGGTCCTTTATGAAGTCAGACTCTTACAGTCTTTCTATGGCTTCTTGAGAATAATCCCCAGGCCCTAATGGTGGGTGACATGATGTAGATGCTCTATTTGTGGCAGAATACTCCAATGTCCTTTATTCTCTGTACTTGGATAGGTTTTGAATTTAAGTGTTAACCACCATCCACTGTACAAAGAACTTTTCTCTCATGATATCTAAGAACTGCAATAATCTATGGGTATAGAAAAATAAATTTAGAAAGCAATTTGATATTTATGTCAATTTGGAGAATAATGATAGTAAATTCATTCCTAAGCCCTGTGAACTCCCAATGGGTTTCTATACAGATTAGTATTAACAGGTATGGGTTTCCTCATGTGTACTAGGACTTAAAATCAAACAGAAAGTGATCAGTTAGCCCTATAATATCTGTCCCATTATTGACCCTACAGTCATACATTGTCATGCGGGTCATTATTGTAGCTCACAGGATTCCCAGGTGGATCAGACAGCCAATGACACCCCTATTGGCAGTCTAAATACCACTTTTTCATGCTACAATGCTTCCAAGCAGAAAATAATCCCTGGTTAGTTTAGCTTTGTTTCTCGACTTGTCTTTGTCCAAAGTATGTGGTTTCTGCAGCAATAGGGTCTTATCATCAAGTTCTGGTGGAAAGCCATAAGTAATGTTAGGAATATAGTGTGTAATGATTGACTCCAGACTTAGCAGTATATGGTTTCATTTATTGTTTTCGGAAATTAGATAAAGCAACAAAATTAACTTTGATTTTTACACAGAAGACACCAATACATGATATTTCTAGGGTACTCATTGCAAAATCCAAACAGAAAAGATTTATAGATGCCTCAGATTTTTGAGATCTTCAGGAACAGAATGTATAAAATTATCTAGAGATCTATATTGTATTATCTTACTAAATTTTATGTCTCTAGAGCCCAGATTCTGTAGTGTAAGAATAATGTAAACAGATAGACATTGGGAAAATAAATTGAATTAATTAATGAATGTCATTTGGAGAAAGTTCTACCTGGAAAAATAATGACCTTGTTGAGCTAAGCACAAAGGAAAGGAGTTCTGATCCAATTCATATACACTAGACAGAATACTTCTATTTCAGAATAAACTTGAAAAATCACTATAGACTGGTGATGCCAGAGCTATCATACTGTCCCAAAGGAAGACAAGACAATGTTGGTAGATGCAGCTCATGTGGACAACTGTCTTGAAGACTTTCTTGTATAAAAACAGATAGCCAAGGTAATTTATAAAAGAAATTGGGTGATGTGGAATTCCAGAGGCTTAGAGTCAGTTATGATAGAGCAAAAGATGGCCTCAAAAGTAAGAAGCTGAGAGACCATATCCAAAAACACAAGCTGCAAACACAGAGAGAAAACCAAAAGTGTCTCATCACAGCAATAGGAAAGTAACTAATATTGATGATAAGCAGAGACAGGAGCTGCTGTGAGCTCACAGGCCAGCTAACCTGATGTGCACAGAGGTGAATAAGAGCAACTCTGTCAAACAAGGTCAAAGGTATGTTTGGAAATCGTAAGTGGTACTCTGACTTTCATACACATACAGTGATATGTGTGTGCATGTGTATATGCATGTGTGTGCGTGCACACACACACACATGCATACACAAACATGCATACACACCCACAGAAGGAGAGAGAGAGAGTGACAAAGACAGAGAAAGACAAAGAGGGAGAGAAAAAAGCGCTTACAAAAATGTATGAAAATAGTACTTTATATATTTGTGTAGTATTTATGTTGAAAGCTATTTAATTTTATTTATTATGTATTTTTAATTTTAAAGAACTATTATTTAGAATTTATAAATTTGTATGCTTGATCAAAGTCATCCTCTTTTCCATCCAAACAACTCCTGTCCTATTCTCTTACCACTTTACCACTTAACTGCATGTGCTCTCACTCTATCTCTGTCTCTTTCTCTGTCTCTCTGATTCTCTGTTTCTTCTCTCTCTCTGTCTCTCTGTCTTTCTCTGTCTCTCTGTCTCTCTCTCTCTTTCTCTCTCTCTTTCTCTCTCTCTTTCTCTCTCTCTCTCTCTCTTTCTTTCTCTCTTTCTCCTTTTAAACAGTCCCTGCATCCACTTGGTGATGCCTGTATGGGAACAGGTGAGTGATCATCTGTTGGAGAATCCAGTAGTCTAGTCATACACCTGAAGAAAACTGACTGTCCCATTCTCTAGGAGCCATCAATTGCCAATAGCTTCCCAGATATGAACAGGATGTCATGGGCATCTCCCCTATCCATGTTGGGATTTTTATGGCTTGAGTTACTGTAGTATTGTGCATACAGTTAGAGCTGCTAACTAGGTATGTGTGTAACTTCCTTCTCATGTCCAGAAAATAATTTTTTACAGAAATATCTCTCTTGCCCTTAAAGTCTTCCCATTCCTTCTTTCCCAAGTATCACTTAACCTTGAGGAGAAGAGGTTGCTTATACTCTATAACTGGGTGTTTCTTTTTTTGTGTGTAGGAATTGCTATCTATTGAAAAAAAAAGCTCTCTGAAGAGAGATAAAAAAAACATCACAAACTCTAAAAGTGCAAAATATTAAGTAAGGCCAATATTAACTTATTAATAGAGAAGGCTATGTTTTTATAACTGGAATCTGTCCTCAAAGTATGTTATAAATTCATTCTACTGCACAGTAATGTCCTGAATTTCTCCTTTAATTTTTGGCTAACATAATGCAATTTTTAGTCTCTGTCATCTATATTCCCAGTAACTGTTCTACAGGACAGCATGCTAGTCTTACCTCTCACATTATATTTTAGTACTTTATATAGTTAGCTTAATTAGTATTTATAAATTCATATGGTTGATCAAAATCACCTTTTCCACCCAAACAACTATTCTCTTACCACTTTACCTCTTAACTGCTTGTGCTCTCTCTCTCTCTCTCTCTCTCTCTCTCTCTCTCTCTCTCTCTCTGATTGTTTTTCCTGTCTCTCTGTCTCTGTCTGTCTCTGTCTGTGTGTCTCTCTCTGTCTCTATCTCTGTCTCTCTTTGTCTCTCTCTCATCTTTATAATAGTCACTGCAAATACTCATTTGTCCTAGCTTGTTTTCTAATGTTTTGACAAATACCATTACCAAAAACAAATTGGAAAGGAAAATTTTATTTCAGCTTATAGGTTGTAGTCTGTCATTAATGATTGTCAAGATAGGAACCTGTCTTCTGACTTTATATTTAGCTACTTTGCTTATACAACCCAAACCCAACTTCCAGAGATGGAACTGCCAACAGTGGGTGACTTTCCCATATCAATTAGCAATTTAGAAAATGACCCACATATTTTTCCAAAGGCAATCTGATAGACAATTCTTCAAATGAGGTCCCCTCTTCCAAGGTGTTTCAACTTGACAATAAAACTTACCAGAGCACTTATCATTAGAATATAATTGCCTATAGTGTTCAGTACAATAACAGGCAAGCAGAAGCTTTTAGCCTTGCAGCTAAGGGTCTATTACATAGCCTAGATGTGTAGTCAAGTGGACCGTCTAATTTAGTATTAAGCGTTCTCATGATGTTTATACTGAATGAAATCACCTATTGAGGCATTTCTCAGAATGTGCCTCCATCTTTAAGCTATATTACTATATTATATAAATACGTAAGCACATAATTTAAAGTTAAATGAATGTGTTACCACTACAATTTATTTGTCATTGTAGTGTAAGGTAGAATCACTAATGAGGAATTGTGTGATTCTATTTGAGGATAGGATAGGACTATCAGATAGTCCTATGGGCATGTCTTTGGAAGATTGTCTGGATTGTTTTAATGGAGTTGTGAGGGCACCACTCACTAGGGGCAATACCATTCCGTGAAGTTGGATTTCAGATTGTATAAAAGTAGAGGAAACAAGCCAAACAACAATCATAGACGCATTTTATTTCTTTCTGCTTTTGACTGTGGATATAACGTGACTATCTGCTTCCAGTTCCTGACTTGACTTCCCTGCATTGGTGGACTTTGACCTGGAACTGTGAGTTTAAATAAATCCTTTCTTCTCTGTGTTGCTTTTGTTGTTATTTTGGTTTTTGAGAAAAGATTTCTCCGTCACCTGGTTGTTATGGTACTCACTCTATAGATCTGGTTGGTCTTGAACTCAGACATCTGCCTGCTTTTGCCTCCTATGTGCTGGAGTTAAAAGTGTGTATCAGTACCACTTGACTCCCTGAATTGTTTTAAAGTGAGGCTATTTTATCACAGTAAAAGTAAAGAAACTAGGACATCTCCCAATTTGCTTCAGGCTAATTCATTTCTTATTCCATCCAAAGGCTGTATTTGGTGGAATAGAAGCAGACATTCCTGCCTGAAATTATTTCTTTGTTCTAGCTTAATGTCAGATTCCTGCCTGAAGCCCACTTCTTTGTCCTTGGCCAATGTCATATTCCTACCAAGCAGCCCATTTCCTTGTTCTTGGCCCATGTCAGATTTTTGCCGAGCAGCCCCAAAAGCTGTCTGCCTCTCCCCTTTTTTTATTTCATAAAAAACAGTGAGCCTGTCTTCAGTCATTCTGACAAGAATCATAGGCTAGAACAAAGAAGTAATTTCAGACAAGAACCTAAATTTTAGGCTAGAACAAGGAAGTAGGCTTCAGACATGAAAATGACTTTGGGCTAGGACAGGGAAGTTGGCTGAGATATTTTGGTCATCCTGATAAGCCCTTAAAAACAGTGATCATGAGAGTGTTCACAGAATTTTGTTGATTGCCTTGCTTGTTCTTTGACTATTTGGGTTTATTGTCTTGCTTGTTCCTTGACTATTTGCATCTATTGTATTGCTAGTTCCTCAACCTAGAACTGACCTTAATATTTGCATATAATTAAAATGGTATAAAAGCAAAAAGGGGGAGGGGTATGGGATGGGGAGCTAGGGAGGGGAAATAAGGAAAGGGGTTGGCATCCAAAATGTAAATAAATAAAATATCCAACTTAAAAAAAAAAGAAAAGAAAGGGGAAAAATAAAATAGACATTAAAGGCTCCTTTTGTAAAAATGAACCAGTTATCTACTCTACAGATTCTCCTTTTGGAGCCAGCTCAGAGTCCCTTTTGGTATCACATGAGTATATGAGAAATTAATAATGTTTCATTATTCATTTTTATTTCATGTGTATGTGTGTGTCTGCTTATCAGTATATGCAGCATGTTGATGCAATACCCTCAGAGGCCAGAAGAGAGCACCACATCCCTTTGATCTGTGATACAGGTAGTTGTGAGCTTCCCAGTATGGATGCTGGAAACTTGACCACAGAGCAATGCAAGAAAAGCAAATACTCTTAACCACTAAACCATCTCTCCCATCACTAAATGAAGTGTATTCTAAACAGAAAACAAGAATACCATGCAAAACTTGAAGCCGAGGTTCATGAATTGTGTCACGGGGAAACACTTTTCTGGTCTGAATATAGATAAATTGACCAAGAGACTATTCTGCTATTTTTAGTGTACTTTAATGTAAGTGAATTTTGTATACTTAATTAATATTATAATGTATTCAGCCATGTTTAAAAATATTATACATTTGAACTAATGAAGTTGTAGAACATTATCAAAATAATAACAGGCCTCAGACACAGCTGTCAGTATCACTTCGGCCCCGTTCATTTCCTATTTGTAAGCGTCCTACTGTTGTTAAAGTAATTGAAAATGTTAACAAAGGAAGATCCAATAACTTCTAAAATCAGGAAATAAGTACAGAAAATGAGTGATGATTTTGAGCAAAATCCTTCTCTACTAGTGACATATGGTGATATAGCTTCCAATTCATCAGTCCTGTCCCTGTCCCATTCTGAAAATCAAATTTGAGAGACTCTACTTAAAGTCTGTAAAGTCTGTTTTCTTTTTTATTTAAGTTTACTTAAATTATTTTTATTTAGGTGTGTGTGTGTGTGTGTGTGTGTGTGTGTGTGTGTGTGTGTGTAAGTGTGTCTAGGTGTGTCCTTCTGTGTTTGTATGACTGAATGCAACAAGTGTGTGGGGTGGGGGAGGGCTACCTGCCCAGAAGAGACTATGAGATCTCCTGAGCTGGAATTAAAATTGGTTGTGAGCTGCTTAATTTGTGTGCTGGGAAGGGAACTGGGGTCTTCAAAGAAGAACAGTGAGACATCTTTAGGGATCTGTGGATTCATCTGTGGGGACTCTACTGCCAAGATTCTTTACTGAAGCAGGGTTTATTTCTTTAAGAAAATTAATCAACAATCCACCGCTTATCTCCTCGGCATTATGACTATATATGCTATATTGTATTGTTCCTATGACAGAAGGAAAAACATTTTTTCACATTTTCAGTAGAATACTTATAACTATTATGCACCAAATTTTCAGGCAAATATGTGCCTGTCTCATATATAGTCAGTATACACAATATAACATGCATAAATAAATCATATACATATGAACACACACCTCTGTTTAATTCTGTATCTTCAGCAACTGAATCTCCACTTATACATGGTCTGTGGGCTTGTGAGGACCTTGGGCTCAAGGCAGAAATCCTGCAATGTTCATCTTGTTAGAATGGGATCCCTCATTAACTCAGGGTATTAAATGAAACACTTGAGTTAGTAACCAAATCGACAAAGAATGAGCTGAGTATCTGTACGATTAGGGAATTTATCATTTTGTTCTTAGATTAATTACATGGTTCATTATACTGGAATGTGTGCTTAATTTTAAAAACTATTTTCCTTAGGATCTGGTTCTTGTATTGTGATTTTATGTGCCTTCTCTTAAAAAAGGACAGAGCTCTGTGTGTGCACATGCGTGTATGTGTGTGTGTGTGTGTGTGTGTGTGTGTGTGTGTGTGCGCACACGTGCGTGAGAGAGAGAGAGCACTTTGTAATAGCAAAAAGTTAAATAAATAACCAGTATGCATGAGTAAAAAACTTTACTCAATAAAGTAAAATAAAAACATAAAATATTCAAAAAAAAAGTTGGCTTGCACAGCCAATTGTTGGCTTTGCTGAATAATAATATTCTAAAGTTACTTTTTAGTACTACAGTCCAATGTTAGTGATTAACATATTTTCCAAAGAGCTTATGCCACAGTAAAGAAAACAGAACATTTTTCTACTGTAAATATGAATATAGATATATCCTAAGATAAATATTGTGTTAGTATAAAGCACTCAAGAAAGATAAAAATAATAAGCATATGTCTATAAACTATCTTTGGTCACTTTGAATAGTCCCTCAGTATGAAATTCCTGCTTCAAGTTTATAAATTAATGTCACTTATAAAGTATATTTTCTCTAACAATAATAAAAGTGATTTGGCAAATGAAATCAGGAGTGTTATCATTACCAAAGTGAGGATGTTTTGAAAAAAAATTTGATGATACCAGAATGATAAAAGTAATGAACACCAAAGAAAGTAGATTTTCTGGAACATTAGTGGGTGGAGTTCCAGCAAGATATCATTACATTTATGGCTAAACATAGAATGTGGGACAATTGGATAGATGATCATGCAGTAGTGTGGCGTCCCAAATGTACACACAACGTGGTACTCTGAAAGCAACTGTAGGAGAAAAGCTATTGTTCTCTGCTCCTGCTTAGTCGTGTGCATCTGCATTATAGGACCAGATGTATTCCCTGACCTCCACGCTGAGCCTTCCCAATTTGCTCAGAGTATCCTCATACCTACTACTCACCTGTCATCCTCTCTCCAATTGGTGGGTTCCTGGCATGTGTGTTGAATTGTTTCTATCTTCTCCATTTTCTCCTTTGTTTAGTATATAGAGTGCAGGCTTAGGTAACTCTGTAATTGTTCTTAGAAGGCACTATTCTCTGCTTGTTTTCTTGACTTATTGACTAACTATGGAATCCTATTTAGAAATAAAATTTTTATAAGACATAAAACTTAATTTCCATTTTTTCTAGACCACATTGTACTGCTGGTCATGAGGAGAATGACGGCTGTCTGGTCCAGTCTTGCAGCAAAGGCTTGACTTTCTTAGGTCATCTGTATTGTTTTCTTTCTTTCTGAAAATCTTTCGTCTTAGTTCCTATTACCACAACAACTCCCACTGTATATTTCATTCATTACACTAAACACTCATTCCCCCTTTCATCTTAAAATGTCTCCTCAGCTCCAGGTAATTTCCTCTACTTTAGCTTTCATATTTTCCATTCTCACAGGCACCTCTGTTCAGGTCATCGTGTGTCTCCTTATTGTCAGGTTACTGGGTGGATTTTTGCTTTGTTGCCTTCTCTCTCTTTTTCTCTGTTCCTCTGGTTTTTTGTTTGTTTGTTTGGGTATTTTTGCTATAATCACAAAAACAATGCTTTCAAATTTGCCTTCTTAATGTTATTTTGGATATTTGTTTTCCACTATTATTTTAATTTCCAAAAGGTCCCAATTAGTTTCTCACTGTCCCATCTCTTTTTGACCTACTGAAGATAATAATTAAAAGATGTTAATGCTAATTTTAAGGTTCTTTCCAATTACTAAACTTTTTGTCCACAGTTTCTGAGGATTACTTTTTGTGTTTTTTTTTAAGTCTTATTCTTATACTTGCCTGTTTCAATGAGCTATCCTGTGATTCTTAAGTACCCAATGATATTTAAGAGTTGAAATTAATTAATATTTAAATTTTATCACATCAATTAATTGTGTCATTGCAAAGAATATCTTTAAAATGGTATATAAGGGTTCAATATCAAAAGCAGTTAGTAAGGGGAAATTAATTTTTATTGCAAGGAGTTGGTTTATGCAGTGGTTGAGGCTTCTAAGCACGCCTAAAATCTGGAAAGAAGTAGGATAGAATCTAGGCAGAAGATGAAGGTATATTCTACCCATGGAACTTGTTTCTTTATCATGGAAACCTCAGTTCTAATTTTTTTCTTTAAACTAATTGGACAAGTCAAGTTAATGTCCTGTGTGCTAATCCCATCTTAGACATGCCTTCAAAGCAGTATTCTGAGTTGTGGTTGAGGAATACAGCAGAGTATGTAGCTCAGCAGAAACAATGCTTAGGATTGGTCACCGCAATCACCCAGGAGTCCATCTTTTCTGTTAGATGACACAGATCTATAAATGGTTCTGATCTTGAGACCAGAAAGCAATCCATGAAGGCTCAGCCAATACTCATAATCACTGGTTGTATTCCTCATCTTCTCTGGAATGTATATATCATGGGTTGATGCACAGATGAACAGGGAAAAAAAAAGGACTTCTTTCCTTCCTTCAATTTCTATTATATTTATAGTAAGAAATTTGGTTTTCTAAAACAATAGAATTTTAATTATAATGTGATTAAGGGAGCCTAATTAAATTCAAATGTTCATCTGGAAAAACAAGGAATAAGAGCAACGATGATGAAAGCCAATAAGTTTTAAAAAATGAGAAAGACTTACAAGCTTCACCACAATAATCTAACAGGCACTTAAAAGATGCTTTGTTAAAAAGCCTGACTCCTCACTGGAGTCTACAAAATCACCAAAGACTGACTGAAAACTGGTTGAATCTCCTAGTTCAATCTCCCATCTGTCTCTTTCATTTTACACAGGCATGTTAACCACTCAAGAATGTCTGCCTAGAACTCAGAGATGACCAAACTATCCCATCACCTCCCCTGCCAAGGCTTAAGTCACAAACATAAGAGTAACTGGGACACTTCATGCCAGCTTTTACAGTATTATTTGCAGATACCCAGAGGCATCTAAATTTCTCCTACAATTGGAATCTCCTGAGATTGCAGACACAGTGGAGCCCCTACAGATTCTTGGTATACAGATATGCAAATTAGATTACTCCCTAGAATAGGAATGATCAAGGAATGAGGGACAGTTTGACCTCCACAAATGATGACAGGAGTAACAACTTCTTTGTTGGTTTTACAGAATCAGAACTGAGAACCTGGTCAACTCCTAGACCAGAGTGGCTTTGTCATACACAGCTGCTGCCACCTCTCAGTTCTTCCCATGTTTAAACATAAAGCTGAAGTCAGTACCCAAAAGTGTTGTTAAGGTTACTGGATCTTCTGATCTATTTATGGGTCTATGTGTGCAACAACAATGATTCAAATAGAAGTGATCGTGGATTTGGGGTGGGAAGACACACAAGGAGCTGGAAGAGAAAGCAAAGGAGTGAACTTTGTGTAAATGCAGTACTCATGTAAAAACAAAACAAAACAAAACAAAACAAAACAAAAAAAACCAAGCCAAAACAGTTAAATTTATACAAAATATAATCTAGAGTACACAAATGAGAGAAAAAAATGTGATACTTTCCTTCTGATTCTGGCTTATTTGCTTAGTGCAATAATTTTCAGTTGCATTAATTTTCCTGAAAATGGCATAATTTTGTTTGTTTTATGGTTAAATAAAATGTCAATTTTCATAAACTAATTTTAGTTGGTGCCAATGTCTTTAAAGAATCCAGAATGTCTCTAGTTAAAGAAAAAAAATCCCAAAGCAATATGTGTATAAAACCACTTTACACACACACACACACACACACACACACACACACACACACACCCCTTTTGTATGTATGCCAGCTCCTCCTCAGAGTATTATAGGGAGCTAGGTCTGTCCAAAGGGAAAACAAACTGTTGTATAAAACTGCAGCAACATGTAACTCATTGCAACATTACTCTTTATAATAGCAAGACCCTCTAAATAAAAGGAACTGAATAAAGAAAGGATATGTCCACAAGTGGAAGAATAAATTATGCTGTAGGAGAAAAATTTAAAGACATGAAGTGATATGAGAACATAAAAAAACTGTCTTTTACTACATGGACATTATGATCACACTGGGTAGAACATGAGCAAATAATTCTGCATACTTTATTTTTCTGTTAATGTCATAAAACAACACCATCAAGGCAAGAAACAAAGGGATTTATTTGTCTTATAATCCCAAATAGATAAGGGGAGGCATGGCAGCAGGTAGCCATAGCCTAGTGGCAGAGCAGGAAGATAAAATCTCATATCTTCAATTGCAAGTGTGAAGCAGAGGGAACAAACTGGAAATAAGGCAGGCTATGAACCCTTAAAGCACTATGAAGTGTACCCTCCTTAAAGCAGAAGCTCCCAGAAGTTCTATAACCTCTCCAATACAGCACCACCAACTGGGGAACAATTGCCTAACACCACAGGTAAATAATTTTCATTTAAATGATTACAAATTCACCAGCAAGTATTATTGAACAGATACTGTTCACACACACACACACACACACACACACACACACACACACACTATGAAAAAAATTGTCTAATCTATAACTTACTAGGAGATCCAATAAACAGTGAGATGATTAGCTTCAAATTTTGACTTGACACAGTCTGAACTTACCTGGATAGGGGGTTCAATGAGAGATTGTACATATTGAGGTCATCTGTATGTATTTCTGTGAGTAATTATCTTAATCAAGTTAATTAATGTGGAATGACCTAGCCCACTGTGGGAGCACAATTCCCTAAACAATGGTCTTGAGCTAATAGTGAATGAATCACAGTGAGTACAGGCAAGTGAGAACACATACAGTCTTTATTCCTTTGACTTAACTGTGTATCCATGTAGCTGGCTTTCTCAAATTCATACTACCTAGGACAGTAATCAGGAATTCTGAGCTATAATAAATTCTTTTACCCCTAAGTTCCCTTGGTCAGAATATTTTATCTTAGTAATAGAAATGAAACTTGGCAACTCTCAGACTAGGGCAAGCTCTGTGATTTCGTAGACCTCCCTGAAGACCATCAAGGATCCTGGTGGTTTGGGGTTCAGAAAACTACTTATGTCTACTGTGTTCTTGTTCTGCTTGTCATGAAATGTATAACAGAAGCAGGAAAGATAGGGTGAGGTGGTTAGACAGAAGGGTGATAGATGAGGCAGCCGAGGGTAGAAACAGCAAGAGGAATGGAAAGTCTTGTATTACCTTACTGTGAGTCATTTCCAAGCAATGAAGTCAGTTCAGCATTTTTTTCTCAAAATTGCATTTTAGATTGAGAGGAAAATGAAACACACACACACACACACACACACACACACAGAGAGTACAGCCAAACCTTTTATAAAAAAGAAAAGAAAGACACACAGAAGAAAAGGGGGGATCATTGCCTTCAGTTATGTACTGAAGACCCCACCAGCTGTCAATGGATAGTACCAATCCCAATGTTTACACTAAATAGATCACAAAACAAAACCAAAGCCATGAATCTGGGAAAGGGACAGACAGGCAGAGTGGATAGCAGTGATAAAACTGGACAGGCACTAAGTGAGGAGGGGTAAGCGAATAATCAGAATTCACTATAGGTATATATAAAATTGTCAATGAACTAACTTAACTAATAAAGCAAAACCATTGAAACCACGCCCACCTTAAAATGGTGAAAATTTAAAAGTTTAGAATATTTATGTTAGCACAGATAGGGCTAGGCTACAAGGTTCACATCCTTCCCCACATCAGGATAAACGGTGATAGCTCTCCAGAGTGTCCTTTGGTAATCTGTAGTAGGCTGAACGTTCAGTTACTGTTTCCTGAATGTCTCAAAGGACAAAACGTGCATATTCACACATGAAAAGCTTTTGTTAACGTTTTTGGTGAGAGCTGATTAGTAAAATTTATTGAAATCTTGTGCTGGGTGATATCCATCAAACTATGAATGATTAAATAAGTTGCCATATATTTAATGACTAGAATGTTATTCAGCAAGAAAAATAAATCAGTGCTAAGCAAATTTCTATGATGAGAAAGAAATATATGCTGCATGATTGTGTTCAAATTCAAACCCAGAAGATGTCTGAAAACAGATGGTAGCAACAGTTACTGGGTAAAAAAATATGGAATGTTCCAGCACATGACTACTGGATATGAGGACATTCACTTTGTGGTTGCATGACTCCTAAGCTTGCAATTACTGTACTCCTCTATTTCTGTGTTCCATTCAAGGTCATACCATCTAGAAAACAAAACTTTTTCCTTTAAACCACCAGTCTGTTTCCTACAATGGCAAGGACACTTATACAAGAAAATTAAAAATAATTTCAATATCAAAATAACAAACAAAAAATAAACAAATAAATAAGTAATGAGTTTTTAATGCTCTAAAATAATAAACATAAAAGGCAGTGTTGAATATTTTCAGATTTAGGTGAATAATATGTCATCTGTAGTATGATTCTGTGTTGTATGCTTATATCACCATTTATATTTGTTCTTAAATGTTATTTTCTTTCTTTTTTGGTCTCATTTTCAGTGGAGTCTCATTACAAAAGATCTTGAAGTTTATTAGTTCCTTTTGCTGTTGCTATGATAAATATATACCTACAATTAAGACATTACTTAGAACCCAGATTCTTCTTTGAATGGGCCCTCTAATGATAAAACCATTTGTTTTTATTTTCCAATTACTTATAAAGATGATGTTGTTGTGAAAACTACAGAATAATAGAAACACTTTTTATTTTGTTTTTTTACTTCTGAATTTTAGTTGAGTTCATTCTTGTTGAGGATGCCCACGCTTGAGTCTGCATTGTTCTTCATCTACAATGTTCCCTCCTCTCCTTCTCTGCTTAGTTGAGCACTTGTTGGCTCGAACAGTTTCATTTTAGTTTTCATTCTCCTTTGTAATGATATGTATGTCTGAGTGTATGTGTGAAGGTATGTACATGTGAGCATCTTAGCCAAGGGAGGCCAAAGAAAGAGCTGTACCTTCTGAGCCAGAGTACCAGGCAGGCAGTTATGAGTTACTTAACAGAAGTGGCTGGAAACAAAAATTGGATCATTTCTCATAAAGAGCAGTGTATGCTCTTAACAACTGAGCCATCTCTCCAGGCCAACACAGAGTCATTTATGAGTCATCTTTATGTAATAGGTTCTTCCAATGTCCTGATTTCACAGTGACAAGTTTTATAATACTATGGACTCCCTAAATATAGAAATAAGCTCTGTCCATAATCATCGTATAGGGAAAAGGTATCTTCTTGCTTCTGATGGTGGCTCAAATACTGATCAGATAGATAGATAGATAGATAGATAGATAGATAGATAGATAGATAGA
>JANHMN010000008.1:18120140-18130622 GCA_030674055.1 Rhabdomys pumilio
AGATAGATAGATAGATAGATAGATAGATAGATAGATAGATAGATAGATAGATAGAAGATAGATAGATAGATAGATAGATAGATAGATAGATAGATAGATAGGGTGCTATCAATTAGAACATTGCAGACAATAAGTAGTAGAACTGATGAATTGTGGTCTCAACAAACAGGAGTTTACTATCATCAGATAAAAATGAGCATGAGCTGGGCTTTATTCTCTTTCTTCTCTGCCCCCTCTTTAGCGCATGGCCATTATTTTGAATGGGTGCACCTTCTAGTAATTGCTCAAGGGATTTTACACACACACACACGATCCTTTTCCATAATAATAGGTAGATAGCACTAAGAAGAAAAAAACTTCTACAAATACACAAGAAAATGATCTTATCCTGAACATGATCATATCATCACTCCTAGTTGCAAAGGAGAACAAGAAAGTCATTATCTCTCACACACAGGGTATGGTGGGAGATAATTGGGGGATGGTGTGATGTCATCAGGGTCAACCAGTAACCCTGATCTTCTAGAAAGCTTCAGAGACAAGTTGTCATATAACAGTATGGACAAAGGCTGCACTTTAATAAGTGTTCACAGGTGGAAAGAATTTTTCAGCTCTACTGTTTATTTAAAGACCAACAAACCCCTTTTACATGCATTCATGAGAATGTATCTGTCACAGAGAGCCACACAACTGAACACCACATTTCCACAGACGTCCAACAGAGGCTGGAGAGATAGCTCAGTGCCCAAGAGCATAAACTTCTTTTGTAGAGGATATGGAACTTAATTCCTACCACTGAATTTGAGTGGCTCAAAATTGCCTGAAACTCCAGATCCATGAGATCCAGTGCCTTAAACTGGCCTCTGCAAACATTGCACTTATTTACTGTTGCATGCACAGGCGCGTGCACACACATATTCTCAAATACACTCAAGAATAATATAAATCTTTAAAGAGTAAAATAAATCAAAGTCAAAATAGACAAACAAAATTAAAATAAATACAGTTTCAAGATACCAAAATTTATGTTGGAATTTCTACCTCAGTTCCATCAAACTTGATTGTTCCTCTTTCATTAGCCTGAGTATCATTCATTTTCCACTCAGCACAGACAAATTGAGTGACTGGAAATGAGATAACACCTATAATTTAAATCATCTCATGGTTCACAATTCCAGGGCATAGGTTAGGAAAGAAGAAAATGAATCTAAATCTTTTTTAATATAATAAACTAATGTTCTTACCTTTGTCTGTTGCTAGACTCACATGATGCCTTAATATTGGTAATGTCTATCATCCAAAAATGAAATCTTACAGAAAGTATGTCTGTCATTGTAGAACTCAAGGTTAGACAAATCATTAAGTAATTTGAGTGATTTTTGCATATTATGCCAAAGGAATCCAATGCGATTTTATTTTTTGACATTGGAAGACCTGTGTCATTTAGTCTCATTGTAACAAATGCATTAGTATAATAATTTAAAATTACACTATTGAGTGACTCACTAATTTTATCTCTCTCATCATCCTTTTTCCTTAAAAATGAACGACTGGAAAAATGTAAATGTATATAAAATATGCTTACTGCTTAGATGGTGTTAGATTGCTAATGAGTAGCAATCATGCCTACCCAATTGTACGTGTGTGCATGTGTTTGTATGTGTATTTGATACTATAGTTTTTATAAACAGAACTCACAGTAACTGTGATTGCCCACACAATATCCAGTCAGATAACATTTTAGAATGGGACCAGGGAGGCTCATAAAACTTCACCTCTAATGAAGGAGCTGTTGATCACTGACAGCATCTAGGAGAGAGAGGGGCACTTTTCTTTAAGAGGCTGGTCCTTAGTGGGTTGCCTTTGCTCCAGTAGATGGCCTCATACCCATGAGTATGTGGATAACAAACCTACTTTGTAAGATTTGGGGATTTTGTGTTTGTTTGTCTGTTTGTTTGGTAAGTTTTGGTTTTGTTTTCAATTTTTATGTGGACATAAAATTGGGGACGGAGTAGGTAAAGAGGAGCCCATCTGAGAGGAATTAGGGGGAGGAATTGTATATAAATATGATCAAAATACATTGTATGCATATGTAAAATTCTCCAAAAATAATAAAAGTAATATATACTTTAAAAACTACATATAGGCAATGAAGAGATGACATCGCAGTTAAGAACACTTGCTGCTCTTGAAGAGGAGCCAGTTTCAGTTCCTGACACTCTTTTTGGGCAGCTCACAACAGCCTTCAACTCCAGCTTCAGAGGAAGTGATGCACTGTCTAGGTCTTTGAACTTACACGAAGATGCCTGTACTCACACAAGGATACCTGCAGACCCACAGAGCACCTGTATACCCACAGGGACAGCTTCACTCTCACAGGACACCTGCACTCTCACAGAACACCTGCACTCACACAGGACACCTGAACTCACACAGGACACCTGAACTCACACAGGACACCTGCACTCACACAGGACACCTGCTTTCACATGAACAAATGATATACTCTGCAGGCACCTGCATTCACATGCACAATGCCACATAATACACATTAAGTAAAAATGAAATTAAATTCTCTGAAAAAAAATGGCTCACTAAAAGAAAATCTACTGAAAGTAAGGTTTTTGAGTTTGTTCATTTATTATTGAATGTTGGTTAAAAAATAGACTGAACAATCACATTTTAAATGTCAGCTGCGGCTACATTAAAAGTTCCAGCCAAGATTATGCTACAATAAAACTTCCTGTTTCAAAGAAGGGAGAGAAGGGGAGAGGAAGAAGGAGAGAGAGAGAAAAAGAGAGGGGATGGGGAGAGAAAGAAAAGGGAAGGGGGTTGGTGGTTTGAATGAGAAATGTCCCTCATAGGCTCAGCAATTTGCTTTGAGTAACTGTATTGCTCAAGCTAGTGGCAGACCTTATCATTGTCCTTATGATGCTAACCAAGACCATGTAGTAGGATGGGTTACAAAGTCATGGAGTGATACAGTCTTCTAAGATTTCATAGAAGAGCTGGAGAAGCCAGGAATTATATAAAGAACTCAAAACCATCAATCAACTCCTGTCAGGACAGCACCTGAAGGTGCAAGGATGCATATGGAGATTCACAGATAAATACGCCTTGAGTCTCACAAGGACTTTAGCCATGGTATATCTGCAGAAGTCAGAAAAAAAATGTTTAACCATTCTCTCCTTCCACCTTATTGGTCCTAGGGATTAAAATCAAGTCACCAGGCTTGGCAATAAGTGCCTTACCCATCAAGTTATCTCACAAGCTCAATACTTAAAAAAAAAAATACTGGCAACTGTGAAACATTGAGACACTTGAAAATGGGCTAAAGATCTTTTGTACTGTAATATCTGTAAGATGGGTACCAGTCTTTAGAGGTCAAGGACAGAATTCTATAGTTTGAAAGTTTCTCTCAAGGTTTATATGTTAAAAACTTAACTATCAGTTTGACTGTGGTACTACAAAAGAGTCGCGGAGTCTAAAGAGGTGAACCAAACTTAGAAGCAACTATGTCATTGCAATTACATTCTTCAGAGGGATATTAGGGTTTAAGCTCTGTGCTTTCTCTTTGCCTCCTGTCTAGTGAGTAAAGGCACCAGCGACACACATGCCTCCTTCCATGCCATGCAACCTCACCTGAGTCCCAATGTCAGGAATCCGCATTCAATCCAATACTACGGATTAAAATAATGAACTCGAATAAACCTTTTCTCTTTATAATTTTATTACCTCAAGGTTTTCACCACTATAGCAAGAGTGAACTAACACATGTGGTAAATGTTTTTAATCACAAGCAATGAAATGTCTGATATTTTTCTGTTATAAACGATGTAATACAGCACCCATATTACATGTAATTTATGTGTGCACCTAATGGAAACCTACAGAGTTGGTATACTAGAAGACTATTTAGGTGATATGTAGATATATTTTTAGATTGTGTCACTAGTACTTGCATTTTTGAAAGCTAGTGTATTTTTAAATTATTTTTTAAGCTTTATTTTATTATTATTTATGTTGTGGGTATGCTCACGGGCTTGTGTGTGTGTGTGTGTGTGTGTGTGTGTGTGTGCTTGTGTGTGTGTTTATGTATGTATGCATGTGGAGGTACAATGAGAGTGCCAGATTCTGTAATGCTGAAATTTTAAGGGCTAAGGAGTTGCTCACCACGAGTCCTGGACATCAAACAGGTATCTATTGCAAGAGCAACGAGTGTTTTAAACTTCAAAGTTCTTCAAATTTTATTTTTTAACCCTACGTACAATCCCTCACACTAGATCCTTTTACCATCTTAGAACGGATCTACTTATATCTGAAGTCCGATTATCTTTTCTTCCATTGGATTATATCTTGAGATAAGCCCAGGATGTACCCACATTTGTGTTTTACACGTTCTCACTTGTCTTCCTCTTACATACATCTCAACACTGTTCAAACTGTGAGTTTTAGTCAAATTACCACAACACACACACACACACAAAGAGAAGAAATAAAATAACAAAATATATTCTAGTCTGACACACCTTTTCTAAAATAATCTTTCTTTCAGCCTGTATTGTGTCTCTCTGAGTTTATGCTATTATATTTTTATTTTCCCCAAGCAAAATACAATTCTTTTTTGCAAGTCTTCATCTTTTTTTCATAGTAAACACTAACTTTTAGGTACAGAATTTCTGGCTTGATTCAAATTTGACATTTACTCTGTTGGCCCCAAGATAGTATCTATTTCCTGATCTTCTCAACTTGCCAAAAAATATGGCAAACAATCTCATGTTTTTCCCCAAATTTTCACAAATAGTCATCATCAGGTAGGATATTCATTCTATGTTACTCTAGAAACTTGTCTTCGTAGAAGCTTGTGAGAAAAGAAGAGTCTCTGATCATCAACTGTCATCCATCTCCTGTTGTTTCTAAGCAACATTGTCAACAAGGACATAGCTACAAGAGTGTCCTGAGTAGCTTCATGGAAATACTGCCAACAGCCTAAGTTCTAGGACTATGAGCCAATGCTGTAGTCCAGACTCTATGGTTGACAAACTGTTCCCTAGATTTGGGGATATGGCTCAGTCATGTGAAAGTGTGAGAGCCTTCTCAGTGTCATTCTCTAGGTCCCAGGGAAAAGATGAACATAGATTGGCATGTTTTTAGTACCAGTACTGGGGAGATAGAGACAAGAAGAAACCTGCGGCTCACTGGTCAGCCACTCTAGCTAAATTTGTGAGCCCTGGCTCCCACCAAAAGACCTTATTTCATATAACAAGGTGGATGACTCAGAGAACAAATCTGAGGTTGACTGTTGACCTCCAGACAAATTCACAGGTACATGCACACTCACCTGCAACATATATGTGCAACTTTATACAAACATGTGCACACACACACACACACACACACACACACACACACAAGTGAAAATAAAAGATAAACAGTTCCCTAATCATTATGAAGATTGCATGTATACTTCAAGGTTAGAGCATGAGTGTGAACCAATAATGCTTAAAAAACTTATTGAATTCCATCTCAGTATATGATAGTCATGTGACATTTTATAACAGGATAAAAAACAAACAAACAAACAAACAAACAAACAAACAAAAACCCCACCACCACCACCACCAAAAAAACAATAGTTGTCAGAACCTGGGAATAGAACAGGATCAGGAAGGCTGGAAAAATTAGTTAAGCAGCCCTGGATCAAGTTGGCTAGGAGCAATAACTGCTAGTTTTTTATGACCTGGTAGGATGCTATGGTCGGTAATAATTAATTGAATATTTCAAAATAGCTATTAGAGCAGATTTTAAATGTTCCCAACACAAAGAAATCATAAATGTTTGAGATGATGGATGTGTCAATCACTCTGCCCTGAATATTATATATTGACTGCATGTATTGAAATGTCACACCGTACCTCATAAATATGTATAATTGCAGTGTCAATTAAACATAAAGATTACATTTTATGCACACATAACAAATTCTTACAAATCACCATGAAGAAAATGAACAAAGTTTCAAATAGGCACACCATTAACAAAGATATATTAATAGGCATTTGGAAATAGCTCCAATATTATAAGCTTATGAGATTTCAAAATTAAAATCATAATACACATTACATTTTAATGTTGAGACATTTTCAAAGTCAATGCCTCTATTTACACTGATATAATTGAATACTCATTATATTTTACTTGTTTGAAAAATTTTGGTGATTTAATGATTTTTTTCAGGGAAGAATGAGAATCCAAACTGGGGCATTATGTGTGCTAAGCAGTCTACCACTGCGCATGCCTCTGGATCCCATCTGAAACTGATCCATAATAGTCATGCATGAGGTACATAAGTTTGATGAATACATGTAATATATAATGATTAAAATTATTTACCACTTCCACTTTAGCATTTACCATTTCTTCATGTTGGGAGATGTGAAACTCTTATTTACTTATGAGCTATGTGATAAGTTGTCATAAACTGTGATATCCCTACTACACCATAGAACTCTAGGCTGCCTTCTTTTTTTTTTTTTTTATAACTGTGTTTAGTATCTGCCACTTTGTCTCTGCCCATCCTCATCTTCCCTCTTCTTCTTAGCCACTTTGTCTCTGCCCATCCTCATCTTCCCTCTTCTTCTTAGTTGTGGTAGTCAGTCACTGTTCTATTTTTTAGTCCTTCTCATGCCAAAGCTAACCCAGAGAGGTAAGAAACGTCTTCACCTCTGAGCACCCCATAATGTAAACTCCCTCAGATGGGGTTTCTGGACAACTCATAGCTCTTGGAAGGGTGATGATATTTCTACATGAGACAGGTCTCTTCAACTCCCCAGTAAGACTTAGATACATGGCTGTAGGGACATTTTTCAAAAAACTATAGAATATAATTATATGTTTCGTATAACAAAACAAAACAAAAAAACCATAAGAATCTTTTTAAGAAAGTTGTTTTTTGTTTCCGGACTGCTTTCCCTTCCATTTGATTTTGTTTGAATTTTGTTTACAGCTCCATATTTAATGATGGCTTCTGAGAGACAAATCCTGGTCTCCCCTGCAAGCCTTGAATAGAGCAATGACATTCTACCCACTCATGCGCTTCTGCCTACCTTCAGACCTTAATACTAAATAGCACATGCTTTGTCAGACATTTGAAATGCAAATACATAAAAAAAGCACAAAGCCAACACTTTTGGTTGGATGGATGATTTGACTTTTTATTTTCAGATTCTTGTATCAAGCTAAAAGTTGCAGCTTTCTATTCCAAAAAAACAAAAAATGTTATCATGATTCTTTTAAAATATAACTTCATGGGGCAGGAGAGACAGCTCAAGAGTCTTTTTTCCTCCTCTAGAGGATTTTTGTTCAGCTTCCATCTTCTATACCTAACAGCTCACAGCTTCCTATGGGATCCAATGCCCTCTTCTGGTCTCTAAGGCACTGCACAAGCACTCGTGTAACACACACACACACACACACACACACATACACACACACACAAATTTAAAGAATTGTTAAAAATAGACATTCATGGCTTCCTAGTACATTAAACAAGTTTTTGTTGGCCTTGCCTTGTTGGTGCATGCCTATAATCTCAGCACGTGGAAGGCTGAATCAGGCAAATTGTGAATTAGAAACTAACCAGACAAGAGCCTGCTTCAAATAAAAACAAAACCATCAACAACAACAAAATTATTTATTGGACAGCTGCTTGCATCAGGGTCTATTTATGTTCCTGTAAACAAAATCTGTGAACCTATTCCCTCATAGAGGTTATAGCCTAGGCAAGAGAAGCAGAATTATACCATTCTAACTGCACATGCGTACAAAAGAAGTAGAATAGTATAATAGGAAAAACCTGTGTGTGTGTGTGTGTGTGTGTGTGTGTGTGTGTGTGTGTGTGTGGTGCATATGAGCAAAAAGTAGACCAGCCTTTGAAAAGCAAATTTCAAAATTTCAAGGAAACTTTATCCAAAATATGTTGTTTTCCTGAGACTTCAAGAGTGAGCAGCCAGTCAGAAGCACTGGAAGAGAGTGTTTTAGCACAGGAAAGCAGAATGATGTAAAGTTCAGTGTGCGCGCACGCGCACACACATACACACGCGCACACACATACACACACACAGGCTTTTCCTATTATATTATCCTGCTTCTTTTCTATTCATGTGCAGTTAGAGTGGTGTTAATTGTTAACTTCTGTATAATTCTGTTTCTCTTGCCTAGGCTAAAACTTCCATGAGGGAATAGGTTCATATATTTTTAAAAAGTTGAGCTGGGAGCCACCATTGCTAGGAACTGAACTCAAGACCTCTGGAAGAACAGTCAGCATGCTTAACCACTGAGCCATCTCTCCAGCCCTATGGATGCCCCAGGGAGGTAGGAGGCTGGCAGAGGTCAGATGGAGGTGGGTGAGTGGGTAGCAGAGCACCCTCTCAGAAACAAAAGAGAGGGGATGAAGAACTCAGGGAACACTGACAGGTAAGGGGGCAACACTTGCACTGCTAGTGAATTCACAGGCAGGACCTTTTTGATACAACTTAGTGAGAATGGGAGAGACACTCAAAGTACAGGACTGGAAGGCTTCTGGAGTCATAACAGCAAACTTGTATTTCATTCTTGATGCCCTAGGAAACAGCCAAAGGCACTTGAGCAATCTGAAAGTTTGGATAAGGCCCTCAGAATCCACAGTTGGAACAGCAGTGCAAAATTACAACGCTATTAAGTATATACATATACAATGTGTGTGTGTGTGTGTGTGTGTGTGTGTGTGTGTGTGTGTGTATGTGTGTGTGTGTATGTGTGTGTGTATGTGTGTGTATGTGTGTGTATGTGTATGTGTGTGTGTATGTGTGTGTGTATGTGTATGTGTGTGTATGTGTGTGTATTGTGTGTATGTGTGTGTATGTGTGTGTGTGTATGTGTGTGTGTATGTGTGTGTGTGTATGTGTGTATACATAACTAGCTGTGTATCTGTCTACGTACATGTACATAAAGATATATTTGTATGATGTATTCATACTGATAATGAGCAAAGGGTATTAAATTATAATTACTAAGGTTACTTAGATTTGTAGTTGAGGCAGTAAAAGAATGGTTTTGTATGTATCAGGGTGAATTCGGTATCACAGTGTGAAACAACCCATAAACTATAGAGAATTTTGTCTTATAGAAATAGGTGATGGCTCTAAAGAAGAGAATGGGTATAGAAAAAAATGTAAAAATCTGAATCAGATAATTATTACAGAGAGATTTCTCAGAAATGAGACTAAGTGTGTTTCTAGGGAGGTGGGAAGAAACCCAAAACAGTGCCTTCAAAGACAAACAAAAGGGGTTTGGCCAAGAAGTTTCTGTGTTTCTCTACACTGTGTGGGTCCATCATGACTCCATTTAACATTTAGTCCACACTGAACAAAACTGACTTCTGTCTCCATCACTTTTCTAAAGACCCATATGATGATTTTAAAAAGCTTTTTAAACTTTATTTCCTTCCTTCCTTCCTTCCTTCCTTCCTTCCTTCCTTCCTTCCTTCCTTCCTTCCTCCCTCCCTCCCTCCCTCCCTCTCTTCCTTCCTGTCTGTCTGTCTGTCTGTCTGTCTGTCTGTCTGTCTATCTCTCTGTCTGTCTTTCTACCTACTATCATGACTTTCCTCTGTGATGGACTATGATGGAGACATGTAAACCAAACAAAATGCTTTCAAGCCCAAGTAGCTTTTCGGTGTACTGTTTTGAACATCAAATTAAGACAGCCTTACTGTAGCCTCTCCATGCCCAGGAGTTTAAAGAAGGTCAGAGAAATTGAACCAAGTTTGCTACAGGAAATGTGGGGATTGAGTAGCACTTTGAGTGATGGAAAGAATTTAAAGGAGTAAAAAAGATTGTCCCAAGATGGAGAAAGCTGCCAGACTCAAAGCCGAGAGGTGGGAAGCACAGCAGTATTCCGAGTGACTGATGGGAGATAAACTTGATGGTCTAGCAGACACAGATTGCCCAATGGTGAAAAATAAGTGTGAATCAAAAGTAAATAATAGTAAAAAGTAAATCAAGGAGTGTCTGGAGGTGACTGAAATGAAATCTGAGCTTAATGATGGCGATGATATTCTGCCCTCACCCTTTAAAAAGTGTTTGGAAGGCAAAGGAAAGCTCCAATGTAGAAATTGAAGACAAATTTGTAATTCACTTAAAAAGTTATTCCCTGCGCAGGGAAGAATCACCTCAGCTGGTTTCAATATATCAGATGGTGTAGAAAAGCTAGTGTATAGCATGTAAATTGCTTCCAGATTTGGCCCACATCTACAGGACAAATAAATGTTAGTTAGATATTGTTTGTCAGAAGGGAAGAAAAGTACCTTATTCCTTCCTTAGTGTTGCTATGTGGAAGAAAACTGAAAGCCAGCTTAGCTCACCATGGAGATTTTATTTGGTAAGAAAAGAAGAAAGAGAGGGAAGGGAAGGGAAGGGAAGGGAAGGGAAGGGAAGGGAAGGGAAG
>JANHMN010000008.1:18130632-18158132 GCA_030674055.1 Rhabdomys pumilio
AAGGGAAGGGAAGGGAAGGGAAGGGAAGGGAAGGGAAGGGAAGGGAACAGAAGGAGGAAGGGGGAAGGGAAGGGAAGGAAGGAAGGGGGAAGGAAGGAAGGAAGGAAGGAAGGAAGGAAGGAAGGAAGGAAGGAAGGAAGGGAAGGAAGGAATAAGGGAGGGAAGAAAAGGAGTGATAAAAGAGAAATAGACAATTAAAAATGTTTTATCAGCTTTACCAAACCTTTAAATCTAATCAATAGTTATTTTTTTAAAAAGACAGTGCCAAATGTACAATTAATGGAGGATGAGATGGCTCAGTGATAGCTCCTGCCACCAAGTCTAGTGACCTGAGTTTGATCCCTGGTACCCTGGTACCAACATGGTAGAAGAAAAGAATCAAGTGTTGAAAATTGTCCTCTGATCTCCACAGTGCACAACTGTATGCACATGCCTACACACATGCACACACACACACACACACACACACACACACACACACACACATTCTTTAAAAGGCATCTTTGATCAGAAAGTAGGTATACTACATCAGTGTTTATTTTCAATTTGAAGCTTATGATAAACTCTAGAGAAGTAACATGTTCTGAATTCCAGATATCACTTGTACGTCAACTAGATGAAGTTTACAAATGGGTATGATTTCTTAAAAGCAATCTGCAGTGGGGAGGTATTATTGGATAAGTATCATACACATTTCCGGGGTCCATACACCTGTTAATCAAAACATCAAATACTAAAACAGTCATACCACTCAGGAGTAAAAGCACTGCTGTCAAGCTTTTTAATTATTTCCCAGTGTGTACAACTTCAAAATGACAAAGTTGGAAGAAGATTTTAGTTGGTACTATATAATAAGTGCTTTGCGTGTATGGGATCTCTCTTGCATAGGTTCAACAAACTCTGCATAGGAATAATCAGAATAATTTGAGAGATAATATTATTTTTATTGTAAGGCAGAATATAAACACAAGGAAAACTACGGGTACCCATGAAGACCAGCAGCGCTCATCCCAGTCTACTCACAGCCTCTTGCTAGATGAAGATGCAAGCCTTCAGCACAAATAACATTTGACATGATAGCTGCTGACCTTGAGAGAATATTTTTTTTCCTTTAGATGAAAGTTTCAAATAAGAAAGTTGAAATTGTGACAACTGGATCTAAGACTTGGTTTTATGTGACCTCAGGTTGACCCTTATGGTTCATTCAGACATTTACTGGGAAATTCACAAGCAAATCCACCAAATCATGTCTGTAATGAAGACGTCATGCCAACCCCATTCAAAAGCCACCTGTGATCTCATTTAAATTCCTCCCTCCTCTCACTTAAAGACATCAATCTCAAAACTCACCAAAACTGTGTACCTGACTATTACAAAGAAATAAATTGTGTCTCTCCTTTGAGAAGCACAAACCCAATCTCTTGGGTATGTATTATTCTGGCCTATCTCCTCTCTGCGATGCTTTAAATGTGAAATATACCCCCAGAGACTCCTGTGGTATCATGTGAGAAGATTTCTTAGTTAGGGTTTTACTGCTATTAACAGACTCCATGACCATGCAGCTCTTATTAAAAGGACAACATTTAATTGGGGCTGGCTTACAGATTCAGAGGTTCAGTCCATTAACACAAAGTGGGAGCATGGCAGCATTCAGGCAGATATGGGGTTGTAAGAGCTGAGAGTTCCACCTCTTATTCCAAAGGCAGCTAGGAAAAGATTGGCTTGCAGGCAACTAGGATGAAGGTATTACAGCCAGTACCCACAGTGACACATCTACTCCAACATAAAAAGCTGGGGACAGCTAGTGAGGCTATGTAGCCCAGCCCTACTTCCCCCCACCATTTCCCGTGTGTAAATGCATTGGTCAGTCAGGTTCTTGCTCCTATAACCACATTTTCCTGCTTCCACCATGGCTTCCCTGTTATGATTGACATTATCTCTCTGGAATCATAAGCCAAGACCAACCATTTCTCCCTTAAGTTTCTTTTGTCAGGGTATCTTATCATATAGCAAAATGAAAGTGACTAAGACATTTTTTTTTCTTCCATCCTTAAAAAAATAAATCTATATGCAAAATGTCTTCTAGGGCCTCTGAGATCGTTCAATGTCCGTGGTGGTTTGAATGAAAATCCCCCACCCCCATAGTACCATAGGGAGTGGCACTAAAAGGAGGTGTGGTCATATTGGAGTAAGAGTGGCTTTGTTAAAGGAAGTGTGTCACTGGGTGTAGGCTTAGAGGTTTCAAATGGTCAAGCCAGGCTTAATGTCACTCTCTCCTCCTCATACTTTCTGATCAAGATGTAGAACTTCTCCAGCACCATTTTTGTGTGCATACTGCCATGCTTCATGCCATGACAATAAGGACTAAATCTCTGAACTTTAAGCAAGCCACAGCTGCGATTATGGTATCTCTTCACAGCAATAGAAACCCATAGACAGTGAGTAAAAATACTCACAGCCAAACTTTGATGAACTGATTTTCATTGACAAGTCTCACATGGTGGCAGGAGAGAATCAATCCCTTACAAATTGTCCTCTGACCTCCACAAGCATGTCTTGGCATACACACACACAAAATGAATACATAATTGCAAACTATTTCATTCAAAATAGACCTTTTAATGAATAAATTCTCAATTAATTCATCCTAAAGTTGTACTCTCTAACAACTAAAAGTTCAGCTTTTACCTGAGTAGTGTTTCTGAAACATTGATAGGGAAACTTCTGGCTGTTTGTATGATGCACATACAGGAGGTACGGTCTCATCAGCATCCACTAAATAATAAAGTTTAACAACTGTTATATAACATTTATACTACATTCGACTCTCTATGTAACCTAACTCTATGTTTTAACAGCAAACAGAACAATTGTGGATATTATATGCAAATATGATGCTATCTGATACAAGAGATGAGACACTGTATGGAGTTGCTTCATTCCCTTGCTGATATGAGAAGTGACCATACTCGATTCCAACCACTACACATACCTATGTTGTAAAATAGGCCTACTGCACATAAAGTTTAGATAGAAAACACTGGCATACTAGTCACCTCTACAAAGGGATGTTATGACCCTTCTCACCCATGTGTTAGTGATATGCTCCCTGAGTGATCCTGCTATGCACTAAACTCTGGACTCAGTGCTTAATCCAAACTGCTTCCTGTGGATCCCATAATGTCAGCACTATATGAACCTTTAAAGCTAACTCTTCCAGCCCATATTCTTGGTGCTTAAGCCTCAATTTTCACAACTTAAACTGAAGTCACTCGGCCACTATATTTGACTTTCTAACATAAGGCTTTCAAAGTCAAGCCAGAATAATGTCTGTGAACTGAAAGATTGAAGAGTGATGAGTGACTGGAGAGTCAAATAAATCAGTTTAAAAGATGGGAAAGCTTTTAATGTTATGGGAGATTAATAGGTCATGAGTGAGTCAGAAGAGAACAAGGTGAGAGAGGCAGGACCAGCCCAGGAAAGATCCCTGGAACTCAAGCCATGCATAGATTTCTAAATTCCACTTTGAAGCATGATTTATATAGAAATTATATAATGTGTATAGTAGCATGCACACAAGTAATTCCAGCACTTGAGAGGCAGCAGCAGAAGGAAGTTCAAGACAAACCTAGGTTACATAGCCTAAGACCTACTAAGGGAAAGAAAGAGGGGAAGAATGAAAGGAGAGAGAGACAGAGATACAGAGACACGGGAGACAAACAGGGACAGAGACATATAGAGACAGAGAGACAGAGACACAGGAGACAAACAGGGACAGAGGCAGAAATAGAGACGAGACACAGATACAGAGAAAGGGTATGAAGGTCTTATGCACTTTTCAAATGTGTATAAATAAATGAGTTTTATCTCAAATGCAGTCATACAGGGCATTTTCCCACAGGTTCCTGAAGCAAAAATTTCTGGTTGTTATAGAAACTCATGTGGTGTTTTTCTGGAAACTCTCTTATGTGATAATGTTTTTGCTAAAGCAGACCTGTGGAAGGACATTTTACTGAGAATAGACCTGTGGTGTTTTTCTGAAAGCAGCCTGGAAAAGGGGCAAGAGATAGTCTGTTAGAACAGATACTTGAGAGAACATGTGATGTTTGGTAAGGGTATAAATGTAAACCAACAGTCAGTGGATGGCACTGCATGGTATTGGTTCACCTTGCCACTCTTTGCTGGTCATCATTTGTAGTGACTTCACAGAGAGAAATGCACCAAAGAACTTCTGGTTATGTTCTGGAGGCTTCTTGCCACTTCTGTGTACTTGGCCTGATTGACAGAGCCTTTTGGTTTCTTCTGGATTGAACTTCCAGAAAAATACCATTGATATGTTCTCAGCAAAACATCCTCTCATAAGACAGTTTTTAGAAAAACATCACATGACAAAACGGGGTCTCCAAGGAAACTAGAAATTTGCACGTCAGGTTCCTTTGTGCTGTTTACAGACAATAAAATACCTTAGTAGTTCTTTGTAACCACCCACTTGCTTTACAGAGCAAGGACACTAACAATTGTTAAAAGAAATTTTTACTTACATGTATATGTATGTTCATATGAGTTCATATATGCCTGAAGATGCCAGTGGAAGATAAAAATGATGCCTTGGAGCTGGAATTAGCAATGGTTGTGAGCCACTAAGTGTGTGCTGGGAACAAGGACCCCTGTCTTCCACATGAGCAGTCAGTGTTCTTACCAGCTGAGACCTTATAATTTTATTCATTCAATTCTGTAATCGATTATTTCTATTCATGCTCTGAGTGTCTCTACCGTACGGACACAATTGTCAACAACCTTCTCTTCTAAACACTTTTAGTACAATGAAGAAACATCCCTTTTCCCCACTGATGTTTTCCATGTGTTTGTCTGTGCTCCATGGAAAAGCTATCAGGTATCTTAAAAGAATTTTGTTTCAACTCTCATGCCTATTTGAAGAAAGTAGAGAGATCACCTGTCTTTTATCCACCCAAGTGTTTATCACGTATCTGACTCTCTTTTCATGGTTGAATTATTTTCTGGTATCATTTCTCTTCTGTCAAAGGAGATATTTTAGCAAGGAATTTAGGTCAAGTGTGTTTTCTATACATCCTGTATGCTGTCTTCCTTTCAGGAATTATGGTACCATTTCAGTTTTGAAAGCTATTTTCATTGTATAGACATTTGAGACGATTACAATGCTTTTCTAGCTGTTTACAACGCTGAAGCATCTGCTGCTGGCCTCAGTGGTTTCTGATGAGAAATAAGTTGTCCTTTAGTCATGATTTTCCTCTGGATAACATGTTATTTCTCTCATCTCTTTCAAGACTAAGTTCTTTCTCATTAATTCTCAGTGGTTTGACTCTGACATAACAAGATTTGTGTCTTGGTATCTTTATTCCATTTACAGGTCAATGGCATTACTTAATAATTTATTGCTTACAGATTTAAACAATTGTATGTGACTTTTATTTATGTAGGAAATAGTGTACTCTTTCTTTTTTTGCCTTTCTTCCTAGGATGCTACACAAATACCAGGTCTTTCATTATATTCCCATGGGTACTTGAACAAAGTGAAGGATTGTTCTTCTTACTAATTTTTTTCTGTGATGTTAAACTAGAATACATATATTTACTTTTCGTTCAATTATAATTGTATTACCTCTCCCATCCTTGTACCTTTCCTTGCTCTAATTCATTCTTTGTCAACCCCCTCCCTCTCTCTCAATTTGATGAATGAAGGATAAAGCCCCTAATTGGTTATTCAATACCAAGTATTGAGCTCTGAAATCATATACATACAAGTAACACCAAACTTACTCAGGAAATTTTATATGTGCACATGTGTATGTGTATATATGTGGATAAGCATATATGGATAATTTTAATGACCCAGTTTTAGGTTTCATTTTCATTCTGTTACTAAACTTGTGTAACTTTTAACCTTACTTTATGTGGTTTATTTTCTTCTAGCTTTTTTTTTTTTTTTTTACTAATTTGAGCCATATTTTGATAAACATGTGCCAAGATTTTAGTTGATTCATTAGTTATTGAGGAAAATTACACACTTTTAAAGCCAATTCAAAGATATTTGATAAGGTAGAATGTTGTATTGGAAATTTAGAGAATTTGTATTTAGAATAGCATTTCTGGTTTAAATACAAAATTAAATCATCCTCATGGACAATAAATTGTAACTTTGGGTTATCATTTTTCAGACAAATTTTTTTTTGCATTGCTGTCAAAAAATTTCCAAAGAAAAGACATAGCTAAACAAAAGATTCTACAAGGCTAATTGGCTAATTAAAATTGTAATTTTGGAAAGTCGGAAAGCTGCAGATCCACAGTCAAATTATTTTTGTCCCCTTAATTCTCCATTTATCATCTACCTCTGCAAGTTATATAATATCATTCAACTATCAAATAGACACTTTGGAACATACAAACTTACCAGACAGCTTTCAACCTCTCCAAGTCTAAGAATGCTGTCTGATACAATTTGCTATCTACTTGCTGTTACAAGCTACCTGCTGTCCCCACTAATATGTTTGCAAAATGCCTTGATTTATGATTTCCTTTTGTCATGTGACTACAAAAGTTCCTGTAGCCAATTCTACATCAGAATACATATTTTTTGAACAGCCTTAATTATGTTATCAGGTCAAGCCATGCAGATTTGGTGGATGAATAAATCAACACTTTTCTCTGTGTCTGTGCATTCGTGCTGGTGTTTGTTCGTGTGAGGACTCTGTAAGTATTGCAGTGCACTCTCCACGTGTGTGCATATATATGTGGAGTCCAGAAGTCAATCATTGCTAAACCGCCATCCACCTTGTTACTTTTAAATTTTGTTTTAGTTTTGAGACAGATTTCTCACTTGTTCTTGAACTCATACTTGAGTGAAGCTTCCATCCAATGAGCCCAGGGATCCAGTTGTCTTTGTCTCCCCATCACTGGGATTGCAAGAGTGTGCCACCATGCCTGCCGTTTTCGTATTCTTTGTAGATCCTAGGGATTGACCTTAGCTCTTACCCTTGCAAAAGAAGCACTTTGCCAACTGACTCATTCATCTTTCCATTCCCCATTAACTTTCACAAAAAGTGCTGTCAGGCTACTTACATCATTTCAATTTTCTGAAAAAAAAAAACTTCTTAACAGCAAAATATAAAAACAGAAAATGAAGTTATTGAATAGCTAAGGAATGTTGAACACCATATAAGTCCATACAGAAAGCACAGATTTTACACAATCATGAGCAAATAAATTAGGTGTACTCCATAGTTATAAACATGAGGTACCATGTTAAGGTTCACCAACACATCCTGCTATGGCTATAGGAACTTTCATATTGGAAAGGCTGAAGTCAGGTTCTTACAATTCTGGGATGCTCCAGTTATTTCTGGAACTTTCTTTGGTCTTCAATTCCTGATTTTGCTGAATTTGCTCAACTGAAAGTTCTCATTTTCATGCTATTGTTGTCATGGACAGAAAATAAGTCCCTTTCTTTCCTTTTTTTGCCCAACACAAAAATAAAACAAACCTCTTTGCACAGACTTTATTGGAGAGTTAAAATGGAAAATTTTACATTTCAAATGAATATTTAACAGTTCTTAGTCCCCAGATGACACTTCCCCTTCCGTTTCCACACACTTTCCTCTTTTCTTTGCTCATTAATCAAACTGAATTATCTTTGTAAAAACCAGCATGTTCAATAATCACTCTGTGGCTTAGGGTTTTACCTTTACTTTAGCAGCTGATTAAAATGTATCTTGAAGAAAATTTGACCCCTCCTGTAGGGAAATTTCTATGTGATAATTGAAATTTTAAGTCTGACTTCTCTTTTTATTTAAAAACATTAATTCTGTTATGAGAGGTTTTAGTGGGAAAGTTGGTGGGCTCTTGCAACCTCAATTGGCTATGCCCAGCCATCACCCCCAACACACCAATTAAGGGACATGGAATAGTGAAAAGCAGAAATGGAGACTACTTGATGGTTATATTCAAAAAGGAACCAGTAACGCATCACGGCCACTTCCAACCCACTTAGAGCATTGAGAAGAGTTTCGGTTAAACAGAGTAAGAATTATGGCAGGGCCATGATGTATACGCAATTAGGCAGTTTTAGTCAATGTACAACCTCTCCCATTCTTTCTCCACTCACATTCTGCAAGGTGGCCCAATACTCAATAACTAATGTATGATCATTCAAGGGGACTATTATGGTGCCTGCCGATAATCTCCAGCACACAGCCACTCCATCCTTAACTGCTTTCTTATTTAAGGAGAGAACAGTCCTACCCACTCAATGTTGCCTGGGGGTAGTTTCAATCTCTTGTCACAAAAATGGTGATTGATTTATGCTCTAGTTCCTGAAATCCAAATCCAGTCTCTCAAAAGAAGGAGTAATTGGCAGGGACATACGTCTGTGTGTTCATCCTTAGAGAGGTTTGAGAGGTAAAGGCAAGTACGATAGAGTACTGGATTAGTCAGGATCTCTAGAGGAACAGAACAGACAGAATGATATATTATATATATATATATTGAATTGGATCTATTAAACTGGTTCAAACAACAAAGTATTGGTTGTTTAAAATGACCTTATCGGGCATAGGTGGGAGAGGAGAACCTTGGTTCCATGAAGGCTGAACACTGAGTGAAGGGGAATTTGAGGGTGGGGAGGTGGGAGTGGTGGGGGGAGGTGGGAGCACATCCTCATAGAAGCAAGAGGAGGGGGGATGGGATAGGAGGTTCCTGGGTGGTAGGGGGAATTGGGTAAAGGGATAAAATCTGAAATGTAAATATAATATCCAATTAAAAAAATAAAATAAAATGACTGACAGGCCAAGAATCCTGTTAATTGTCCAATCTATGATGTCTCGGCAGTCACAATGCAGTGATGAATCCTGATGGAGCACTGTTGACCTTGAGTCCATGTTGGAAGTCTCAGGAAGCTAAATCTGATGTCTGTAAAGAAATAAGCAGTGCCAGGAACAGTGTAGATAATCTTGCCAGCAAGGGTGAAAGCAAGAAGGCAGAAATGTGAAATTTCCTTCCTCTGTGTCCTTTCATCTTGACTGCCTCTGGAATGTGCTGCCCACATTTAAGGTGGTTCTTCCCATTTCAAATAATCTGATCAAGAAAACTTCTGGCCATAGATCCTGTCAATTATTTACAGATTCAGTCAAACTGACTATCAAGAAATGTCTACAGGAATAAAAACAAAAATGAACAGAGATGTCAGGCTTCCCTCCAATTTTGAGCTACTCTGTGGACACAAGAAACTTGTAAGTGCCCTTTTCAATATTGCCCAGGCTCCTCACTGCCCATGAGTGAAGCTGCTTCTCACTCTGTCCAGACAAGATTCAAGCTTGAGCAGAAGACACAATCTTCCACACACAATGTAAAGAGTCAACAGACAGTTCGTCCATCAAGATAAAGATTCCAATATACTGCTTATGTGCAATATTTAGTATTCAAATTTGATAAGGAAAAATATTTTTAAAGCCATGTAGACATATTTCCAATTTTTCCAACGAACTTTAAAATTGATTTTCAGAGTGGTTGTACCAGTTTGCAATCCCACCAGCAATGAAAGAGTGTTTCTCTTTTTCCACATTCTTGCCGACATGCACTCTTTCTCCACACCCTCAGCAGTGTCTGCTGTCACCTGAGTTTTTGATCTTAGCCATTCTGATTGGTGTAAGGTGGAATCTCGGGGTCATTTTGATTTACATTTCCCTGATGACTAAGGACTTTGAACACTTATTAAGTACTTCTCAACCAATAGAGATTCCTCTGTTGTGAATTCTCTGTTTAGTTCTGTGCTCCAATTTTTGATTGGGTTGTTTGGTTTCTTGGTGATTGACTTCTTGAGTTCTTTATATATTTTGGATATTAGCCCTCTATTGGATGTGGGGTTAGTGAAGATTTTTTTTCCCAATCTGTAGGTTGCTGATTTATCCTATTGGCTATGTCCTTTGCCTTACAGAATTTTTCCAGTTTCATTAAGTTCCATTTATCAATTCTTGATCATAGAGCCTGACCCACTGAAGTTCCATTTAGAAAATTTCCCCCTGTGCCAATGAGTTCAAGGCTCTTTATTACTGTCTCTTCTGTTAGATTCAGTGTATCTGGTTTTACGTTGAGGTCCTTGATCCACTTGTGCAAGGAGCCAAATATGGGTCTACTTTCTTTTTCACTATGTACAGACTGACAGTTAAATCACCACCATTTATTGAAGAAGCTTTTTTTTTTTGCATTGTATATTTTTGGCTTCTTTGTCAAATATTAGTGTCCGTATTTTCATATCAGCCTTACTTGTGATAGCCAGAAGCTGGAAACACCCCAAATGTGCCACAACAGATGAATAAATACAGAATATGTGGTTCATTTACAAAATGGAATACTACTCAGCTATTAAGAATGAGGACATGAGTTTTGCAGGCAAATGGGTGGAGGAAGAAAATATCACCCTGAGTGAGGTAACTCAGACACAAAAGGACATGCAGTATATGTAGTCACTAATAAATGGATATTAGCCAAAAAAGTGCAGAATACCCAGGATACACTCCACAGAGCTCAAGAAGGCTAACAAGCCAAAGAGCCCAAGTGAGGGAAGAAGAAAGCAATCACAGGAGGCAGGGGAGAAGGGAAGGAGAAACCTGGGTGGGAAAGAGAGCAGGAAGAGGAAGAAGGGAGCATCATCAGGTGTTGAGGAGGCTTATCAGGACTGAAGCCTTGAGGGCCAACAGAAAGAATGGAACCAGGTAGCCTTGGGGGGAAGGAGGTAGGTGGACCCTCAAAAATATACCAGAGACCTAAGAGGTGAGAGACTCTCAGGACTCAACGGAAGGAATCTTAGATGAAATGCCCTACAGTACGGAGAGGGAACTTGTAGAGTCCACCTCGAGTAGAAAGACAGGGCATCAAATGAGGAATGGGGTTGCCATCCCACGATCAAAAATTCTGACCCAGAATTGTTCCTGTTTGAAAGAACTGCAGCAACAAAAATGGAGAAGAGTGTGAGGAAAAGGTCCAGTGACAGGCCCAAGCTGGGATGTAGCTCAGTGGAGGCTCAAGGCCTATGCTAGTACTTGTAGTACACTATTACTGATGCTACGGTGTGCTGACAAACAGGCTTATCATGACTGCTCTCAGAGAGGCCCAATACACAGCTGAAAGAGTCAGATGCAGATATTGACACCCAACCAATGGACAGAAGTGCAGACCCTGTAAGTGAATTAAAGAAAAGCTGAAAGAAGCTGAGGAGGAGGATGACCCAAGAGGAAGATCAGCAGTCTCAACTAATCTAGACCCCCGGGAGCTCTCAGATACTGAACCACAAACAAGACAGCATACACCAGCTGATATGAGGCCCCCAGCACATATACAGGAGAGAACTGCTAGGTCTGAACTCAGTCAGAGAAGATGCATCTAACCCTTGATTGACTTGGAGTTGGAGCTCCAGGGAGTGGGGATGTCTGCTGAAGTTGGGAGTTGGTCGGGATGAACAGCCTCTTGAAGATGGGTCGAGGAGGTATAGAATGTGGAACTGTCGAAGGGTAGATCTAAAGGGGGATGAAGTCTGGACTGTAAAAAAAGATTAAAGGATATGGATATATATATATATATATATATATATATATATATATATATATAATGTTTATATATTTAAAAAGCCATGTAGAATAATATGTCCAAATTCTAAACCACATTGAATCAAGTGCTGATATTTTACAGTAGGGCTCAGTTTTCTGTAAAAAACTGTTACAAGTTCATAACTTATAGTTACTTTTTGATATATTGCTTAATATAGAACTCTTTGAGCTACTTCTCATTCTAAAATATCTATGTTTCAGGCACTGGAGAGATGCCTAGGCAGGTAAGAGTGCTCATTTCTCTCTAAGAGTGATAGATTTCAGTTGCCAGAACCCATGTCAGGTGGTTTTTCAAGAGCCTATAATTCCAGTTCCAAGGTATCTGATGCCTTCTTTTAGCCCTCATTGGCACATGTGCATATGGGCACATGTGCATGTGCGTGCACACACATTTGTGCACATATACACAGAAAAAGAGACACATAACAAATATGCATAGAATAAAATAAATCTTTCCAATGTTATTTATCTCAATCATACTATATTATATGTAATATCTTCTCAATTTTCATCTTTCTTTCTTACTTTTCTTTTTTATTTCTTTCATCCCCCCCAGAGAAACACAGTAGATACCAAGAGAAGACATTTGCAGGAGAGCATCCCTTACCCTTGCAGAGAAAGAAACATTAGTTGAGAAACAGAAGGGACCATAGACACAGATTCCCAGCATTTCAACTTGGGGTAGAGCCATCATTTTTTTCCTCTGCCATTTAAACCATGTGTGCTGCAAAGTCAAGTGTGTGTTACAATATATAGATTTTTTCACAGTTTAAACACACTGGCATTTCTTTAGTGCTTTTTGAGTAGTTTAAGATCTACTGTGGTTGTCATTTAAAATCTGTCTTGTCTGGAACTGAAAGGTCTTCCTAGTAACACATCAGTATGGTTGCTCACCCCCAAGAGATGCCTGGGTAAAACGAGGACGCGGGACTGTGGGTTAAGAACGACTTTGAATATGCAGCATGTTCCCAAGACTGGCTGAAGCTCAAGGGGAGTGTTGGCTACAGATGAGTAGGAATGATCACATCCCTCACTCTATTATGATGGACAGAAGCAAACTTTACAAATTCATGGTCGTTTTTCAAGTTTTATGTAGCTGGGTGATTTTTACAAGGATGTGAGGGGAAAAAAAGAAGGGCTTTCCGAAAATGGAAATGAATGTAATAGCCAGTAACCAGAAGTATTACCAAACAGGATCATGACTTGTACCCTAAGAAATCAAGTTTGCCCACCCATTCTTGAGAAAGCAATTGAACCAGCAAGAATAATTGTAAGAAATAAAACAAGAAAAATACATGCCTTGTAGCCATATTGGGAAGAGGAACAAAGAAATCCAGTGATGCCCTACTCCCTCAGTCCATACTCTGAGTCCTGAATGAGAGGAAGTGTTAAAGAGACGGGTATATGAGCATCTAGGCAGTTCTAGTGGAGGTATGGTTCTTCCCATCAGTGATCCATCATCGTCTTGGTTTCAGTCTAGTCTTCTTAACTTATGTGAGAAGTTGCAAATCTCTTTCCAGGAGCCAAGTACCTGGCTGCTACCACTTCATTCTCCAAGCACGAGGCTTCTGAGGAAATTCTCATTTCTTTGGGGGGGAGGGGCATTTTTCAACCGTTTGACCGTCAGATTGAGGGATGCAAGTGTCCCTTTGGTATAGCTTCATTTCTGACAGACTGTTTGCACAAGAACTAACTGAAATCAACAAAGGAGCAATAGGAAAGAGGTGAGAGCAAAGAAACCACAAAACCTGGGATAGTGCTTCACTAACAGCACAGTTGTGAAGGTACAGCTGTAGGATATAGCATATATGAAAGCAGAAAGAAAATAAAACTGGCAATAAATGTGAAACAAAAGAAAGCTTCACTTCAGCCAGGCGGTGGTGGCGCACGCCTTTAATCCCAGCACTTGGGAGGCAGAGGCAGGCGGATTTCTGAGTTCGAGGCCAGCCTGGTCTACAGAGTGAGTTCCAGGACAGCCAGGACTACACAGAGAAACCCTGTCTCGAAAAAACAAAAAACAACAAAAAAAAAAAAAAAAAGAAAAGAAAAGAAAGAAAGCTTCACTTCAGTGAAATGAGAAAATAAGTTATTTTGCGAGAATAAATCCAGATAATAAGCCAGAAAAAATTAAGGTCTAGAGGTCTTGAAAGGCATAAAGAAAGATACACATGATGGAACAAATGAAGAGTGTAGCGTACTTAACATCTTCCACTGGAAATAAGTCCAAGGGCTCTCAAATACAACAGGCAAAAGTTGTGGTTTTATTTGTCACCTGACTCAATCTAGAGCCACCTCAGAAGAAAGTCCCTATGAGGTATTGTCTATAGCAGGATGGCCTATGAGCGTGTCTATGAAGAATTGTTTTGATTGCATTGATGGATGTGGAAAGACCCAGTCCACTCTGAGTGGTGTCATTCTCTAGCCAGTTGATCTTGAGATGTTAGGAATAGGGAAGTAGAACTGGTGTGTCTTCATTCATTATCTATACTCTTTACCATGAATGTAACAAAATACTTCAAACAAAATGTTTCACTATGACTTCCCCACAACGATGGACTGTAACCTGGAATTTTAGGCTGACTAAAGCTGTTCTCATCTAAGTTGCTTATTGTCAGGGTATTTCTGTCAAAGAAACAAAAAGAAACTAGAACAGAAAGTGACTGAGGCCAACCAAAGAACGTCAAAGAGTATCAGGGACACAGAACCATCTCTCAGTGCATCTGTACTCTTCTAGAAAGAATAGACAAAGATTTGAAAAGGAATAGTTTAGAGATATTGCCTGGATTTTAAGGGGAGATGGACAGAAATATAGTATGTGTACATTACCAAAGAATTATTTGGGAGAGAGAAAAATATTTATTAGAAATGAATTCTGGCTAGAAACATGGCTAATTCAGTAATGTGTTTCCCATGCAGGCAGGAGGACCTGGGATTCCTTTCTCCAAATCCACATGAAGGATATCTGCTTGCAACATAAGGATAAGATTACAGGAATAATATAGATAAATATATACACAAGAACACACTTCAAAAATCAATTTAGAATAATGGATGAGACTGCAGAAAGCAGTATGTCTAATTCAGGTTACTATCACTGTGATGAAACACCAAAAGCAAAAGCAACTTGAGGAGAAAAGGAGTCATTTCGCTTACACTTCTACAACCTACTCTATCATTGAAGGAAGTCAGGATAGGAACTCAAGCAGGGCAGAAACATGAAAATCAGAGCCAGTGCCTTCACCATCGAGGAATACTGCTTACTGGCTTGCTCAGTCTGCTTTCTTATAGAACCTAGAACCACCTCCACAAGGATAAAACCACCTACGATGAGCAGACCCTCCCCCCATCAATCACTAATTGAGAAAGTGCCCTACAACTGGATCGTAGAGAGGTATTTTCTCAATTGAGGTTTCTTCCTTTCAGTTAACTCTACCTTATGTTAAATTGAAATAAATCTAGGTAGAACGCAGTGCCTAAATCCAGAAATTAGAGAATATAAGGAAATAAATAATTGCTAACTTAAAGCAGTATAGTAGAAACGAGGAGTAATTGAGAAACAATTAAACGTTAAGAAAAAAGTGATGGATATTTAATAATGGATTAGAAAATAAAAAATCAATATGGCTAAATAAATTTATAGAATAAATAACACAAGTGATTTTTAAAAATATATAATAAAGATAACAAAGCTAAGATGAAAGTCAAGATAATAATATAAAACAGGAAAACTCAAGACAAAACCACTTAACATTCACATAGGAATTTGATGAGAAAGTGAATAAGGAACCTCTTATATGAGGCTTGGTATGCAGCTGAGTAATAGAGCTTATCTATCATTTATAATGACTTATATTTGATATTCTTTGCCACAAGATGATAAGAGAAATGAATCCATAAAAAAAAAATCTAAAATTGAGATTGTGTGGCATATTTTAAATTATGTAAATTTGCTGCCAATAGACAAATTTGTCTTCCATTTTTCTTTGAGTTGGATGGTACATCAAACATAGAAGATGCTTTGCTATGGGGATTCCTGATGTAGGAAATGGAGCCATAGTAGAAGGAAATACCTACTTTAGGTAGCTTCAACGGAAGATGAAATAAGAACATTCATCATAGCTGTTCAATATATTCCCTGAACCTCTCGCCTCCATTTGTCACCTTTGATTCTCTGCTATGAATATCAGATCTTCCATCTAGGTAGCAGCATGGCAATAGACCCAACAGAGGAAATGGGTAAGTCTAAAAATTTGGGTATGACTTCAGAACACCTCAATTAAAGAAATAGCCACTGAATTCAGGCCAAGTTCATACTACTCAGAAATCACAGTTTCAATGCTAATCTCAGAAGCTTCCACTTTCTCTTAGGAAGCCATTAGTTTAGCATTGACTTGATCTTTCAACTCTAAGTAGATAAGTAGATACAGCTATTTTCCTAACAAACATGAGTTTGTCTTAACAAACCAGAGTTTGATCCTCAAAATCTATGTTTGAGTGTGTCAAGATGGGAAACTCAAAGAGCTAGTCATATCACATCCATAGTCAAGAGTAAGGAGAAATGAATGCATTCATACTCACTTGTTTGCATGCTGTTGCTCAGCTTGATTTATCCATACTTAAGAATCCCTGACTAGAGAATGTTGTCACCCAGGGTGAACTGAGTTTTCCCATATCAATGAACTTAATTAAGACAATGCCCGAGGTAGAGAATTCCTCATTGAGACTCTTTTATTCCAGATTCTTAATTGTGTCAATGTGACAATTAAAGTTAACTGGCACATATGGTGGATAAAATAAGGAGGTCAAAAGGTGTCTCAGTAGACTTGCCTTAAAAATAAAGAAATTCCAGAGTGAATTGATGTGATTTAACAGGATAAACCAGCTTTCTCAGAACAACTTTTGGGTTAACACCATGGAAATTAAAATCTTTAGGCTTCAGATAAGAACATTAGGACATTATAAGAAAAGATCTGAATTCTTAAAAAAAAATATAAATAAATAAGACACCAATAACAGAGATGAGCCAGAGAAATTCCAGATTCTTAACCCTGTAGAAAGAGTTTTAATATTCAGCTCCCAGGGCTGGTGAGAAAGCTAAGCAGACAAAATGTTTTAAAAGGATGAAGACCTGGGTTTCATCCCCAGAAATCATATAAAAATAAATATATTCAGAAAAGTCACCAAGTTTTTATAGGCACACTCTTGTAATCCTAGGTCTGGGAAGCTGAAAACAGGCAAACTTCTGGGGCTTTTGACCAAACCAGTTGAGTCTACTTACTAAGTTCCAGCACGGTGATGTCATTGTTGTAAACCACAAACAAACAACAGAAGTATCTGAAACTTGATAAATGACACCTGAACTAATTCTCTGGCTTCTTCATACATACACACTTGCAAACACACACATACACACAGTCACCATAAATATGGTCCCCAAATACTTAGACATTTCTACTATTGTGACAATCAAAACATTAGCTTTCATCAACCTAGATCCTTAACTTGGCCATGTCAAAGGTCAGATCATACCAGCATCAAACCTAAGATAGAAACACCAGAAATTTTCCATTTTGCCTTTTGCTTTTCAGTTTAGAACTCAGTTACCATAACAAAATAAACAAAATATAGCTTCTCTCTCTCTCTTTCTCTCTCTCTGTCTGTCTCTCTCTCTGTCTCTCACTCTGTCTGTCTCTGTCTGTCTCTGTTTCTCTCTTTGTGTCTCTGTGTCTCTGTGTCTCTGTCTCTGTCTGTCTCTGTCTCCGTCTCTGTGTCTCTGTGTCTCTGTGTCTCTGTCTCTCTTTTTGTCTCTGTCTCTCTGTCTCTTTCTCTGTCTCTCTCTCTCTTTCTCTCTCTCTCTCTCTCTCGCTCTGTCTCCGTCTCTCTGTCTCTTTGTCTCTGTGTCTCTGTCTGTGTCTCTGTCTCTCTCTCTCTGTCTCTCTCTCTCTGTCTGTCTCTGTCTGTCTCTCTCTCTCTCTCTCTCTCTCTCTCTCTCTCTCTCTCTCTCTTTACGTGCCCTGATTCAGACCTGCCATCACAGGATAAGGGAGAACAGCAGCATATGTATACCTTTAACATTCTTTTCATGGATTATCATAATGACTGAAAGAAATCTTCCCACTGACAAATCTTCAAAAACTACACCTTATTTTTTTTTTAATTTTGTCTCCTAGAGAGAAATGGCCTCAGGTCAAGATGCTTACTGATTTGTGGCAGTGACTAACAGTCCGGTCAGACATTTATTTAACAAAGAAAGAGCAGTAAGAGGGTGTTGTGGTAAGAAGTCTTTAGGAAAGATGTGGCTAACAATCAAGGAATGAACTCTGAGCAGTGTTCAAAATCACTGCCTCAAGACAGCATAGATCCCAAATGATAATAAAAATAAAAGCAAAGTCTTCCATTGTAGATTCAAGACACTTAAAAAGTGCTTTTCATAAAACTATGTGCATATGCACAAAGGGTAGTATTGTTCAATACTCTTGCATATTCAGAAGGATAAGCCACTTATCTCTTTCCCAGAGAAACCAATTTTTCCTGTGAACTTTAGAACCAATAGAATGGCAAGAGATGGTTCAGTGATTATAAATGCTTGCTGTTCTGGCAAAGGACCTAGGTTTTGTTCCAAGTACCCATGTCAGGTGGTTCACAACTGCCTGTAACTCCAGCTGCCAGAGGGATCTGACACATTCTTCTGACCTCCATAGGTACCTATAAGCACACAGCATGCAGTCACATAGACACATGGTGGACACAGAAATGAATGACAAAACCCCTTTTAGATGGATATATTGTTTTATGTCTATGGATGTTTTGCTTGCAAGCTGATCTATGTACCACACTGTGTTCAGGACACTTGAAGGCCAGAAGAAGGTGTTCTCCTGGAATTGGAGTTACAAATGGTTATGAGCTGCCACGTGGATGTTGGCAATTGAACTTGGAGTCTCTGGAAGGGCAGATAGTGCTCTTAACCCCTGAGCCACCTCTCCAGGTTCAAACAGTTTTTCTTAAGCACTCCCTGTACAGAGTGTATCAGGACTATCCGTGTGTTTAACTATAAGGGCATCCCCCTTAGGAGGCTCCACTTCACTATTGCTCTTGCTGAGGTCACCATTCAATCTGTGAAATGCCACCAAACATTAGAGTTCCAGCTAGCATTCTGGTAGTAGGTTGATTACATACGACCCTTTTCTTTGAAAAGGGGGCAAAGATTTCTCCCTACCAAATAGACACCTAATCTAGATTTGAAGTTACTCTCCCTGCCACTGTCAATATCAGTCATCCATGAAATTACTCTGCCTTCTGTTTGGATCCAGCCATGAATCCAATTCAAAATAAAAGAAATAAACAAGAGGCCAATGCTTGGGAGGTTCACTGGCCTCATTTTCTATCCATCAAGCTGTAAGCAACTGATTTCCTATATAGTAGAAAAATCAGCTGGAATTTAGGGGGGTATCACATTTCAACAAGAGATGCTGTGCTTCTCCCATAGAGATAACTGCAGTGTTATGAATAAAGAATTCACAGTTGAGTAGGCAAAAGGATGTGTTACTATTATAGTCAATAATCCATTTCAAACATGTTAACTTCTTCGGCTTGTCAAACTAGGGACCTTACCGTGTAAAGCAAGAAGCCCCTAATTGTGCCTTCACTGAACTAGAAGCTCCAAGCATGACTCAGACTTGTAGGACTCTTAATATATGTAGGTGGTGTGCAGGAGAGAAATTTTTATTCATTCTGAAATTCTTCATGTTGAATCTAACTTCCCAGTACAAATCTGATAGGATTCATATTGTCTACAAAATGAATGTTTCTTGCTGGTTTCTCTCCTATTTTACAATCTCAGTGATGGAGAGCATTTTTACTCCTTTTGAAATTACTTTTAATTATTTGTATGCATGTGGGTCAATGTGTGCACATAAGTGAAGTAGACTGCAGACAAAAGAGGACATTAGAGTCCCACAACTGGATCTATCCAGGTAGTTCTGAACTGTCTCACATGGGTGCTTGGAATTAAACACTAGTCCACTGCAAATGTAATGTGCAGTTTTTTACTACCTAGCCATCTCTCCGAGGCCATTTTCCTAAAATTGAGTTTTTTTTTTTCTTCTTCTACTGAAGTAAATATGTGAAATGAATTCGTCGGCACATGGAAGGAAGTGAAGATTGGAATTCATGACTAAATTTCATGTGCAAAGTCATGGATATCTGTCCTACCACGGACTTTCACAGTTGCCAAAAATAAACACATTATACATTTTAATGTGGGTTTTTCTTTCACTCCTCCATCTTATGTAAGTTATTTTGTAAAGGAAAATAATTCTATTATTCTTCCTCTAAATATTGAAAATCATATATGACCATGATAAAAATGAGCATCCTGAAACACTTGGCAGTTAAAAAAAAAAAATACAGTGTGAATTAGGATTTGTTAGGCAGTAAATAGTAACATCTGAAATCAAACTTATTTTAACTGTCCTGTGACCGAACATTCAGAAATAATGAAATTTTCTCAGATAAGTTTTCTGTGTCTCTTCTGTATATTTCTCCATTTTCTACATCATTTAGAAGCTGATGCCCTTAAATAAAATGAACTTTACATAAGAACATAGACATGACACAGTAGAAGCCACTACTTTCCTCCCTTCTTTGTCTAAAATTTTATTGTTTTATAAAGTAACCTTTAGAAATTTCCTCTCAAAATTCACTTGCTAGATTAAATTGTAACTCTAATTCCAATTTGATCTTCTATGATTTTTTTTTTACTTCCTTGAAGTGATAATGCCTTATCCTTTTCAAGTCTAGTGTAATTCTGTTTATCTAGGCCTTGAAGTCTGCCAAACTTCTAGGAAATGTTATGAGTACTTGTATTTATTGTTTCATGAATCATGGAATTCAAAGAAAAGTTGAGGCTCTTAACCTATGAGCCTCTTTCAAATCAAGGACATACATTTAAAATGTAAAATAAAGTGTCTCAGACACATCAACGTGTTCATCTCAAAGGTCAACTGCCTAAGTGTTTCTTTGACTATTAGAAGTAGAAAAGAAAAATGTGTAAATATACTATGGAAACAGAGGATATTTTGGAGACTAGAGTTCATCTTTAAAGTGTTTTCATGATTTCAAGCACTACTTAACTTTGTGTAATAGACACTGCTGAGTCAGAAGGACTTATACTCTACATGGTAAGCAATTATTCCCACACAATATAGAAATGATAGACATCCTTTAGGCAGGAAACAGTGGTCTTCAGCAATCATTCTCTGTGTGCTTTGAACACACAACTCCCATGCTTCTATGTCAGATAATTCACATGTTATCTAGCAATTTCCTGTGATATAAGCCCCTCCATTTTGGAGGGAAGCTCATTATCAAGATATGGGATACTCTAAAAGAGAAAGCAAACATCCTATGAAACAGGAATACCTCTAAAGACAGAATATTCCAAAGAGATGTGAAACATTACATTCCGAAGGGAAGCACTTAAAATTCTAAAACATAAAACTCAAAAGCTTCAGGAACTCCCTGAAACTAACCAGATTACCCCACCCCATAGCATATAAAGTAGTAAGAACTGCTGAAAATCACTGACAGAAAAGCTGACTTACTCAGAAGAGTCTCAAATCAGCTAAGAAGTCTGAAAGAAGATCACACCAGCCACCCAGCCAGCCTAGAAGAGGCAATGATCAGAAAAATTACCTGAAAGAAGCTCAGATCATTCTGGAAAGGATATCCTCCAATTTGTTATACTTCCTAAAGGATGTACAGTATACTCTTGGGTTCCATATTTTATGAGCTTCTACCTGGGGCTAGTTAGTCTTTTGTTGACATCTGCCCGGGTCATTTTCTGCTCCCTTAAGTAACCCAATCCTCATATTTTCTAAACAATTTCAATAAAATTCACCAAGTTAAATATATTAGTTTGCGATTAGTTCCCTGTCTGGTGTGAATAAATATTTGCTCATATTCCTCCAGGTTAGTGTCATACAACACATGTAAATAGCTGATATTTTAGAAATTTCAGATATTCTGAAATAAACATGAATAATTTCTGTCAATTATCTGTGATTATTAAGATTTCCTCACACTAATATATTTTGTATTAAACTGTAGTGGCAGAGAACACAAGCCTTGTATGTGACGTGAGAAAGTTAAATTTACACTCTATATGGAGCACCTAGGGAATGTATTTTTAAGCATAATTCTTAGACCCTTGTCTTTAGAAATAAGAATGATTGAGATAGTAGAGATAGAATAGACAGTAGAAAGCAGAAGGCAATGTGTCCACTTTTTTAAACTCATTTCTTTGTTGACATGTAGTATGAATATAGCAGGGGCACCAAAGGGACATGACACGTGAAGATGGAACCTTAAATTGAACTAATGTTGATCAGAGCATCTACCTGCTTTATTGCAATCTATGAGTAGACTAGATAGTGGCCTCTGAGTGCCCTTCATTTTTAAATAATGTGAGCTATAAACTAATTAAAAATTTTTCAGGAAGCACTCTCCCAGTTCCAGGTTCTTCAATTGTAGAAAGCAAAATGATATTATCTCCTCATATTTATGGAGGAAGTGATTGATTCTAAGCAACAGTCATAAACATTTAGTCAGAAAAAAAAGGGTTTATTAAAAAATGCTTAGACACTGTGTGAATTTGCTGATAAGCTTTGAAGGAAACACAAGAACGAAGAAGACAGCTCAGTGGACAAAGAAACAAGGCACCTGCCATTGTGGTGACTTGAAGTCAGAACCTAAATAAAAACAGAAGGCTTGACAGTCTACCTGTAATTCCAGTTCCTGAAGAAGAGGAAAACAGGGAGTCTCCAGAGAAAGGTGGGGAGTTAGATGACTGATTCTGAGAACTCAAGATCAAGTGCCTCTGACTCAGGAAAGTGCAAAGCAGTTAAGGAAGACATCTGACATTAGCCTCTGGTCTACACACACAAACAAATACACACCACATACATGTACACACATGCGCATGCAGACACTCTATATGCTCAGATGGATATGCAAATATATACAATCCAAGCAACACAAAACAAAAGAAACATCTGCCTTCCATGTACATGGGAAAATGATCCAAGCTCTGTGCCTTTGTGACATTCTCTAAAGCAAATCATGTCCTTAGTCAAGGAAATGTATTGTCTTGTTGAAATTATTGCTAACTCAATAATCCATCAAATGTATGCCTCTACTATGTATTCTTTTTGTGACTCTTTCTTTTAAATTCTAGTGTTAGTGATTGAATGTTCATCTTCCTTCTCAGTTTTCATTTCAATTCCTAAGAATTTTTTGGACATAATTTTAATACCTCACAAAGTATAGGCAGAAAACTGTAACCCAGAGTCTAAACATGGCACATCTCTTTTTGCAACTCAAGTTATATTAAGCAGCACTGTCCAGTTCTTTATGAATTTTCTGTGGCTATTATCTTGTTATAATTGCCAGTATTAGACTTTCATGACAGAAACTACAGCCTGTAAGGCTGAAAACATTTAAAGAATAAGTTTCTTGGCTGCTGACCAAAACCAAACTCTCAATATAAAACTGGGCATCTTTACCACAGTTTTTATTTTCTGTGTTTTATTTCTCTAGAATAACCCATTTTTTTCTGAATTTCCTTTGACTCTTTCTTCTCTATATACATAATTTTAAACTCTCAATTCTTTAGTAATTTTAGACACACAGATACATCTGACCAGAATTAGTAAACAATGCTCATGGTTTGTTCGTGTGTTCTTAGAGTTTAAAAAAAAGGCTTATTTTATATTAAATATATATATATATATATATATATATATATATATATATATATATATCTGTGTGTGTGTGTGTGTGTGTGTGTGTGTGTGTGTGTGCAGTAGTATATGTGCATATGGATGAAGATATCAAAAGAGAGCAGAAGAAGTCATTGGATAACCTGGACTTACAGTCACAGGGGTGGTCGGGGGGTATTAGCTGCTTGTAGTGGATGCTAGGAACGAAACTAAAGGACAACATGCTCTCTGAATTTCTGAACTGTGGTTCTAGCCCTGTTTCCTTAGCTTTTGACAAATATTCCTTTTCTGCTACAGGACTCCATGAAAAATGCATTGGTTTCCTTTTTACATTAAGGTGACAAGATTTAGTTTCTCAGGTTTTCTTTGGTTTGATGGCCCACTATGGTTTTTTGTGAGCTTGAATGGGGACCTTGGTGATGAGTGCTAGACGTGTCTCTGGTAGAGCTTCAAGGCCAGTTTGTCTAAGATGTTTTTCTTTATCAATACTTTGGAGTCTTGAGGAAAAGGCAACCTGTGGAGGTTAGAGAGTTGTTTTGCCCCCAAAACTCAGGTGGTAAAATTTTATAGTTAAAATTTTATGTTAAACAGGATGAAGATGGGGACATTTTAAAGATTAGTTGGTTTGAGGGCTCCTTAAGCATTGAAAGAGATAAAGGCTCTCATAGCAAAGATATTCCAATACTCTCTGCCCTTCACATTCCTGTTATCCTATGAAGTCACAGCCCCACTACCCCTCAGAATGCAGAAGCAAGGTCCCATCTTGGAAGGAGAGAACAGGCCTCATCAGATATATAAAGTTTCTTCTAATCACACTGCTCTTTTCTTCTGAGACTCCCAAACTGTTCAAAAATCTTCTTATGTTCTTTACAAAGTATTCATTCTACATTTCTCATGGATTAAGAAAGTCAAAGAAATAAAATGCCACTCTTGTGTGATTTCAGCTGTTCCTGTGACCAACACAACTTACATGATTAATGTTAATTGTGATAGCTAACGTTGTTTTTCAATTTGACAGGATCTATAATCAACTTGGAAACAAGCCTCTAGGGCATGCCCATGAAGCATTATCTAAATTAGGTTAATTGACTTGGGAATAGTGACCCTGAATGTGAATGACTCCATTCCCTGGGCTGGAGTTCCATGCTATACAAAAGGGAGAAAGTGGGATGAATACCAGCATGTAGTTCTTTCTGCATCCTGACTGAAACTACAATGTAACCAGATTCTTCAAGATGCTATCTACATTACTTCTAACCACAAGGGCCTATATACTCAAACTGTACATCAAAACTAACCTTTCTTTCCTCACATTCAACATGATAAAGACCTAATACAGATCATTGGTACCAAAACTGTGGGCATTACGGTGATGAGGCTGACCTCATGTTTATTAGGTTTTTGGAATGGGTCTGTGGGAGCTTTGAATGTGACTGGACTCCACAATTCCTTCAATATTGTAAGCAGAATCTAGTGAGTCATTCTAATAGAAGATAAAAAAGCAGAAATTCTTAGAGAACCTTAGAAGTAGAGGCCCTCTTCATGAGCCTTCAGAATAAAACAAAATATCTATCAGAAACTTAGATATGGAACCTATGAGTCTTACAAGGTATCTGGCTATGTTTGCACGTATTTTGAGAGATTGAGTGATGCTGAATTTAACAGAAACAGACTGCATTTCTTTGCTTCTACTGCTATGGTAAAGATCATGACCGAAAACCAACTGGACAGAAAAGGATCTCTTTGGTTTATAGATTCTAATTACAATACATTATTTAGGGAGCATAAGGAAGGAATTCAAAAAAGACAGGAACCTAAAGCCAGGGAATGAATCAGAGGCCATGGAGAAATTATGCTCACTGATTTGCTTCTCTGCCTTGCTCAGATTTTACTCTTAACTAACCTATGACTACCTGTCCAAGGGTGGCAAAGTCCACAGTGGGCTTTCAATCATACATTATGAAAATGCCCCATACACATTCCTAAATATGAATCTGATGGAGATATTTTCTCAAATTTACTCCACTTATCCAAGTCTGTAGTAATAGTAATAATAATAATAATAATAATAATAATAATAATAATAAAAAGTTTAAGAGAAAAGTATTTGAACTGTTAAACAATGGGATTTTTGTAATTGTAAAAATACATTTTGCACCGGGTGATGGTGATATGCCTTTAATCCCAGCACTTGGGAAGCAGAGGCAGGTGGATTTCTGAGTTCGAGGCCAGCCTGGTATACAGAGTGAGTTCCAGGACAGCCACGGCTACATAGAGAAACCCTGTCTCGAAAAACAAAAACAAACAAACAAACAAAAAACAATGTGCAAAAATACATTTTGCATGATGCAATATTTGTGAGTCTATAAGCAAGACAAGGAGGATTACATTTTAACAGACAAGTGTTTGGGTGTTGAGTTAACAAGGGATGGCACTGTAAGGTTTAATATTGATTCCTCACATGACAGTATATAGAATTATACAATCATGTAAAGTCTGGAAACTATGTCTTGCCTAGATTACGTTAATTTCAATGAGAAGATACATGTGAATAGAGGGGAGTAGCATTGAGTAGGCAGGGATTGTGGACAAACTTACAGGAGAAAACAGGCTGAGTATCGGCATCCATCCCTCACTTCTTTAAGACAGCAGATACAATGTAACTGGCTACCTCAGGCTCCTGCTCCCACAATGGCTTCTCAGCTATGATAGATTATCACCCCCCCCTCCTCTGTCAGCACAAATAAAATTTGCCTTCCTTAGGTCACTTTTTCCCCCAGGGGTGTTTGTCCCCATAACAATCAAAGTAACTAAACTAGATGTGGTAATGTCCTTCAGATATCCCCGGGGGGAAATTATACCCCCTATTTCATACTATGGTCTTAGTATGGAAATTGTTAGGCATTTTTTCTTGAATCTCTAACAAGACTGTAAAACCAAGAATGATCTTCACAACTCTTTGTCAAAACTAAGCTCCTGCTTGTTTATTGGTGATGCCTGTTTGTACTTGTTTGTACTTCGCATCAACAGACGGTTATATTTTGGAAACCACATATGATTATCTCTTAGGCTGCTTGCTTGCCCCTAGATCTTCACGCTTTCTCCATCCTAGTAGACCTATGTAGTGTCTAAACTCTGTTTTTCTAAGGTTTTGACTTGGGGTCTTGTCCATGGAGGCAAATTATAGTATATGTCAAATACCCTTGATGTGTGCGGAGGTAATGCAGTAGAAAGAAAACCATTATCACCAATAATGTTTAACAACATGAAATCTGATGATGATTTCAATGTGTTGAATTAGCGGTGATAGAAAAACATCAAAACCAACACTTGATTTAGCAAGCACGCGGAAGCATATGAATGAAAGCACTTGAGAGAATTAGATTTATAGAATTCTTGAGAAAAGATGGGCTCTTGGGTGAGATAATGGATATTAATAGCATATAATTACATACAAGCTGTAGCATACTCTATAATTATCTCCTTTCAGCAGAGGTAAAGATTTAACTAAGCTTACAGAACTTTGAGATAGGAGATTTCATGAAGACTCATAAAGCAGGGTATTAGGAAATATATCACAAAACATTTCAACTGACTCAAAATTGGAGGGTGATATATACAAGACAAGAAATCTATTTAAACAAGATGTCTTCTTGCTTGTTGAATAAACGAGAGTGTAAGATTTAGCCTAGATGTCTGTCAATATAGAAAATGAAAATATGAACAGTTGTATGTACATAAAATGAAATTATATTCATCTACAAATAAAAATACAATGTATTTAAGAACAGAAAGATAAAAAAATTATTAAATTGTGTTAGGTGAACCAGATTCAGAGTCAAATATCACATGTTTTTATGAATATAAAGATTCCATCTTTTGATGTTTGTAAATGTGCATGTATGTGGATGTTGGTGGGATTGTAAACTATGGAACTTTCCTGGGGAGAAAGAGGGTTAGAGGATTTGTGGAAGGGCAAGAGAGCACATGGGACATGATACTGAGTAGAAGGTTGCTGGAGAGATAGAGTCACAAGAATAGACAGTGGGATGTGGGAGAACATTCAATGAAAACAAATGTTTAAGAA
>JANHMN010000008.1:18159285-18199898 GCA_030674055.1 Rhabdomys pumilio
TGTGTGTGTGTGTGTGTGTGTGTGTGTGTGTGTGTGTGTGTGTGTGTTGTGCTATAGGATCATGGCACTCTCATGATTGTGCAGTCAGTTACTTATTCCCACTTGAGAGTAGTGTTCATTCTTGGGTTTTTTTTTTTTTTTTCGAGATAGGGTTTCTCTGTGTAGTCCTGGCTGTCCTGGAACTCACTCTATAGACCAGGCTAGCCTCGAACTCAGAAATCCACCTGCCTCTGCCTCCCAAGTGCTGGGATTAAAGGTGTGCGCCACTAACACCCGGTGTGTTCATTCTTGTAAGGAGAGTGTTTCCCACACCCATTTCAGTCAGTCTTCTTGAGATGCTGATATGAAAACTAAGCTAGATTCAGATGACAACAGTTATCCCTCAAAAGAATCTTTCATTCATGACACTTATTTAACAATTTCAGAAAACTAGGCTGGGGGATACAAGGCAAGCACCCCAGCTCACTCTTAAAAGATTGGCTATATTTACTTTGCATATGTTTTACTCTTCTTACTTCTTCCTCTCCACTTCCATACGAACACACTTATAATGTCATACAGTTCATGCCTCTGCTCAGATCAGTGCTGCTAGATGAGCACAGATGTGCTGCTCACCCTCCTCTTATCCTACCACAGCGACACTTGTCAGCCACCGTGGACGTCATTCTTTCTTTCTTGGTGTAGGCTTGGATGGCTGTGCTGGAACTCGCTCTGCATACCAAGCTGGCCTTGAATTTCCAGAGATCTGCTTGTCTCTTCATCCCAAGTGCTGGGATTAAAGGTGTACACCATCCTTATCTAGGTCACTTTGGACATTGCCAAGGCTGAAGAAAGTAACCCCATCCCAGAATAGCTCATGTGTAATGGCTATTGAAAGTGAGGTTATAGGAACTTTACTATTTTTTCCCTGTCATATGACAATATGACGTGAGCAATTTTTTGCTAAATTACTTCTTTAAATGGCCGATATTGGCTTGTCAATGTGATTTGATCTTGAATCTGTCATAAGGCCAGCTACTGGGCATTCCTGTAAGGGGTTTGCTTAATCAGATTATTTGAAAATGGAAGGCCCATTCTAATTGTAGGCAGATCATTTTGATGACAACACATATAATAAAGGAGATGAAGAAAACTTAGCTCTTGCCTGATGACATTCACTGTTACAGCAAGATCACCCTGCTGACATTCCTGCTATATTTTTTGATGAAAGTTTGCACTACCTTCTTTGGGCTTCCAATATAGACGGGAGACGAACTGCTCTCCAGGCATCCTTCTGATCTTCAGTGCCAGATTAGGACTACTGAGACATCTACCTTGTGAACAAAGCTACAGTCAGTCTCTCTGTTAGACAGGCAGGAAAGCCAATATAATATACTAAATTCTCTTCAGTATATATACTCATCCCATCCATTCTGTTCCTCTAGAGAGCTCTGACTGATACATGTCTCAACTACCTGTGGGCAAGACTCAGTGATTTCTGGCCACATTTTAGTTCCATTTCTGCACTATCCCAATCACTCTATCCCTTTCTTCTGTGTTACAGCTATCGATGGAGTGATGTTACTCCATCGAGATGGAGGTCTGCATCTCGAATAGTATGCAAGTGTTTTTCTGATATTTTGTATCATCTTAATTGAATCTGACTAATCACTGGATTTTCAAAATAATCAATGTATCCATATGTATCTGCCACGTGCCTGCAAACAGATCCTACTTGGCATTCAGCATGTAGTCTCTCAGTTCTAAATATACACCTTTTAAAGGATGGCGCTAATTGGAACATTATCTTAAGATTAAACACCAGGGAGTAGAGAGGTGGCTCAGCAGTTAAGTGCACATTACTGCTCTTACGGAGAACTGAAGTTGGGATGCCAACACTCATAGTGCGTAGCGCATGCTCAACTATAACACAAGCTCCGTGAGAACAACCCCATCTTCTGTCCTGTGCAAGTGTGCACATGTGTGCATAGACATACAAATATGAATAGATAAAAAATAAACATTTCTTTAAAAGACTCTGGCACATAACAATAACAGTCAAGAAAATGGTGTCTGACAGTGGAAGCAATGAATAACAACACTTAGTGTCTAAGTGTTCTGAGTAAATTATTTCATCACTGTTGCACACTTGCAAAGGTAGTGTGTAGTTACTATGAGCATAGGAGGTGAGATTCTAGAACTGATTAGGAAAGAAGTGTCCTTCTTCAGTGGCCTATAAATCTACAACCATACTGTGAATTTTTGTCTTAATATCCTAATATTCATAACTATAACTATTACTGTTATATATTTGACGAACAAAATCAAGAAAACTAATGAAATTAACAGAAAAATGGTGCTAAATTTAATCTCATTCTAATGTTTTCAAATATAGGATCAACTTTCAAGAAAACTACATAAGAACAAGTTGAAAGTTCAGAGGCTGATTTTAAACAAAATTATTACAGAGCCAGGCCTTCTCTGATTATTAAGCTGAAGAATTAAGCTGAAGTTGAAGAACAAAGAATACTGAGGTTCATCAGGGAACAGAGAGAGCGCCTGAACTAGCGGCTTCCATCCACTACTGACTCCGAGTCCTTATTGAATCAGCACTGTTCCCATCCCCATCTTTCTCAAGACCCTCCTCATGCTGAGGCTGGACCTCAGCACTCAAACACATATACACACAATCTAAAAACTGACTCCTAATTACATTCTGCTATACTCACAGATCAGCGCCTTGCTTAGCCATCACCTGAGAAGCTTCCTTCTACAGCAGACAGGAACAGACACAGAGACCCACAGCCAGATACTATTGCAGAAAATGAGTGACCTTGGAATCATTCAATCAATCATTCATTCTCAGCCCTAAATAGGATGTCTTCTTCAAATCTCTCCCCTCTACGCTCAAGGAATGCTGTAGAAGAGGAGCCAGAAAGAGTGCAAGATCTAAAAATGATTGAGGACATCAGGAAAACAAGTCCCTCTTGCAGGTGACCAAGCTTCTGCTGGGGAAAGTGCATGAGTGTGATGCAGACTGCTATCCTAATGGCAAGGCCTGAGGAGTTAGGAAGGACATGGCAGGGACCTGCAGGGATATTCATGCAGATCTCCTGGCCTTTCCTGAAGAAATGCATGGTTCTTGAAAGAAGTAGACACATGCCTCGATCTCTAACTTAGAAGCTCTTTCTCCAACTGGTAAGCACTTAAAAATTTAGGTTTATCCACAGAGTCTCATTGGAGGCACAAGGCACCCTTCAGAGTAGGCTGCATGCCCAGTGGCAGATGGCCACCAGAAGATGAACTCAACAGCAACATTGGGGGTTCTTTATTTAATAATGTCACATCAAGGGCTTCCACCACCTCTCTCTCTCTCTCTCTCTCTCTCTCTCTCTCTCTCTCTCTCTCTCTGGATGGAGCATAGCTACAACAACTTTATTTTTCTCTCACAGCTTACATATTCCTGCAAAATCTTTCAAGTACTGTAAAGATTACAATGTGATTACATTCTATTTTCCTCTAGTAAACAATTACAATGAGCATGTGTAAAAAAAAACAAACAAAAAAAAAAACAAAAAATATGATCCCCAATATCCTCATATGATCAATTCTTTACAAATTATGGATAAAAAAAAATCCTAAATTATTCACAAGAACCCAAACACATTTCTAACTAAGCAACTTGCTCTACCTGAAGAGGACATAAGCAAGCAAGATAATTTTCTCAGCCAGTTCCACTTACCGGCAGGCCGCCATTTGGAGTTACAAGAAATGACCAATATATTATTTATAATCTCTAAAGTTGTGGTATCTCATGACGGTAAGATTTTCTGAAGGAGGCAGAGGCAAGAGGATCACGAGTTCGAGGCTAGCCTGTGCCACATTTTTTTTAAATTAATATTATTTTTCATTTTATTTTACCTTATTTTATTTATATCTTTTTTCTCTTTTTACTCCACATTTTTGTTCTTTATGTATTTATTATGGCTTTCAGTTTAATGTTTTTTATGAGAATTCTGACTATGTGAACCGCTGGGTCTCTGTGTCTATATCTGGTTCAATTTTTTTCTCTGGGTTCTGTCCCTTGTGTCTTTTTGTTTTGTCCTATGTTTTTTAATTGTCTTTGGGTCTTTAATTCTATTCCAGTGAGCAACCTGTGTATCTGTATGTCAATACCGTGCAGTTATTTTTTTTTAAATCAAACCATGATTTTTACTTTTTCACACAGGGGTTATAAACACAAAAAGGCAGGATGTGGGGAACGGGATGATGCAGGAGCATAGGTGTTCAGGGGGAGTACAGATATATCCCAGAACAGAGTGTCAGCTTGGTGAAGGTTCAGAGGACAGGTCACTATGACTCTGTCTATGAATCACTTGTTTCGTATCTAAGCTAGTATTATCCACTGAGGTTACCTATCCACAAGGTCTATTCTTATTGTTGGTTTTTGTTTCATTTTATTTCATTTTATTTTATTTTATTATTATCCCTTAGAAGTTAATTTGTTCCCTAGTAAGAAAAAAAAAAGGGTATGGATCCAGAAAGGAGGGAAGGTGAGAGGGACCCGAGAGAAGTAGAGGGTGGGAAAACATGATCAAGATATGTGAGAAAAAGCCCTGTTTTGAAACAAGTATGAATAAATGATATATCACATCTTATATGATAAACACCAATTATACCCTGACAACTTCAGTGAGTAAATAATCAGGAAGATACTGAAATATGCTATAGTTTTTAAAAATTGTACCATAAGTGAAGGAGTAGTAAAATAATAATTTCCTTATTATGTGTGAAAAAATGGTTCAGAAATTAACAATAGGCATTACGATCACATATTTCTTATTAAATAAACTAATTAAATAAATAAGACCAGAAACATTCTCAAAACATAAATTTTTGTAATATAACAATTTACTGGCAATATAATAGTTTTCTAGGCTGTTCCTAATAATGCAAATGGGAAATTGAAACTTACATATTATTATATACTACCCCAAATTAAATATAAATGAGTAAAAATGTACATAACAAATTAACTGGTAAAATGCCCTAAAATAGCATTTTCCTTTTTTCCTTTGGACTTAAGTCTTCGCAATACTAAATATAAATTCAGAAACTAAAATAAATCTTACTCTATAAAGATTTTAAACACTTGGGGATCACAATCACTTAAAAATTAAGGACTTTGAGGAGATAGTTCAGTGGGTAAAGTAGTTGCTTCTTGAGCAACTGGATCTGAGTTTTAATCTCCAGCACCCATGTAAAATCTGGGTTTATTAGAACATGCCTAAAACCCAAGCCCTGGGGTTGTAGCAAGGCAGAAGCAGGAACCTGATAAACTTACTGAACAAATAAAATGGAAAGTTGAAGTGGAAAACTCTTGATTTTTTTTCTCAACTATGATGGAAAGCAATAGGCAGTTAAAGGAGAAACTTCGAAGTGCATATATGTAGTGGAGTGTACTTACACACAGATACACACACACATACACATACACACACACACACACACACACACACACACACACACGAATGTACAGATATGCATTGGTAAGTGAGCTCCTGTATATAGATGCACTTACTTGCATGCGTAAGTGTGCCCATATATACAGGTGCACATGCATATGTGTGTGAGTGTACTTATACACACAGGTACAAACACTGGCGAAAGCACTCTTACATACAGGTGAACACACATGAATGTATGTGTGTACTCCTATACACATGTGTACATGCTGACATGAACACAAAAGCAAGTGATAAATAAACAAACAAATAATTTTTTAATTGGAGAAATGGCAGTATTTCATACAAGGTGACTATCGTTGATATTGTAGAGGTTTTATAAACAGCTAATAAAATGTTCTCAATCACTGTTGATTTAGTAGTTTAGAGAAATACACATTTTAAAACCCAGAGACAGCCTTAACTTTTATTTAAGCAAATAAGGAAAAGAATGTTAAAATAAAGCATTACAGAGGGTCTGGTATCCCTGAAGGTACCTACACACACCTACAGACATATAATTAAAATAAAATAAAATGAGAAAATTGTGCCTTGAGAATCCATTAGACATAAACTAACCATAGTCATTTATATACAGACCTGTATTACCAAATCCAGCCAACAGCACCTTTAATGCTCAAGTGTGCTAATGCACCATTGGAAATCATTCAGCTCTTTGCAGCTTGTTCAAATAGTTTAATTTTATATATTTTTAAATTCTGTAAAATAAATATTTAATAGTTATATAACAGGAAGAAGAGATTTTAAATCTTGCCCCCATCTAATCAGAGCTTTCATTCCTAAAAGAGGATGAGCTGCCTTGCACATTAAAACAGACAGAGTGTAGCCCAAGGCATGATGGGAATCCTCAGAACTGTTTTTCAAGCTTTGTAGCTTTCACCACCTGTGCCTTCCTTTATCTCCCAGTAATGGCTGCTCAGGTCACTGTTCAAAAGTGTGCCAGTGAGACCAAAGGAAAGGCAGAAACAATGGGAAATGACAAAGAACTTTGTTTATAAGGGAAACACCTGAATGGAAAAAACAATCCCTCCAAACAGAAAGTCTTCTATAAATCTCCTGAATTAATCCTGAACACTGCTGTGCATTGTAAATAAAAGATGTTTTCTTTCTTTTACCAACCAGAGGCAAATGAACCTCTCTACCTGACAAAAGATTTGCAAGTTGGATGTCATCCAGTGGTTTTGAGACCTGTAAAGGGAGACTGTCAAGTTAATGAATATTCAGGGATGCAAAACCTTTTTGGCACAGACTTTTCAGAATATACAAGGGCTCTTCTGACTGGCTGATAATTCCTGTATCCTTTATATTTACTAGGAAATAATGCTTTCTTGACAGTGCAGATCATAGAAGAGAAATGACAACATATTGAACTTAATAACAGGTATATTTATTACTCGGTGGTTGATTGATTCATTAGTTTTACATGCACTGAAGATGAAGCAAATGACAGACACTAGACCAATATCTGGGAAAAATCATATATGTTGTATAGTATCTGTATACACACATAAATAATATACTACATAATATATACATTTATGCATGAACTGTATCATATTCTCTTAGTTACTTTTCTGTTGCTATGATAAAACACCATGACCAAGGCAAGTTATAGAAGGAAGGATTTCTTTGGACTTGTAGTTTTAGAAGGATAAGTGTCCATCACATCAAGGAAGTGCCATGCAGCATTGTCGTTAGAACAGTATGTTTGCTGAGTGCTCACAGTTTGAACTGTGGGCAGGAATCAGAGAGAGCAAACTGGGAATGGTTGAGTTTTTAAACTCTCAAAACCTTCTCCCAATGATTTCCTCCTCCATGGGCATACCTACTAAGACGTTCCAGAGTCACCAACTGCAGTCCTAGTATTAAAATGCCAGAGCTTATGGGGGACCTCATATTTGAATTACCACATATATACACATGTATATGCACATACATTATGCAGCATAGTATGCAGTGTGTATTTGCACATACACAGAGTATTATATTTATATATACAATGTATTTTACAAATACCTATATGAAGCATATATGCAGAATACTATATTATATATATATTTTTATGTAGTACACTATATAGTACATATATACAATATATTATGTAGCTATATGGTGTGTGTATATCACTATATATGTATACACACCCATATGAAAACATGTATGTGTGTGTTAGTTTAGATATCACTTCCAGAAACCAAAAATATTAATTCATAGTACTGCCCCAGATTTCACTTTTGATTATATACCAGTGTCTGCATTCTTTGAACACCTCGGCTGCTCATAGGATGCACTTTATGTCTCTGAAACAAGGCAGTATGAGTGTATCTGCTGCTGAAGCCACTGAACACATTTCCAGGCCAGAAACACAAGGTTTGTTCTAACTGTCACTCAGTGTCACCATGCTTTTTGCTGCTAGATTGGCACATAAGGTCCAGACTTTTCTCAGGTTCCAGGGTACCTCTGTCCTCTGATTTCTGAAGGAAATCTAATCACTATTCGTTTCCTATAACAGTTCTGAGGGGTGGATACTTTGTATTATTTATTGTTGTTTTGTTTTTATATCCCCTTAGAAAATACAGCCTGAGAAATAAAGATGATAGATAGATGATAGATAGATAGATAGATAGATAGATAGATAGATAGATAGATAGATAGATAGATAGGTCTGGCCTCTCTCTCTCTCTCTCTCTCTCTCTCTCTCTCTCTCTCTCTTTCTCTTGTCATCATGTTAACTCATTGTACAAGTTGAGTTGCTCCAATCAATCATGTCACTTAGACAGGCAAGAATGACAGAATTAACGGACTCAGTGGCTCATATTTTAATAACTTCAAAATCAACTGCCAGTCCTTATTTATGGCTCATCCATTGACAAGCCACTTAACTGTTATGTATTACAACTGAAAAAGGTGTCATTGTGAAAAAGCAAGTTTTCAGAGCTGAGCCAGCACCCATGGGAGTATTAAATTTGACCAAGGCACTTCTGAACAAGCTGCCAAACACCTGTGCATCACTACCCTGGTAATTTCCTCCTTTCACCTGCCTACTATCCAAATACATGTGTTTTCAATATTTTCAGTTAAGATGTTATTAGGTTTTCTTTAAAACTTTTAATAAAGTATATAAACATGTACACTGTTCTATTTCTGAAACAGTTTCACATTTTAGTAGTTTTCTTTAACATTGACATGGTAACTGTGCATATTTATAGAGGCTTCCAGTAAATGAACACAAAATGTAAGGCTCAGATTGGGATAATTGGGATAAACATCATAGAAGTATTCTCGGTAAAAAAAAAAAAGTTCGAAATCATCTGAGATTTTAACATGAATATCTGTCTTACTAATTTTATTACATTATTTACTTCTCAGATGCAGATGTGTTAAGGTCACAGGAACCTGGTCCTTGATTTTTCTGCTTCTACTGTTGAAGTCTGCTTTTTCTCAAGTCCTCAGACTTGGCACCAAGCTCCCTTTTCCCCATGGAAGCATCTCTCCTTCTCTACTGCTTTCTGATAATGCTTTTAATTTCTGAATGTTAGACTAGGACTTGGGAAGTGGTTCCAAGATAAAGGATTTGCTTCCCATGCATGGTCATATATTTCTTTTACATTCTGAGCCATACATAAACAAGGAGTTCTCTGAGATGGGTGATGCTATTTATATAACTTAGTTTGGTAAAATTTACCTGTAAAATGACAATATTTCTTAATACTTCCATTACTTTTGGACTCTGTTAACTAGACCTTTGAGTGTCTATTATAAAGCCCAAATTGGTTATGACATGTAAGGCACAAGGGCAGACTGAGTTAATACAAAGGTTGGGGAAAGGAAACAATCAGCACATTTAAGTGTCTATCTAAGGCTGATCTCACAACCTAGATTTCACAAATAATAAAGTAAACATGAGATTCCTATTAATCTATTTCCATCTTTCTCCATTTGCATATGTGTGCTTGTTTGTATTTATGTGCATATGGGTATACAGGTGGTGAGGGAGGGAAAACAAGCACACGTAATTTTTGTGAGGGTAGAGGCCAGAGAACAACAGTGGGTGCCGGCCTTCTGGTACTTTGCACCATTTGTTTGAGATAAGATCTCCTGAAATGTCACCATGAAAGCCAGTCCAGGTGACCCATGATTTTTCCAGGAATCTGCCTGTATCTCCCTCCAGTTGTTTCTGAGATTTTAGGTGGTTAGCATTTCTCACCCAGTGTTTATATGGACCTGAGAGAAAATAACTCAGATACTGTGTGGCAAGCACCTCACAGACTTCATAATTTTCTGTCAATTAATACTAAACCGGAACAAAAAAAAATAATAATGACATATACTGAGTGCTTGTAAGTCCAAAAGTATTAATAGACTATACTCTATCTTGACAGAGACAAATTATTAAGTAGCTGGTTAGACATTAACAGACTTGCAGGACACTGGGATGAACTCCTTCCTGATGGTTAACCAAAGGATGGAACGGCCAGACTCTAATTGTTGGTCACAGAAAGGATACTTGAGTCACAGCTCTTTCTCTAAGAGAAGGAGTCCAAAACAGCCATGAAATGACACTAATAGATAGCTATCTGAGCCTAGGTCAGATGTCCTAAACCTTAATGGATTACTGTCTAACTGGAGGCTCTCTGAAAGTATAAAGACACATTATTCAGTCAATCCAATTGGACCTGCCAATCACCTGGACTTAAATCCTCTCCTTGAGATAGTTGTGTGCTCAGACAATTTCAGAATATTCTGAATGCTGCCTGTGCTTAGTACCAGAACAGTGGCTTCTTTGGTCATTAACAATTCACTCCTTGAGGGTGCCTCAGTTTACCCTATAATAATGCTTTTCGTTTATACTGTGTGTTTCCTCTGAATCCTTTTGATGGAGAACGCAAGAGCTGAGGACCAAAGGAGACTCCAGAGAGATATCACCATTACATAAATGCCCTCAAATATTCAGAGAAATCTCTCTAAATACTTTTGCAATATGAAATATCTACATAAACATGTTGAAATTTGTGTCTATAAGCAGAATTTTTCCTGCCTGTTTTGCCTTGGTTACTTTTCTACTGTTATAAGCAAACACGATGAGCAAAGCAACTTATCAAAGGAAGCCCTTAACTATTTTCTGGTTTCATAAAGATGGAGTACATGATGGAAGAACAAAGGCAAAGTAGGAACAGCTGAGAGTTCATATCCTGATTCACAAGTAGAACGAAGAGGTAGCGAAAGACTGGGAATGATGTTAAGTCTTTTGAAACCTCAAAGTCCACTCCTGTGAGACACTTCCAGCAAAGCCTTATCTTTTAATCCTTCCAAACAACTTGGGACCAAACATTCAATCATATGAGCCTAGTTCCTTCAAACTATCATACTACCTTTCACTTTTTGAACGCTAATTTAATCATCCTGTGTGTATATTTGTTTTTTTGTTTGTTTTGTGTGTATACGTGCTTGTGCACATGTGTGTTTCTCTGTGAGTGTGTGTGTGTGTGTGTGTGTGTGTGTGTGTGCACTGAAGCATTTATGTGGAGGTCAAGAAACAATTTGAAGAAGTCAGTTCTCTCAGTCTATTACATGGGTGCTGAGGATTAAACTTGGGTCATCAGACTTAGCAGAAAACTCCTTTGCCTGCTGAGACATCTTATAGACATACCTTCCTATTTTTGAAATCTATCAAGACTAACTTAGCTACCTACCACATTCTCCCAAACTTCATTCATCTCAGTAATTATTGCCTTTATTGATTAGTGCAATCCCAACTATATTAATTCTGTGTGTAATGTATAATATTCATACTTTAGTCAAATGCTGTGTTTGAGTACCCAGACCAAAAAAAAAAAAAATCAAAAAAGAAAACAAACTAAAACAAACAAACAAAAACAAAACAAGTTACAGAAGAAAGGGTTTATTTTGAGTTCAGGTTTTAGAAGTATTGAGTCCTCCAAGACAGGGAAGGCATGGCCACAACTGGGAAAGCACAGTGGTAGGATCAAAAAACTGGGCTGGTCACATTTTCATCCATACAGAGGAAGCACAGACAGACCAGAGAGTGAGGCCAAGTTATAAACTCTCCAAGCCTGGCTCTTGTAATCTACTTCCACCAGCATGGCTCTACTGCCTAAAGGTTCATAAGCTTACCTAACAGCACCACCAACGGTGGACCAAGTGTTCAAACACATGAGGGTATTTAATCCAACACAGCAAAGTATCCAGAGATGAACAGGGAGTCTTAGTTTAGTGAGGATATTTAATCCAACACAGCAAAGTATCCAGAAATGAAGAAAAGAGAGTCTTAGTTTAGGATTTTAGCTTTGTTTGCATATTACATTTTATGATGAGACAATGTCAATTTATAATCACTTGGAAATGAACAGACTTACCTCATTTTTCTTTTCTAAGAGTACAAACATCTGGTTTTATCCATGCTGCAAATATATAAAACAAAGTACTTGGAAATGGCCAGGAATTGCATGCAATTCTAGTTTCAAAGAGTGACATGAAACATTGACTCTGAGGTTGTTTAGCACAGAAAAATAGAAAGTGTTTGCTAATGGCTGAGGAATTTCTACCCTGCAGTGTTTGTTTTGCTATTTAGAGCACATCCTAAGATAAGCATTCTTCTCTGTCATTCTGTCTCTGTTTGCCACTTTTTATTTTAAGTTAGAGCCAGTCATTTTATGAATATGAAACTGGTTCAAGTATAGAACAATTGAGCTCAGAGAGATCTGTCAGTTGTAAGCCTCAACTTTATCTTCCTGGTTAAAAAAGAAGAAGAAGAAGAAATAAAAAATTTACATCTAAAATAAATATTCGTTCCTTCTTCTCATAGCAAAATTTTACAAAGCTAAATCGGATAGACAGAGAGAACAGTAAAGTCAGAGCTCTGGGATGTAAGAACAATCAGGGACATTCTAGAATGTCAAATTTGTAATAAATATGTTAAGGTCTTTTAAGGAGAGATAATGAAATGAATCTTTTGTTTCATCAAATTACTTATTATACAAAATAAGAATTTTAGGGCAGCAGTTAGATGAGTTAGTTGCTAAAGAGTCGTGTGTCCATGTTTGATGGACTGAGTTCCATCACCAGAATACACATGGTGGAAGAGGAGGACTTATTCCCATGAACTATTCTCTGACGTATTCATGCACAGAGGTGTGTGTGTGTGTGTGTGTGTGTGTGTGTGTGTGTGTGTGTGTGTGAATGTCTGTGTGTCTCTGTGTGTATACATATACAAACACAAATAAATAAATTAAATGAAAATGTTAAAGAGTATAGCACATTTACTGGCCACAGTGTAAAAGGAGGACATTAAGTTGTGAAGAATTATTTTCTTGTAGATACCGGAAAACATTTACAACTAAAATGGACAGATATTCATACATAGGTAAGTAGTTAGAGACAGTACTTGCATGCTATTTTATCAAGATACTTTATATTTTTAGTTTTTTCTTTTCATAAAATGTTGCAGGAATTTAAAACTAAATTAAATAATTTTAGTGGCAGTGTTAGCAGTTAGTGAAGGCTCTCTCTGTGGTTTGCAGATACAATGATTCGTCCCACATCCTCACATAGTAGAAGGGAAATAGTAGATTGTGTCGCTTTTCCCCTCAAGAGTATAAATCCCCGAACTAAAAAACTGGACTGTGGCCTTCGCTTTATTTAACCCTAAGCACCTCTCATAGCCATCACCTCTGAGCTTTGTCATGACCTGGAATCACAGGAAAAGATAGTCTTAATGTAAACTTATCTAGATCATCTTGGCCTCTGGGTAGGTCTATGAGGGATTGTCTAGGTTGGTGATTGAGGTGAGGAGCCTCGCTTTGAATGTGGAGGCACTATTTCATGGTTACCTGAGTGTAAGCACTACAGACATGAAAGGGTACACAGTTTCCTTTTGCTTCTGACTGTGGATGTGAGGTGACTATGTTTGAGTTCCTGCCTTGAGTTCCTTTCAGTGATGAGCTCTAGTCTGCAACTATAAGCCAGGTAAACCTTTCTTTCTTAAATTTCTATTTTATAAGAGCAAAAATAAATTAGCACAGCCTTCAACATGGGAATTGGGGAACAAGAATATACAATTTAGTGTATAGTAGGGAACAGATGTGAAATCTCATAGCTCCCCTAAGGTGGGTAGTAAAACACCATATTTTAAAGAGGAACTATTCTGTTTCCCTTCAGGTAAGGGAAAAGAAAAAAAACAAGCTCCAGGTTTATAATATTAGAGAAATATGAAGATCATTGAGTTTTACACTAAGATTATGAAAATAAAGTCTTATAATATCCCTAGATGTTTACACAAACTATTACATATAGGAATGTGTCCAATTATTCTAGACCTCCTGTGTTGAACATAAGACATTGCATATAAGTACCATCAAAGAAAGGGGAGAAAATGAAAAGGAAGAGAAGAAAAAAGAGGAAGAGAAAAAAGAACAAGAAGAGGAAGAGGAGGAAAAAAATATTAAGACCAAGACCAATACCAAGACCTAAACTAAGATCAAGACCAAGAGCATGAGCAAGAGCAAGACCATGACCAAGTCCAAGAACAGGTCCAAGACCAAGACCGAGAACAAGAACAAGAAGTTGTCTCTAGCAAGTCTTAAGAGATGGCTCAGTAGTTAAGAGTGTGTTCTTATGTTGCAAAAGACCCAAGTTCAGTTCCTAGCATCCATGCTAAACATCTTACAGCAACCTGAAACTTTAGTTTCCGGGGATCTGACAAACTCTTCTGAGTCCAGCAGTCCTTGCTTTTACACACACACACACACACACACACACACACACTGGGTGAGACATGAGATACATATAATTAAAAATATTTTAAAGAGAAAAACTTACAATGATCAGGTTGGCATAAAAGTAACCTTTGTCGGATTTAAAGAAAGCAAGGATTATTCTGAAAAACTATGTGCAAGGATAAAAAAGGTGGAAATAGATCTACTCTACTTTAAGGACTGAAGCTGTGCAATGAGTCCCACTCCGGTTCATGCTTGGCTTATTGTAGGGTCCCTGACACCTCAGACCAAAGTGCCCTATCAGCAAAACTAGCATCCCCCTCATTTCTCAAAAAGTGGAGCCACCATGGAAAAGAAAGGGTCTAGCTTCTGGGTCAAGATCTCTTCCATAGAATAGCTTGGCAGCTACACCAATACGAACTTCTGTAATGTGCCGAGGAAGTACGTCTCCCCTGAAGAGACCTAACTGGAGCTCTTGAACTCTTACAGGCTATGCTGCACTGTCCCTTCAAGGACACTAGTAGCTTCATAGTGACTGACCTGGAGCTGCTGGCCCAGGTGAGCACCAGGAAATACTCCCATCCAGAGCATCCTGAGTCTTGCCTGCATCAAGATCATCATGTCTCACAAGGTCAGCAGCCGTAACAGAATGAACCAGCACCAGAAATGATCACCTCTTCTTTCTGTGTGCCATAAGCCCCCACCTCTAGCTTGACTCTCCCATGATTCTACTATTCTTGTTGCAAATCACTGAGGAATCCAACTTGAGGGGGAATGGACAAGGAGGCAGATCTTGATGTCTGCTCGGCTGCAAGTTGTGGTCTTCCTCACCACCACAACATTCTATGTGTTTCTTTCATGTCCAAAACAATCAAGAAATATGAACTAACATGTTTTGGAATCTTAAATTCAAACTGACCTAGTCTTGGCCTCTTGAAACTGACTCCAACCCCTGCCACCTTTTGAGTCATTGACTTAAAACTAGAATAATCACAATATTTTTCATTCCACTGCAAACCTCTCCTCTAGTAAAGGGGCTGTACCTCCTTTAACTTTCATACTTAATTTGTATTCTCTTCTTGGCTTTGCCTAGCCAACAATGGGGCTGACAGATCCTGGAAAGGCAGGGCAGTGTGTATTGGAAACCCTCGGGGACTAATTGTAGGCATGTGCTGTTAAGCTTGATGTAAGTCCAAGTGCCTGTAGGGCCAAGTAGGAAACAGAGAGAGCCAAAGCAATGGCTTTTAGGCTTGGCTTCCACTTTCCTTTTTCTCCCTGTATGACACAGACAAGGATAGCATCCTTGAAATAGACAGGAAACAAAACCAAATCCCAACAGCACATGTGTCCTGGTGTTAAGGACTCAGGATCTGAAATGAAATGTTCAGTCCAAAGAATGAGTAGTCTAGAAATGACTAGTTAGTGCCATGTTAGAATGCTGCCAGATGTTCTCAGTATTGAGCCATGTTAGGCCCCAAACCTAGATTTTTATTTGAAACCTTAAAAATTTTAACTATTTATAGCAAACTGTTTTTCATATACTGTGCAAATCCAAAGGGACCACATCAATTTGTCTGGGAATATCTGGCTCATAGAAGTTCATTTTTCATGCTGGTCTATTTTCCCAGTCTCAAAACATCTGACATCATCTTGTTTTCTTTGAAGTTAAATCCATAGTGACTGCCATCAAAGAGGGCTCACTTAGTGTGCACTAAGCAAGACTAGGTAGCCTCTCAGATCTGGACATTGTGATACTCGCAGAGCCTGTCACTGCCACAGTATTGGGATTAAACTGAAGAATGGAACCCCAGCAACCACGAAGTAGAGCAAAGATCCTGAGGGAAAAAGTGGGCCTCATATCAGGTTTCATGGATCCCAAGTCACACTGTGTGGGTCTGCCCACCATCCATGATTGCATGACAACTTCTTGATTCTCAGACATCCCCAGGTCTGTGCTGAAAACCTAAAAATGCAATGTCTCTTTAATGTGAAAAAAAAAAACAGAAAAAAAAGAAAAAAAAAGAAAAAAAAAAAAAAAGAAAAAAGGAAGGAAGGAAAAAAGAAAAAAAGGAAGGAAGGGAAAAGGAATGGAACACAGCCTTTAACTAAAATTGATTTCAAAGGTGCAGAAATTTAAAACTGAAAAATTAAGAGTGGTAAGGAGCTGAAATTAAGAAATATGCTCCTGAAGACTTGATTCATATGAAGACTTTTTAGATGGAACAAAACATTATCAAGCAGAGCACACACACACACACACACACACACACACACACACACACACAAATTGTACAAAGTACAAAAAAGACCGGAGAGCACCAAGATATATTACAAGCACACATTTAGTGTGCTCCTTAATCAGAGCTAATGAGAAAGCCCAGACAGAAAGATGATCACGTGAAGACAGACTGGTCACAAAGTACATCAAAGTATTAGTCCCAGAGATTCAAGAACTATAACAATTCAGTAAGCAGAAAAATACAAATGAAATCTGTAAATCATCTCATTATGGAGAAACTATAAACCAAAGACAGGGAGAGAAATGTTTATAGTCATAATGAACTCTCAGCAGACTTCCTTTGAAGACAGTGAAGTTGACTTAATACCTGACTTACCTAGAGCAATGCAGTAAAATACATCGAAAGACCGGTGTTTACCATTTTGTTTTGAGCTTTTTTTTTAAAGATGTTGTGTCAAGGTCAGGTATAATTGTGCATTCCTTTATTCTCAGCACTTGAAAGGCAAAGACACACTGATCTCTGTCAGTTTGAGGCCAGCCTGTGGCAAGGTTCATATAGTGTGAAACAGGCCATTGTGAAGAAGTGCTATTTAAACATGGCAGCCAAGATGCAAGAGAAACATCATAAGGGGTTTGGCAAGAATATGCCCACCAACATATATCCTTCAAAGGCACACCTCCCATTCACTATCAGCAAGTTTTCTCCTTTCACAGTTCTACTGTCTCCACATGGTCTATTTAGATATTCAATACATCAAGCCTTTGATAACACCACAGGTCTTAAGTTCCAGTCACGTCTCTATGACAAGAGCCACTAGTCAGGGAACAAACATTTAACACATGAGACTTATGGGAGGCTCTTCATACATGAAGTATGCCAACATATGTGCTGCATAGAAAACACATGAGCAGAGATGCATTGTGGAAGTTCATAAATCAAAAAGGACGAAGAGTAACTGGGAAGGTGAAATTTAGTTTTCTTTTTCATTCTTTTAAAATTTTTTAATTAATTAATTAATTAATTAATATGCCACATGCTGCTCCCTCTCCTGATCCTTCACTCATAGAGTCCCTCCCCTCCACCCCTTCCACTTCGCCTCTGAGAGGGTGTCACCATCCCTTCGTGTATTCTCCCACCCTGTCACATCAAGTCTCTGCCAGATTGAGCACATCCTCTCTTACTGAGGCCGAACAAGGCAGTCAGGAGGACTTCTTAAAAGGTTGTGCTCAAACTATGGAGAGAATATAATGGGACTTCTAAGCAATAGAAGTCATGAGTTGAAAGCATATCAAGTTACATGGTTTTCTTCTTCAAAGTTCTGTGTCTATACATTAAGCTCCTAAAAGCCATATCATGAGGGTAAAACCAGGTTAAGATTTGGCCAGTGCTATAACAGAATAAGATAATAATTATTTTTAGAACAATGGTATCTAAATAAGTGAGAAAGACAAAATGGAAGGGTACACAATAGTGAATGGTTGTATTACACTGGTGTTTAACACAGACACAGAGCAGAAAGACATTTTTGTGTGTAAGGACACTCTGCTGTGTCCTGGCATTGTGTTTTGTCTGTTTTATTCTTGGCCCTCTTCTGCATATCTATTGTACTTTGGAAAACAGAAGAGGGTCTTGACACTAAGACAAGTGGAATACTGGTGAGCTAAAACTTTCCAAAGGGCTTATAAGCCCATGAAGTGAAGTGAAGACAAGAAGTGCTTATCCATGCCAAATTTTGTTTCAACCCCTAATGCAGCTTGTGCATATCTTTAGTGTTCTCCTTTTATTAAAACCAAATGCAGCAAAGTGTAACTTCCTTACACTATAAGATGGAGCTCCATAAATAAAATGACAAGATTAAAGTTCCCTTTTCAGCCATACATGGGCATTATATTTCTGGTGCTGTCAGAAAAAAAGAACCAGGATAATTAAATTGAATTCAGTAGAATATACAACTTAATGGGATAAAAATAATCTTATATATCCTCAGTATTCATAGTTTTGTTGAAAAATACATTTATTCCTTGTAGAGTCACTATTTACGTGAACATAAATGCTTTCTGCTTAACGTTTGGACCAAGAATTTCTATTTTTCTTTAATTTTCTTTCTGTAGAGAATGTTCTTTCCCGAAGCTACTTCAGTCATTGACTTTGAATCAGTTATTTCCAGATTTACTATGTAGCCTCCAAGTCCCTCTTCTTTGCTTTTGGTCAATGGTTTTAATACAAATCAAAAAAAAAAAGTGCAACACATGTCTCAAACACATGTACTCAAGTCCATAAATGAGCACCGAAACTCAATTTATGAAAACAAAGAGCCCCTAGAAAGCTAGCAAGAGACTTAAAGAGACTCATTATTAGAGAAGGAACACAGATAACCTGGGAGTTTATGAAAGGATACTAAACATTAGTAACTGCCAGGAAATGCAGATTGGGCTTCAATACTTCACAAGTCTAAATCCATCTGGATGGAGTAAATGACCAAATGACAATGACGATGAAAATGACTGCGATGCTCATGCCTTGCTGCTGGGGAAACAACATGGAGTAGCCACATTGGCAATGGTTGATTGGATTTTGTAAGTTGCACATACATTTTCTACACCACACCAATCTTGTACTTTTAGAAAAGTACCAAGTACTTTTAGTACCAAAAGGTACAAATATCCATGAAAATGTTTGTGCAAGAACATTTGGAAGAACTCCAACCTCTGAACCAAGTGGCCATTGATGTCTTAGTCAGAGCCACTGTCATTCTCCACCAGAGACCTCCAAGTTTGGATCTTTTAATGTATGGGGATAGTCTTCAGACCCTCACCTGAGCTTCCAGACACTCCTTCTTTTCCTTCATGGAAACCATAACTGCATACATCTCCAGGGATACTGGGGTACTGTCCGTAGCTGATCCTAAGGTGGAGTCTACTTCCTGCCTGACTCGTCAGACTATTCTGGTAAACAAGTACTCTGCGCATGTGCCAGCCTGATTTTGGAGCCAACCCCTCCTGAGTGGGTCTATTCTAATTAGGTTCTGACAGAGCAACCAATCAGAGAGAACCACGCCCCCTCTCTCCTCTATATAAGCAGCACTCTTGGCTGCTCGAGGTCCCCGTAGAATGCATCAAGAGTTCCTGCAATAAAGGCTGTTGAGAAGAATCCAACCGTGTTGCATCTGCTTGTTGGTTGGGTGGTCGAGACAGGGTACATAGAGTAAATAAACTTTACCTGGCCACAGAGAATTCATCTATGCTGGAAAGAGACTTTTCAGTGACCCAGCTCTTTGGTGGTTAGTCACAGTCTTGTAAGTAACCCCTTGCCCTTGTTTCTGCAAGTAGTTCCAATAAGCTCATTGTCTCTCTAAGCATGACTTGCATGAACTCATTGCTCTTGTCTGTCCTTGATACCTTATCTAGAATGAGTTGAAATTCACTCAGAAAATGTCATGATAGTAATTAAACACTGATAATAGAACTAATGTCATCAAATGGGTGGATATATGCAAAAGTTGTGTTATATCCATAAACAGTTTATCTACAGTGATATTGAGACAAGCTATATTTTATTTATAAACACTAATACTTGGAATATCATGATATTTACTTAAATTTACACATTTGACTTATAATGACGTGAGTCTTAAAGATCATACTGAGTGGGAAAATAAAACAGATTGATTGATGTGTACGAATGTCAAATTCTAGAAAAATGCACACTAACCAGTGACAACAGCAATAAGAACAATGTTTGCCCAAGGTTATAGGGATTCTTAAAGAATATAGAAATATTAGAGAAAATGGAAATGTCTGTGCTGAGCTAAATATGTCATAAAGACTGAAGATTTGAAATCTCTGCCGTGTTCATATGTATGGGTGAATAAAGTCAAAGACTGCCCTGCCCTGATTTACTTGTACTGTGAATGTAAATGTCTCTTGTAAATCCAACCAGTAAAGATGAAGATGCTTCACTCACTGCTCTTTATGACTTGACCACAGAAACTGTAAACCGGAAGAAGAGCTTCACCAGCCACCGTTACCATTCTTGCTGTGCTGGTTAGGCTGAACTTTCTACCTATTCATGACTCAGCATTTGTCATGGATGTTCTTTAGCTCCCTCTTCCCTTATTGTGGGACTCTTAGGAATGAAGAGTCCTTTGGACTTTTCTTCTGACCCACATGGACCATTTGGAGAGGCACCTGGGTAGCTCTGGGTATAGGAATGGAATCTGCATTTAAGGATGAATCAGTAAGATGTATGCTACTGGCTGTGCTTTTTGGAGGTTTTCTGATATGTTTCTAAGCTCTTGACTCGGTATCATTGAGATTGCTTGAAAATTGAGGTGTTGCTTTCAATAATTTTAGGTCCTATAAAATTTACAATTCCCTGATAAACATTAGAACGCAATGAGATGAGGACAATATCTTCATTGTTTGTCTTCTGTGTTTCCATGGTAGGTTTTATCTGCATGCTGTGCCTAGTGTACAGAAAAAAATGAGTATCATTTCCTGCTAAGTCTTACATTTGTTTACAGAAATCATCATCATTGTGTCATCTTTGATGGCAGTTATTTCTGACTCAGCCTCCTGAGCCGCAGTGTTTACTCATACAATCTGTATTCCGAGGATTATAACATGCTTTTTAAGTCATTTTCAGCCACTGGAGGTATGTTTGTGACTGCTTTCTATGTCTCTATTGTCTTCTCAACTAGGAATCTATAATGAAAAATAGACTGCAAGGCTTTTGTCAGAAATATCTTAAAGGAATACCTTTCTATGGGAGATGCAAAAATTCCATTAGGGTTTATTTACCAATTGAAAGAGATACATTCAAAGAAGGAACAATATTATCAGCCAGTACTACACCACAAAGTGCATGTGGATTTTTTTTTATTAGCTCTTTCCTCAAGGAGATAGAAAGCTGATGGAAAACATTTTTGCAAGATAAGTGCATAAATAAGAAGTTTTGTGCTGGGTTCTCTACAGCCATTACATTACTGCCCATTAAGAGTATTTATGGAGTATTCAGTGACAGGAAAATTGTTTGATGGACATATCCCACATAATGAGATTTTAAAAGAAATTGTAGTTTTATTTTAAATCAAAGTCTAGATATGTCCAGAACAGTATTTCCAGATGAAAGGAGTGGATCTTGGGGATTTAATGGAGGCTCATTTAACCTTTAACATCCCAGCAAGTAACAGCATGCTTAGAAGAAAAATAGGAAGGAAAAAAATCAGACTCAAACTAATGATTATTTTTATTTAGAAAAATACACATATGAGATTTTTGACAAATAGAACTTCCCAAGGTTATTATGCTATCCTGCTGAGGCATTTAAAATATGTTTTTATACCAAGTTTAAAAAGCTTACAACATGCGTGTGCACACAGATACACACACACACACACACACACACACACACACACACACCACTCACAAACACATCCTAAATCTTTAGTGAAATGACCAAAATGTATAGGAAAGTGGGGAAATGGGCTTGAAACACTCAGTATACCCCAGTCTCCACATGATCTCCTTCTACCACTCATTACAATTTGATCTTCTATGATTCTCAACCACATTCATTTGCCCTGAATCTCCAAGTCTGTGATTGTAGACACAGCTGGGTTTTGTCCTTTTAACCTGGTCATTCATTACCTTTCAATTCCCAGTTCTCATCCTCCACAAGGCTGCTCATCCTTCAGGGAACTCCTGATCCTCCAGGAGGCTCCTCCTCTCCTCCCATTTTTCCAGTGGAGAGTGAGGACTCCATCACTCACTTATTCATTCCCTTGGGTATACGTTCTGAGGTGATTCCATTTAATTTCTTCATTTTGCATAAAATCTTTTGACAATGAGTTTCAAACTTAGAACTCCAAACATAAACCTTTTTTTTTAATCTCCAAACTACTATCTAAAGAGCATATATACCCGAATATGATGTGGGCTGAATTATGCCACAATATGAAAAAGAGATAAGCAATTCCAGGAGCTTATCACATTATATCAAAGATGAATTAATACCCTCAAGGGGCTTGGGCACTGAGTCTGGGATCAAGAGTGCTTACAGGGTACAAGTCCCAGCACTCACACTCACAACTGCCTGTAGCTAAAATTTCAGAAGGTGTGATGCTCTCTTCTGAGGTCTGAGGGCTTATGTTTGTAACAGTATATATATTCATGCTAGTATACATATATACATACGTACATACATACATACATACATACATACATTCAGGCACATACATACATGCATGTAAAATTAATATATCATTTAATTAATAAAATACCTTCATTAAATTTATTGACTCTTTATTACTTGAAGAGTTGAGATGCATGTCTTCTATTTGTTATTGAACCTGGATTCAAGAGCAAACTTTTGATTTGAGATATGATACTTTAAAACACTGAGAAAAGGCACACCATGGCTCCTGTCATCATCATTAGCAGTGACATTGTATTCTTTGGTCAGTATAAACGAAGTGACCGAACCATATGTTTATGGTGTAAAGAAACATAATCTCCCAATAGAGGACAATTTAACAGTTGAAAATAATAATATAACTGGGAAAAAACTAACTAATAGTAGGTTCAAAATCAGAAGTTCAAAATTGAAATATTTATTTTTCCTCTATTATAGTTGGAGTTTTATGGCTGTAAGTAGACACCATGGCCAAGACAATTTTTATAAAGAAAAATATTTAATTGGGGCTCTCTTACAATTCAGTGGTTTAGTCCATTATCATCGTGGTGGGAAGCATGGCAGTCTGTAGGCAGACTTGGTTCTGGAGGATCTGAGAGTTCTATATCTTCATCTGCAGGCAGCAAAAAGAGACTTCCCACTGGACATAGCATGAACATATATACACCCACCACTATAGTGTTACACTTCCTCTAAGAAGGCCACACCTCCTAATAATACTACTCCAAATGGGCCTATGGGGGCCAATTACATTAAAACTACAACATACTTCTCATAAAGAATATACACCCCATCTACTCTCTATCAAATGAAGCTTTTATACACTGGTCTGATTCAGTATAAGATCTAAGAGGTAGAAAGGTAGCACAGAATTTAAGAACCCTTGATGCTTTTGCAGAGGTCCAGAATTAGATTCCTACCACCCTTACTAGTCAGCTCATAATACCCAGTTCCATGTGATTTAACACCCTTCTCTGGACACCCTGGACACCCCAATTCATATGTGCATACTCACAGATACACACAAAAAAAACAAACATTTTAATTAAAATTTAAAAAATATCTAGGAGAAATGGAGGGGTTTTTTTTCTTCCTGACCATCTATCATGGGATATTAATGATTTCAGAGGTGCAAGTCTTTCCCTTAGCATTTATAATGCATTTATCTAAGCTGTCATCTCTGTTCTCCTGGGACTATAGCTATAAATACTTAAACATGTTTTTCTGTAGCCAGTCAGCATATAACAGCTAGTTATCTCTGGGAACTACATGCTGAGAAGCACCAGATAAGTGTTTAAAACCCTTTTCATTATATGTAAAGACTACTAAGTTTTTCTCAGTGGCCTCAGGACTCTGTAGATTGGAGATATCTGCCATATAACTTGGCATGGAGTTATTCCCCTATTTACTTAATGTGCATTACCTAAAAGGTGTAGCTTAATGACTTAATACACAGGCCTTTGCTACTGGGAAGCATCGATATCATGGACATTTGAGTTAACGATTAGTTAGTGAGAAAATTTTAGGTCATTGGAAGCCACCCTAAACATAGGATTGTGTGTTTCTGGCCTTATCAGGTTTTCTGCTATTCTGAGATCACAAGGTAAGTGGCTTGTTCTTCCATATATTTCCATTATGATGTGCCACTCTCATAAGAGGACGTAAGAGTTGGAACATTCCAGTCTTGGACTACAAGCTCCAGAAGCTCAAGCGAAGGCAGTCACTTTTTCTCTTTAAAGATAACAGCCTCATATATCTCACCATAGTAATGCATCAACATTGTTTTGTCTGGTGTGTGACTTCAAGTGACTTACTTCATTTAGGAACCGGGAAGAAGAGATGTGAGGTAGGGCTGTAGAGAGCTTTCTTCCTCTGAAAATAAGCAACCAAGTTAATAGATTGGTTCAGAAGATCAGTTGCTAAGCCACTAAGATTGTGGTTTTCTGCCAGACATGGAAATATATTAACCCTGTGGAAAGCTGGGTAATGATAAGCTGGTTGATAATGCTGTTGATACAGGTTTCCATTTCAAGTTTGTAGGCAAGATCAATGATATCTCTTTCCACCCCTAGTAATAGGCTGCATGGAAACTTTATCAAGTGCTGGTGGAAAATTGGTTGCCAATTACTATGGTTTAATATGTATGCATGAACATGTATACACACATGCGCATGAGCACACACGTGTGTAAAAGGAAGAGGAACAGAAAGATAGCTGATTTTTTTTGTAATCCCATCAGTTTTGCATAGATGATGGTAACTGTGTCGATTCAAAGATGTATCTTCCCAAAGTGTAGGGGCACAACACATGATAGATACCTGGAGACAAGGATTGAAGCAGAAACCATGGAGCATCCCTGCTTACTGCCTTGAGTAGTCTGATTTCTAAGAGCACTTAGGACACCATGCTCAGCAGTGTCACCAACAATATTGAACTGGGCTCTCCTACACAATCATCAACCAATAAACTGCACTTCGGGTTTGCCCACAGGCCAATCTAGTGGAAGTATTTTCTCGATTAAGATTTATTCTTCCAAATGACTCTAGGTTGTCTAAAGTTAAGAAACATGAGACTTCCTTTCTTCCTTTCGCTGTCATTATTATTGGAAATAAACCAAAACAGATCTATTAATATATTTTAAGTACAAGTGTAACCACATCATGAACATTCTGACTTGACATTTTTCATGTTGAGCATACCTGGAACCTGCAGAGGACAAGAGACTCAGATAGCCAGAAACTGGAGATACAGACTGCTGTGAGCTGCTCTGTAGGAGCTGGGGACCTAAACCAGGTCTCCTACAAGAGCAGCAAGGCCTCATATCACCACTCCATCTCTCCAACTCCCATTGAAAGATAATATTATTAATTAGGCAAGTTGTTTTTATAAAGTAACAAATTATTTATCTAGTTTTTTGACTATATGTCCTTAAGACTGAACTAAAACTAATGACTGTTTTATATTGTCTTATCAGTTTTCTTTCCTACATACTTGCATTTTTCAAGAGAGAGTGAATACTCATAAGGTAGATTCTATCTCAATCCTGTCCATCCATCCTTGTCATCTTTTTTTGTAAGTTATTTAAAAATAAATTCAGAAAATGGTACAGTTTTCTTTAGACTTTGCTTTAGTCAGCTTTCTTTCAGTGAGAGACACCTGACGTATGCAGCTTATAAAGTAAAAGGATGTTGAATTTGTCTAGTCCTTCTCAAGACTCTTGTCCAACACTGCGAAGTCCTGTTGGTATTATGTCAGAAGAAAGAGATGCATCACCATGAGCCAGGAAGCAGAAAGAGAAAGGATATGGCCAGCCACTGACAGTTCTCTGAACTCATGTCCCTAGAGACTTAAAGATAGCTCATGAGGTCTTTTCTAATTGTCTACAGCACATTACAGTTTTGCAACTTGGGGATGAGCCTTTATATTTGGGTCTTTGTAGAACCCATAATGGTATCATATACTGAAACCATGGCAGCAACCACCTTCACTTCTGCTTTGAGTCAGCACTGTCTCCTCTCTCGCTTTCCATTCCTCAGCCAACTACTGCCAAGACTTTGTTCTGCATTCTTACACTCCATTGTTATACTGTTTTGCATAGAGTTGTTTATTTCTGTAGGACTGCATGGATATTTGAATTTTATACAAATACCAAGATAGGCTGTGTCACTGTGAACCTTAATTTCTCCATATAATACTGTATTTATGAATTCACCCATTTCTTTTTCCCTCTCCCTTTCTCTCCGTATACATGCATAAATATACTATACATTTATATATTAAACATTTTATTAAAATAGATGTATCTATATACACAACATTTTATATACTTATACAATGCACATGTATATGTCATATGTTTAAATGTTCAGTGATTCCCAGTGACTTTTTCCCTTTTTCATTTTCATACACAGTTTGCTCATACCACTTCTTTTCAAATCCCCAGCACATTTTCTCTTTTTGTTTATCCAAAGTAAAAATAGCCAGAAAAAAACACCTCCATCCTCTTCACTACCACTCTCTCCCTATTAGCCCCGTACCCAGGCTTCCTTTTGAACAAGGGATGCACTGTGTGCCGGGCTGCTACCAAAGACATTTATGAATATAGACAATAGGTTGTGTTGACTTTCAGAAGCTTTCCTTCCTCTTTCTTTTCATCCTATCCCAAGATCATCCCTATCTACTCCATGCTTTGCTCCATCCCCCTTTCCTCTACCACACGATTCCTCTAATCACTTCAAGAGAATTTATAAAACTAGAAGTGAAAGTTCTTCAAGCTTAGCACAGTCTGAACTTACCTGGTAAGGGATCCTCAAATAAGGATTATCTAGATCAGGATGGCCTGTGGGTCGTTCTGTGAGGAACTGTCTTGATTCCCTTAATTTATGTAGAAAAATTCAGCCTGAAAGTGTGTAGCACCAGTCTCTGACTTTGGGTGCTGGCCTGTATAAGTGCAGAAAAAGCCAACTAAGCACTATGCACACACACATACGTCTGTCTCTGCTCCCGAGTGTGGATGTGCTTTGACTAGCTGTCTCAAATTCCTGTCAACTTGACTGCCTGAAATGATGGACTATGACCTAGGCTAAAATAAGCCCTTTATGCTCTAAGTTGCTTTTGGGAGTGTATTTTTTTCCACAACTACAGACACTAGAACAATAGGTCTGGACATTTTTTTTTTATCCATTGCAACTCATTTTCCCACAATGCAGTTCCGTCTTGCCTTTACTGTAGTGTATCTTTCCTGCTTCCATATTTTTCTGATGAGTTATAGCACATCAACACATATTTCTTTTTCTGCTTTTCAGAATAAAAACATCTTGTGTTTTTAAATGCTTTGCATCGTATTCAGCATCCAGTCTATTGCTAACAAGAAGTTAAAGGTTATTTGGAAGAATGTGAAATGTGTAAATGAAACACAGGCATGCTAATAACCTTGAAGAATTAAAATGGAAATATTTTACATAGTGCTATATTCGTGCATAGGACTCACTGGCTCCTAAGCACTGGAAACAAGGAAAGCACTGTGTTAGTGAAAGACTGGTTGAAGGAAATTTATGACATTTAAAATGACTGCCTACTTATCATAAGTCAGGAGGAAACATGCTCTACTCAGTGTCTTTCTGTCTCAAGGACTTGTAACAGTGTCCCAATGCCCAGCATAATTCACACAAGGTATCCTTTCTATCAAACACAATTCTAGCTGGAGTGACTACTTGTGGAGGAGAAAAATTACTCATGAAGCTAATTAGATTCACAGCACTTTAAGTACAATCCCTTCAGTATCCACAGGGGAACGGTTCCAGGTCTCCCTTGTGGACACTAAAAACCACAGATACTCAAGTTTCCTATATGGAATGGCTTTGTATTTGCATATAACCTACTCAGATCTCCACATGTACTTAAAATCATGTCAAGAGTGCTTATAATATTTAATACAAAGTATATCTTGTATAACTGGTTATACTGAATTGTTTAGAGAACAAAGATAACAAAAGTCCATACATATTAAATACAAACACACACACACACACACACACACACACACACACACACACTCATATTTGAAAATAGTGTTTTATATAACCCAATCTAAAGTTGAACTCACTTTGTGGTCAAGATCATCCTTGAACTTGTGTCCCTTTTGCCTCTACTTCCAAACTGAGGTATTCTTCTACCTGGAATTGAGACACGTGCCACCACACCTGGTGTTTGTCATACAGAAAGAAGAACTCAAGCTTTGTGCAAATTAAGCAAGGGTTCTACTATCTGAGCTGAATCTTAGCTCGTTTTTTAAAAAATAATTTTGTTAGCATTGATCATATCTATGAATTAAAAAGCATGGATGTGGATTGTTAACCATACCATGAAAACACCAAGGGTTTCCTCTTTTTAGTCTGTTCATTTTGGTAATCACTGACACTAGAGTCTTAAGGTTTGAACTGATTGCTTTGGGAGCCACACAAGGATTACATTAAAATAATGACCGCTTGAAATAAAAGAAGATGAAACCCCATTAATAGCTACAAGAGAAATAGATGAGCTTTAATCTCTGTGCATGTATGGTTTGTGTGTAAGTATAGGTGTGTATGTGATAATCAGAAGGACAGCTTTAGGATCTGTCTTTGCATTCCACCGTATTTCTCACCCCTACATATGCCAGGCTAAATGTCCTGAAGGCTTCATGGAACTCTCCTGTCTCCAACCCACATGTAGGAACATCGAGATTACAAACTCTCTGACATTCCCAACTCCCTGTGAGTTCTTAAAATTGGCCCCAGGTTCTCATAGGATTACTCCAAGTTCTTTATTAGTTAAGCCATTCTTCAGCCTCAAGAAATGGGTGTTAGTGCATTCTAAAGTAAGGGTTTTATTTCAAGAGTAGAATTTCTGCTATCTGACAATGTCTAAAATAACAAGACAAAACAAAAGACCACATCTCAATTCTATAAGCAATTTTTATTGTTCTTTTCTATTTTCCTCAGAATATGACTTTGAAGCAGGAATCACCAGAAGTGATGAAGTAGACTGTCTTCACAAGGTCAATCTTGGTCTTAACACTAGCTGTGTCTCCTTCAACTCACCTCCAGTGGATGAGCCCATCACAAGTCCATTGTATCCACAGACATCTATCCTGTATTGGGTACTGGAATTATAGTGCCTATTTATCTTCTTGTCCATGGAACTTATGTCTCAAGGTGGAAGAAGTTGAGATAAAGCTTATGAGAGCTAATAAATTTTAAAATTAAAAATTATTACTCTTATTAATGGTGTGTGTGTGTGTGTGTGTGTGTGTGTGTGTGTGTGTGTGTGTTTGCACATTTGGAAGTAGAAAACCTATGGAGTCAGTCCTCTTTCTCCTACTGTGAGCTGTGGAGGTCATTAAACTGAGATCATCAGACACGTGTCTTCACCCAATAAACCACTTGTCATCCCTCTAAAGTTTATAGAATACATAAGCATGTGACCAGGAAGTCAAATCCTAAAAATAGAATTTAAACTGAAATGGAAGAAAATGCACCATTTAGCCAAATGGGGAATGTTGTTGAAACTATTTAATCAAAATTCAGGGTTTATACCCCACCTTTGACCATTTCGTTCCCAGACAAGACACACAAAACCTACATATTTATAGTAAGCCTTAATGAGCATTAGAGCTGTGCAGATAGTTACCCTCTATGCTATTAGAATCTACTTTCTTATGGATAACCCTAAGTTATTCCTTACTATGTTTCATCTGGGCTGCTCTTATCTAATTGGCCAGTCCCCAGGGCCATGCTTTCTTCACTCCTAACCCATGGCACCTTTCTTCCTTCTTCATCTTCTTCTCTCTCTCCTGGTGGTCTCCTCTGACACCAAAACTAGGAACACCAAGTCCTGCCTATTTCAATTCTACCCAGCCATAGGCTATAGACATCTTCACTTATCAATCAGAAATAACTTGGGGGCAGGGTTACATAGCATCACTTGGGTCTTCATGAGGATTCACTAGTCTCTGGGGAAACAAGTTTTGGAGGCCCCACATTTAGCATTACAATACACAGCAACAAACCAAACCTGAACAGGGTAGGATTGTAGGCATTCACAATACCATACAACAAGAACCAATGCATTTAGGAAGCAAAATTAAACTAAACGAATGTGACTGGTTGGAGCAGGACAGGCTGAAGAGCATGGTATAGTTTATGAATGCAAGAAGGGTGCTAATGGTGGGGCTTCTCTGAAAAGTCTGTGAAAAGAATAAACACGCTATGAATGGAGTGCATTATATATCAGGCTTCTAAATTTTACCAAAAGAATGTAACCACTTGGCATCCTTACAGAATGCCACATTTAATCTCATGGCTGAGCGTAAGGGCAGATATTTTAGTGTTACATTATCCATTTCCTCCAGGCATTTGATTTCTGTCACATGTGCTGGAGAATTATATACATCTTTTCATGGCCTCCCCTTTCCAGGCTTAGGACTTTCATTTGACCTGTGTGTGGTAGCAGATATGGTGTGGAGTGTGTTTAACTTACCTGGGAGAAGCCTTATATGGAGACTTAGTGATATGATTCCTCAAGGTATCTCAGAAAATTACTGCTGATGGACAATCAATAGTGACCTTTCTCATGAGCAGCACCTTTGGTGATCTCATTACTTTCCATCCATTCGTTTCCTTCTACCTCACTATGCTTCCTGGATTTGATCTTATTCCAGTTTTCAGTTCCACTTCTTTTGCTGTGGTAAAGATGCCTTTATAAGAAGCAACTTTCATTTAGATGAGAAAGCAAGGACTAGTTAGCTCACATTAACAACATATAGACCCCATCTTTGTAAGGGAAAGTCAAGTTAGCCACATAACATCCACAATCAAGAGCAAATTAATTAACTAATTAATTAATTACATACATACATGAATAAATATGTGTGCTTCTGGTGCCTAGCTCACATTCTCCAATCTTACACAGTCTATACCTCAGCTCATGAAAAGGCACCACTCACATTGTGTATCTTCCAACCTCAGTTAACTGATTTAGGAAATTCTCACAGAGGCCACCATGATCTAGAGAGTTCCTCATTGAGTTTTGCTTTTCAAACGAGTCTATATTGTGTCAAGGTAGCAATCCTACCTCACCAGCACAGCTCCCAAGTAAAATCCGTATCTGTAGCTCTGCCTCGGGAGTTTTTCAGTTAAGACAAGCTGTTGTTTTCCTTTCATACTTTTCTACATCTTATCTCTCATCTATATACATTCCTCCAGAATAAAAAGAGAAAGAAGAAAAATAGCACAATATTCTTAATTTCCTTGGAGGAGCAGACTCTCCTCCACCTCAGCCTTGCTTCATTTTGTCTCTGCACTAAGTAGCTTATCAAAGGTTGTCTCTGAAAAAGAATGACATAGCTTGTCCTCTCAGAGCCACTTTAATGTTAACCAAGTAGTATATTGTGATAACTCTTTTATCATGTGCTTGAAAAGTCAATACATAATATTATCTCAGCTTTCTCAGTAGATTCATTGGGTCTTAACAAGGTAGAGCTTTACTTACTTGAAGAATGCTGTCAAATCCAAGAACATTAGGAGTCCCAGAGGGTAAAAATTCCAGATACAATACTCATATTTGAATGGACAATAGAAGTCTCAAGCCATCAAGTTTATATCTATTATCATTCTTGACCAGATCTTTTTAATCTAATTTACATTAAAGATCATTCCTCTTATAGAGGGTTATTTATGAGGCAACAGTATATACAGGGACAACAATTAGCAGATGTGTTTCTATAGTTCCATAAGAAGCAAAATCAGTAAGATCTACTTATTGAAAGGAAGAGGAACAAATGAGTAAAAACAAAAAAAAAAATGCCATTCTTTAAGAATTACAAAATAGATAACTAGTCAAGCATGCCACTGCCCTCCTGTTGTCCCAGTGTTAAGGAGGCTGAAGTAACAAAATTCTTAGCCTTGGCTGCGTTGCAAGAGCCTGTCTCAAAGGAAAACAAAATTGAAACTCCAGGTGCAATTTCTTAAAATAAGAAATAATAGTGACTGACAGAACTTCAACAGGAAGAAAATAAATTTAATTTTTGTCATAGTCAGTAAGGGGAAAGAAACCCAAATCTATATATAGTCGGAGTGATGACTAGGTTTTGTCACCTTGACACAAACTAGAGTCACCTGGGAAGATGGAGCCTCTTCTGAGGATTTGTCTACATAAAATTGCCTTATAGGAAAGTCTGTGGGAAATTTTCTTGAATGATAACTAATGTGGAAGGGTGCGGTCTGCTGTGAGTGGTGCCACCCCAGGATAGGTGGCACTAGGTTGCATAAGAAAGCAAATGGTACCAGCCAGAGAATATATAATCAGTAACCCTCAATGGTTTCTGCTTCAGTTCCTGCTTTTAGGTTTGCACCTTGAGTGCTTTGACTTCTCTCAGTGATGGAATATAACCCATATGATGAAATAAACCCTTTCCTCCAGAAGTAACTTTTGGTCATGATGTTCATCATCACAGCTACAGAAGAGCAAAGTGGGATGGTCAGTAAAAGGCACATATATGTTAAACATCTGATAAGAGAATTGTGAGTGAAAACAATTATATCACTTACGCACGTGAATTCTTTTTAATAACATGCAGAGGGTGAGGACATCTAAAGTTAGACTGAGCTAAAGGAGTAAGAGGAGGAAGGAAGGGAGTGACAAAAGAAAGGAGGAAACAAAGAGGGAGTTAGAGGAAATCGATATGAATGAGGAAGTTGAGAAAGATGAAGAGGAAGTAGAACAAGACAACAGACTATGAGGAAGAAAATGAGGGAGATGAATGAAAGACATGTCATAAGGTTAAAAAACTTTGTAATTCTAAACATTCAAGAACAACAGAAAGATAATACTTGCTGTTAACTAAGGACATATTCAGTTAAGCAGGAGAGAGTACTCAGTAAATGCAAGGAGACTGTTGAAGGACATGCCCAGTGACACAAAAGGCTTAAAGACAGAAATAAAAGAAAATCCCTTTGTCCTGACTTACTCGAGTTCAGAGTCCTTGCAGAAGAGTCTTTTCAAAACTCAGATATGCTACTGATTAAAAATATGTCCATTAATTTTTCACGTTGGGGTAAGATCTTGTGTGGTAGTAAGGATTGTTGTATACAGAACAATAGACCGTGGGCAAGCAGCTTACCTCAGGCATGTGACTGAGGGGATTAATTTGCAACAAGAACATCTAGAGGAAACAAACACTAATGCCAAAACCTCGGAGATTAGGAACTATATTGTAGAGTTAAACTTAGCCCATCCCACATAGTGAATCTCAGGAGCTTGAAGACTTCCCCACTCCTCAGCCAAAGTCACTTGAACCCATTAATGAGGGCTTCTCAGCCAGAGGTGATGGCATACAACTGCCATCCATGCACTTGGGAGGCAGAAGAAGGAAGCCAACCTTGGCTACATAAGATTATGTGTCAAACAAAATCAACACCAAGAACAGCTTTATATATCTGCTTGGCTTAGAAATCTGCACTGAAACTGGAGCATTTTGTCCTCTGCCAACAATGTCTGACTTTCACAATGTTATGGGAGTAAAACTGTGCCTGTAAAAGAACATCAGAAGTGCCAGCAAGGGCTTAGTGTACTGTGGCTGACAGGCAGAGGTGGGGGCAGGCAGATTTTTGCGAATTGAAGAACAGCCTGGTCTGCAAAGAAAGTTTCCTGCCAGCTTACATAGTAAGACTATTTCTTGGGGGAAAAAAGTCTCAGAGACTCAGCGAAAGCTCACCAGAAACATTAACTGGAATTTAATCTTTGCCTCTCACTTTGACATATATTTAATACTAATCACTAATCAAAGTTACCTGGACAGAGATTTTTTAAAAGATCTAAATTGTTACCACCACCATAGGAAAGAGCGTGGATGTTTCTAAAGGAAGTTTCTAGCACATGGCACAACAATCCTTCTGTTCACACAGGCAAAGAGAAATCAGAGCCCAGGGGAGAGTTTTGTCCTCCCCTAGTATGATTCACCATGGTATCAATCGCAAAAGCCAAGATAAGGAATTGGTGAGAATGTCTGACAGTGAGTTAGTATATAGAGAAAAATTGGTGTGTGGGTATGGGAAAAGCCTGATACTTGGCCTCACAAAAGGAAATCCTGCCATGTCTCCTCTCATAAAGAAGCTTATCAGAAGAATACTAGTGTATGTATAATGAAACAGACACAGAACAGAGAACATCCATTTACGAATATTCTTTGATTTAATTGTTAAGAATTAACCCCATTTCTATCCCACAATATTACATTGTTTAGTTTAAATTTTGTGTGGGTTCTGTATGTGCCTGGTGCCCATGAAGCCCCAAAGATGGTGTCAAATCTTTCAGAATTAGAATTACAGATGTTGTGAACTATTATGTATGTGACTTGACCACTGAGTGATTGTATACTTTGCATATACATCATAAAATTTTGTTTTAAAAGAATAGATTATGGAAGACTTCAGAAAGCAGAAGGTACCTACTGTGCTTCTGGGAATACATTCACTATGATTTCACAAGCCTTTGAACTAAATGAGGATGTTTTCATGATTCTATTAATCTTTATGTTTCTATTTTCTTTTCATTTTTCTGATATACAATATATTCTTAAGAAATATTTACTATAGTTTATTGAATATTATGTTTTACTGAGTTTCACTGAGTCAAATAAGAAAAAGATTGTAGTTCTAAGATATGATTAATTATACTTATTTTGATATAGCTACTTATTATTCAGATTAAAGTGATTTACTACTAAACTAGTTTACATCCAAGGAACATGTTTCTCTGATTGAAAAATTGATACAGAGCATGTGTCAGTTAGAAGGTTTTATGGCTACACGTGATATGTGGTTTTCATTAGTAGGCCTAGCAGATTGAAAGCCAATTTCTTTTTTTAAGGGAAACTCAATTGTTATTTTCATATTAAAGTTGTTTGGTCATATTCTAGGAAACTCAATAGTCCTATGTGGTTTTTACTCAAAATGATTGTTAATCAGCTACAACAAAGGGTCAAAGCCAAATGGATTAAGACAAGTAGAAATCCATCCTTCTTTCATGTAAAAGCAAGCTGTGGAGAAGGCACCTCTCCTTTCTGTAGTCATTCAGAGACTCTGGAGCCTTTCACTTTGGTGTGGCTAGTCACTAAGAGAGTAATTCTTAGACTTGATGTGCATTAGAATTCAATGAAAAATAAGTCAAAACCTAATGAGGAGCTCATCCCAGAGCTCTTCCCATAGAGTGGGGTGGACCCTTATAATTCGCAATCAGAATGTTGCGTCTTTCTGTTGCCAGAAGTAGGATGCTGCTTTCCATGTGCAAAACCCATTTTATAAAACACTCTCCTAGCAAACCGGCATACTCTGCTTGATGCATATAGCTTCATTGGCATTGTGCTCCTTACCAGTTTATAAAAAAGGACAAAAACATATTCACCCACTGTAGTGGATTACCTCTCATTACTGTGATAAAACAACCCAACCAAATAAGGAGGTGGTTCTTTTGGTTTACATGTCCTTTTAAAATCTGTCACTAAGAGAAGCCATGGCATGACCTGAAGACAGGAGCCTGGAGGGAGGAAATGAATCAGAGGACACAGAAGAATGCTGCTTGTTTTGCTCAGATATGTATGTATGTATGTATGCATGTATATGTGTATATGTGTATATGTGTGTATGTGTGTATGTGTATATGTGTATATGTGTAGATATGTAGATATGTGTATATATTCAAACATACATGTACACACACACACACACACACACACACACAAATATATAGAGAGAGTCATCTATGGCCACCTTCCCAGGAGTAGCACCACCCTCAGTGAGATAGAGACTCCATACCAATTGTAAAAGAAGAAAATGCCCCCACAAACTTTTCTACATACTAATCTGATGAAGGCAATTTCTCTGCTGACATTCCTTCTTCCCAAATATGCCTAAGTTTGTATCAAGCTGTCCAAAAACAAATAGCACACTCATTTTTCTAATAGTTTGTGTGTGTGTGTGTTTGTTTGTATCTGAGTGTGTGTGTGTGTGTGTGCGTGTGTGTGTGTGTGTGTGTGTGTGTGTGTGTCAAGACAGAGACAGAAAGACAGAGTAAGAGGAAGAGAAAGGGAGACACAGAGAGAGAACCCACTGGCGTTGGCTCTCTACTTCTACTGTGTGGTTCCCAGGAATAAAACTTAGATTGTAGGACTTATCAGCAAACACCTCTCCCCACTGAGCCATATCTCTAACCATCTAACCAGATGATGTAAGTTTACCTCAAAGCACCCATATGATGTGACTCACAACCACCTATAACTCTGATTCACAGGATCGGACACCCTCTCCTGGCCTCGACAAGTGTTCCCCTCCTGTGTGCATACCCACACAGAGCACACACACATACGAACTAGCTAAAGAATAAAAATAAATCTTAAAATTAAAGCTCACTGTCAATATCAGCAAGTATATCTTAAATACTTATTACCACTCTAGCTTGTTTGTTTAGCTGCTTGCTTATTAACTCATTCACTCCCAGACACTATTATCTTTACTCGGCAGTGAGAAGACACAGAAAGAGAAGTTCAGCTCACAGAGCTCCTTGGAGTCAGGCTGAGATCTGAATTCTCAAAACCAGTGCTGGAAACTCCTTTGAGACCATGTGGTCTCCAAGATAAATCATTGTAATATAAGGAGTAATAAAGTAGTTTTAAACATACTGTAACTGGGTAGTAAGCAAAGGTCACGGGGTCTCTCATGCTCTCAAACATGTTTTTCACTTTGGTGGCAGTCTGTGTGGTGCATATTTTAAGACATGTTACTAGGGAGTTGTGCTTGAGCTCAATGGAGCTAAAATGAATCTCCAACTGAGAAAACAGGACCCATCTGGTCTGCTTTAATTTCTAAAATGCCTGTGATTTTATTGCATGTTAGCATTAGCCCACAAAAATCTCTCACAGTCATTACTGACATTTTACTGGTAGAGTAAGGGCTAATCGGTGTATTGTCTATGCCAGGATTTCTTAAACATTTCTCTTTCTATACTTTTTAAAAATAGAAATTTTTACATAATCCCAGGCATACAGATATATAAAATAAGCACTCAAATCATTCATTTACAGAAAATACATCATAAAAAATTATCTTTAAACAATTATTTGTTAAACGTAAAACTGTGTCACTTATTAAAGATGAAGTAAATTATCAAAGTTATTAAATAAACATATATGTTATTAGTATTTAAACAGCTAAATCTTAGATAAGTGTTTCCCCCTGTAATACTTAACGTTATCATCAATATTTTTCAGATTGCACCAATATTTTGAATTTTTAATCCTCAGTGCTCATAATATCCTACTGAATCCATACAGAACAAAGCAGCCTAAGTTGTGATTAGAAGCATTCAGAATTACTGAAATGTCTGTAATAATCCAAAGGCAAATATGTACTTAATGATTTTACATGACAGTCTAGTCAGAAGTTCAAGAAAAAAAATATTTGAAATCAAACATTCTGACATAAAATAATGCAGAGATATAATAATTTGGCACTTGTAAGCTAAAGAAAGCAGGCTAAAAATATTTAAATCTTAATGTTATGCAATTGAACTATTATATTTATGTAAGAGCATGAAACTTTGTATGCACAGCACACCCCTGAAATTCATAAAATATGGTCAACTCAGGTCTTAGTGTTCCATGCTATGTTTCCTGGTGCTAAATTGTTTGAAGGAGTATGCCCTTAAAGGTGTGTGTGTAGTGTGTTCAGAATCCAGGCAGCAGTGTAGTCACAGAACACAGCACTGGTAAACACTACCCAAAACATCATGAGCTTATCACATATTTGATTTTGAAGGGTTTTGGTTGTAGCACTTTCAAATATCTTTTACTGTTGCCAAGGTTTTCTCAATCCCCACATTCTGTTCTAACCTCCAGTTTGGAAAACTGGATGGTGTTAGAGTGTAGAGAGTAAGTGACTGTGTAGCTTCTATCCCTACATTAGGTTGCCTATTTCACAACCTGTCTCCTCTGAAGCTCAGGGAACATTTCAGAATCAGGGAAGGCTGTAGGAGCCACACATCAAAGAGAACTCTTTCAAAACAGTATTTTTTTGGGCATGGGAACCCTGTTGTACTCATGAGTTGACAACAGATGTAACTGCCAGCAGGAGATCTAGCTAATCAGCATCTCATCATGGAGTCAGGAGCTGAGAAGCTACTGGAAACTAGTGGCTAACTAGGAAGAGAGAGTCTGAGTCCGTTTTCTTCAGTGATGTGGCACATGGTAGGTTGTCCTGTGTTCCTGTGGATGGCCCCACACCCAGATGAATATGAGCAGCACTTGCTAGATTTAGTTAGTCATTTAAACAAACAAAAAGAAGGAGGAGGAGGAGGAAGACAGAAGGAGGAGGAGGAAGGAGGAGAGAAGAAAGAAGAGGAGGAGGAAGAGGAGGAGGAAGAGGCAGAGGAAGAAGGAGGAGAAGGAAGGAGAAGGAGAAGGAGAAGGAGAAGGGGAAGGGGAAGGGGAAGGGGAAGGGGAAGGGGAAGGGGAAGGGGAAGGGGAAGGGGAAGGGGAAGGGGAAGGGGAAGGGGAAGGGGAAGGGGAAGAGGAAGAAAGAAGAAGAAGAAGGCATGGCGTTAGAAGAGAGGGGAGTGTTGAGGTAGGAATCTGAGAGGGAAGGGAATGAAGGGGCACCATGGCAGTAGTGATTTAAATACATCATAAACAGGTTTTGAGAAAAGAGACTGGAATTTGTATTGTTTTAGTTCAGTTCTATTGCCTCTCACCCTCGGTGAAAATCACTTCAGACTGCCTTTGCCTCACTGCACTTGCTGAGATTACTCAGGAACACACACTCTTTCTGAGTTCCCTGGCTGTGAACGCCTTTGGCCAGGCTAGTCACTCCATCATCACAATATTGTGCCTTCTCTGTGTCCTTCTTCTGTTGGTTGCCATCTCTCTCCCAAGCCATGATGTCTATGCAGGAACTGTATCCTCAAAGAGCTCCATTCTTCATCTCTGCATGGCCTCTGTTCTACGTATACTTACTCCTGTGGGCTTCAGAACAAGATTCCCAACTTGTAACATTAGCTCGGTTTTTCTCAAAGACTCCAAATGTATTTCCATGAACACACTGGACATTGCATGCAAATCCAGTTCTCCATCTTGAACCCAACTCGTACAAAACCAGGCTTCCAACATTCCCTCAATACTTCTTTATAGCATCTTGACCATTTTAGTGAGGAAAAATCCTAGACTTCCATGGCTCATCTTTGCTCTGTCTCACTCTAGGTTAAACACATGACAATAACAATGAATCTTTAAAAAATATTGCATTTACTCATTAATGCATGGTATGTGCGTCCAGGCTACAGCACATATTTGGAGATTATAGGACAACCCAAGATGCATATGGGATTCAGGAATTGAACTCAGTTCAGTGACAAGGACTTCTACCTGCTGATCCATCTATCTCTATTTTATTCAAATAAATACAAATGATAATTAAAAAGAAATAGCTAAGTGATAAGCAACAGCTAATGTCAGATGTTACATCTCCATGCTAAAAACGTTTATCTTTCAAAATTTAAATGCAGGCATTAATTTTAATAATGCAGAACAAAATATTCTTTAATATATTGATGCATTGCACAAAAATTATTAGCAATATACATTAATTCAATTAACTTTGTTATGCTCTTATGTAAATCATGGGTATTAAACAGGGTATGTAACCATCATTATCAAGTGTCGTGTACTGATAACTCAAGCTGTGAGCTGTTCCTTTCAACGCAGCATTTATCATGTGAATAATAGCATCTGACATTAGCTATTGTTCATCACTCATCCCAGAACTACTTCTGTTTGGTTGTCTTTACTTTGCATTTATTTAAAGATAGAGCTGGCAAGATGGCTTAACAGGTATGAATACTCGCCATGAAGCCTTGAAGCCTGATTCTTGATGCATGAATTCAGTTACTTTTCATGAGCCTATGGAGGGAGGCGAGAGGAAAGGCACTTGCTTTTTTGGAGATGGGTGGGTGAAGAACAGATGTTTTCTAGAGATAAAATTTTATGTTGCTCCCATGTCTACAAATTTTGATGTCTTGTCTTTCTAAGTCATGTTTTTTTTTATTTGGTTTGGTTTGGTTTGGTTTTTTGTGTTGTTGTTGTTTGTAAAATATCCTTTTCAAGTTTGGTGTACACAAACTCAGGAGGACTATGCATATTCTCCATCAAACACAATGCTAGGTCCTCAGTCCTGCTCACATTTCATAACTTCTAAGAATTTGCTTCATTCCAATGTCATTAGACAATGGAAAATGCAGCACCAATGTATTCATGCTTTTACATCCCTCCATCTGATCAGGGACTCAGCTTCTTCAAGGTTATATTATACTGTTTCTCTCTCTCTCTCTCTCTCTCTCTCTCTCTCTCTCTCTCTCTC
>JANHMN010000008.1:18200298-18224593 GCA_030674055.1 Rhabdomys pumilio
AGAGAGAGAGAGAGAGAGAGAGAGAGAGAGAGAGAGAGTCTGTGTGTAAATATCTTCCTGTAAAAGCAGGCAGGCACATACTTCTCTCAACCAATATGATCCAGCCCTTTAATTCCAAGTAGTTGCAAAGAGCCTCTGGAGAACTCCATTCACGGTGAGACATGAAGAAATGTCTCCAGAATACTGTTTTTCAGTACATTCAGGATGCACTGACTGATGCATTCCATCTTAGAGCCACTCATATCCTGTCACAGCCTCTCCCCAGTCCCTGATTCTTAGCAAATGCTGTTTTAGCGTTTCTCTCAATAATTATAGGTGGAATACCTCCCCCTTAATCTTGTTTCTCTAACTTTTAATTGATATTTGCATTTTGCTAATTCCTTACATAAATATAATGGAAACAGAAAAAGGTTAATTATCATCTGAGAATTTAGTGAGAATTAGCTAATACCTGCCTCCCCAAATTAGGTAGTGAGTCAATGTGTGACTTTTGTATAAATAGAAACCTTTTGGACAACATTTCTTTTTCTGTTAATAATATTTTTAAAGTTTATTTACCTATGTATATGTGTGAGCTTGCTTGTGTGCATATATGTGAATTTGAGTGCTAGTGCCCATGTTCATTAAAGAGGACATCAGATCCACATGGGCTAGAATTACAGGTTGCTGTAGGGTTTGTGAACTGAATGCCATTCTTCTGCGAGATCAGCAAGCAAGGAATAAACTCAGGACTGAAATCAATCAATTAGAAACAAAGAGAATAATACAAAGAATCAACAAAACCAAGACCTGATTCTTTGAGGAAATCAGCAAGATAGATAAGGCCTTAGCCAAAGTAACTAAAAGACACAGAGACAGTATTCAAATTAACAAAATCAGAAATGAAAAGGGAGACATAAAAACAGAAACTGAGGAAATTCAATGTTCATTAGATCTTACTTCAAAAGACTGTACTCCACAAGACTAGAAAATGTAAATAAAATGCATTATTTTCTAGACAGACACACTTACCAAAGTCAAGCCAAGTTCGGGTAAACTATGTAAACAGTCTTATAAACCCCAAAGAAATAAAAACAGTATTAAAAGTCTCCCAATCTCTTTCTATATATCTATATATAAAACTTGTATGTTTTATTAATATGTATATTATAAAATTCAGATAACATGGGAATTTTAATTGTTTGATTGCTGCTTCTTTTTCTTCCAATGGCTTTAAATTAGAAACCAATTTTGAAAGTTTCATAGGAAATTTATGACACACAAATCACTTACTAACATGCTTAGCCACAAAAACAGAATTTATCAAGTCTGTCATTTATAATGTTCTTTTTAAAAATAAAATAATAACTTTAAAATAAAAAAGTCTCCCAACCAAAAAAGCCTATGACTGGTTGGTTTTAGTGCATAATTCTACCAGAGTTTCAAAGAATAGCTAATACCAGTACACCTCAAACTAGTCCACAAAAATAGAAACAGAAGGAACATTACTTAATTCATTCTATGAGGCCATATTTGCCTCATTGAAAAAGGAAAACAAATTTGGAGGAGAAAAGGATCAGCTGGACTGCAAGGGGAACAGGAGAGGGTGATGGAGTGATTATTACCTATACATATGAGAATGTCCAAAAGAAACTCATTATGCTTAATTAATATACATTGAAATCTGTTTAAAAGAACTAAAATCAAAATCTATGCATGACTATAAATCAGTCCACACTCCTGGAGACTGAGGGTCTAGAAATATGAACAATTAACTTCAGACTAATTTTCAAGGAGTCCAGCCTCACTAAAGGCTTTAAAAACGTGCCAGTTGTTTAGTTAATTTCATGTCATTGACAATTTTCTGTTAATGCATATCTTGGCAAAGTCAGGTTCTATAATTCTCCTCTGTTCTATTCTATTATTGTTCTTAGGGCAATAGTACACTCAGATTCAACTTGCAAAAAGGTTATCATACTCAAAATCATCTTTGGTTTGGTTATTTTCATCTCTTTTTAAATTTTTATTTCACAGTTATTCATTCATTTTGTACACGAGTATATTATGTCTCTGTCTCTCTCTGTCTCTGTCTCTGTATGTCTGTCTGTCTCTCTGTGTGGGGTGTGTGTGTGTGTGTGTGTGTGTGTGTGTGTGTGTGTGTGTGTGTGTGCGCGCGCAAGCTCTAGTATCAGGTTTCTGACAAGTTTGCTCCTTTTACCATGTCCATCTTGGGGATCAAACTCAGGACACTGAACTTAGTGGCAAATTTCTTCATCTGCTAAACCACCTCCCTGGCTCCTAGTTTTATTTTAATTGACAACAACAACAAAAAAAATAACACTCTTAGAAAAAGAGAAATAAGGATCAGAAAAGGAAGGACTTGCAGACAATTGCATAGAATAGCTAATGCAGTGATTGTACTGTTGTAATGCTTATTTTACCTGAGCTAAGATTGTGGGATTATCAGTAACAGTATCCTCTACTCTTTACTACATGTTTGAAAGCTTGCAATAAAAATAATCCATGCAATGAAACATTAAAAAAAATTAACACTCTGTATGGTATTTTCAGATACAATTTTTTGTTTCAATTGTTCCCTGATCTTCCTGTTCCCTCCTACTTGGAGACATCCCCTTTCAACTTTGATATCAAATAAGTTGTGCTGCCCTCCTCATATTCCCCAATCCCACTTGCTTCCTCTCCCTCGCTAATGATCTCCTTTGTAGTTTCATAGCCTGTATCTATAGTCCCACTTACATACATACTTATGTTTGATCAGCCTGTACGAGAAAGCATAAACACATACTATTTATCTTTTTGATCCTGAGTCACCTTGCTTATTGTGTTCTAGATTTTTTTTAATTTATATCAAAATGACTAAGGACAAATGCAAGAAGTGACAGGGAAAGGTCTTCCATTCATTGCTACTGGCAGATGTTGAACATGTGGTCTCTTTATTAATAAAATAATGCTGCCTGCTGGGCACTTTGCTGGCTATTTTGCTGGTTTAAATAGAAAACACAATGTAGTCTTTGAAGTCCAAAAGTATAAAAACAATGTGAATTAAACCCCTCATTCTCTAGCTAGCTATACAGTAACGTGTGTAAGTGAAGTCTCTGCCATTGATTCAGGGCATAAAACTAAGAAAACCTAATACAACCTTCTTATTTTCTTCTACCACTTGAAAGCATTTCAAATTAAATACCTTTCAAGTTCTCCTCAGGAGGAAAGCATAAAATAGCATTTCTGTGTATCATTGGCTCTCAGCAGAAATCATGTTTAAAAAGTGTCTTTATAAAGGTGTAAATTCTTGGTCAATTATCTTTGATGTTAATGTAGAATTTTATCCAGAGAACGTGAACTAAAATGAAATGTGAGCAGGCTTGGAGATGCAATTTGAAAGAATATGAAGACAACTCAATCCTGATTAAAAGAATTCAGCCTTTGCCCAGTGCTTTCTTGGAGTTTTCCCAAATCTTGCATAATACAAGTAGTTCCTATTCTAAGCTCTTCAAATCAGTTTTTCAATAGTAAGCAACGGTCCAATGAAACACTGAATCTGAAAGCAATTAAACCCTGGCCTTGCCTTTTTTCCTCCTTGCATTAAGATATATTTTGGTTTCACACATTTTCACTTTGCAGTCTTTGGAAAGTCCTCACCGAAGTTCATAGGAATCTATATATAAATATAAATACTATAAACAAATATATATTTTGCATATATGTATATAATATATATTTAGATAGATAGATAGATAGATAGATAGATAGATAGATAGATAGATAGATGACAGATAGATAGATAGATAGATAGATGACAGATAGATAGATAGATAGATGATAGATAGATAGATAGATAGATGATAGAATAGATAGATAGATAGATAGATAGATAGATAGATAGATAGATAGATTAGATAAACATAGACAGAGACAGATACAGGTAGAGAGAGACATTGTGGCAAATAGATGAAATTACAAAACACCCATCCTAAATGAAGTAACCCAGACCCAGAAAGTGGATGAAGAGAAGAAACTGGGTGGAAGGAGGGAAGGGGAGGGAAATGAGGGAGGGGGATCAGGTGTGGGTAAAGCAGGAGTAGGGTGATAGGACTGGGAGGGAAAGGCATAATTGGTGAGTGTGGCATCTCTGGGACAAGATAGAGACCTGGGATGGGGGTGGTTCCGGGGAGGATATGGAAGTAACCCTAGCTGAGATTTCCAATAGAGAGGGATATGGAGCCTAAAGATACCAACTCTTGTAGCCAGGTAGGACTTCCAGTGAAGGGAAGGGGACACCAACACACTCACAAAACCTTCAACTCAAAATTTGCCCTAACTACAAGATGTACAGGGATTTTTAAAAAGGAGAAGAGATTGAGGGAATGGCAACAAATGTCTGGCCCAACTTGGGACCCATTCTATGGGAGAGAGCCAACCTCTGACACTATTAGTGAAACTCTGTTATGCTTGCAGACAGAAGTCTAGCACAACTATCATCTGAGCAGTTAATTGAAACAGATGCAGAGACCTATGGCCAAACCTCAGGCAAAGTTCAGGAAGTCTTGTGGAAAAGTAGGGGAAAGGATTGAGGGAGCTTCGTCTTCATGTGGGTCCCCTAACAGAGCAGGAGATGTTGCCTGCCTTTGGATCATTTTCTCTAGCTGGACTGCTAGTTGGGCCTCAGTGGGAGAGGATGTAGTTAGTCCTGATGTGACTTAATGTGCCAGGGTGGGTTGGAGGGGAAATCCCTTCTCTGAGGAGAAAGTGGGGGGGGGGGGGGGAAAAAAAGAGGGAAAGGGGGGGGGGGGGGGGGGGGAAGAAAAAAAGAGAAAAGGGGGGGGGGGGGTGGGAGAATAGGACTGGAAAGAAAGGAAAGAAGAGGGCTGTGATTTGCAATCAGGATGTAAATAAATGAATGAATAAATAAGTAAATAAGAAAATGAGAGGGGGTGGGCTATGGTGTCAAAAATTTAGACCAATTCCTATGTACTATACATCTATGTAAAATCTCTAGAAAGAGCATGTTTATGCTGCAATTAAAAAGTTTTTTTTAATGCTACAGAACTTGGGACTGAATTGCTCAGTGGTTCAGATTCCTTAATGTTCTTGAAGGAGACAGTTTGATTCCCAGCATGCACATGGAGTTACTAATAATTACCTTTGATTTCAAATTCAGGGTCTCTGATTCTCTCTTCTGATTTCACAGCTATTGCCCTCACATGTAAACATAGACACACAGAGATGAATATACCAACTAGTCACATCACATCCCTAATCAAGGAAGGTGAATGGATGCATGAAGGCTTCTTGCTTGTTCATGCTCAGCTTGATTTAGTCAAGGACTCCTAACCTAGAGAATGATTGCTAACTATAGCGGCTCTCTGTTTTTATCACCATCTACTGAAAAATAGGTGTCCATATTGAGTGTTGACATATGCATTGATCTATGTGAATAATGATAATGGACACCTATTTTTCAGTAGATGGTGATGAAAACAGAGAGCCACAATTGGTAAAGGTACAGAGAATAAGAGACTATTGAATCCTCAGGTCTAAATGGGATATCTATGTCACACACATTTTCCCACAAGACTCAGAGATCATTGTAGAAGAGTAGAAAAATTGTAAGAACCAAAGGTCATGGATGACTAAAAGGAAAGTGTTGTCCTGACACAAAAGGGCAGTTGTACATTAGAACTCACAGCTGTTTTCACAGCATAAACCTGATATATGCCAGTTCAGACCAGTCAAACCAGCTTGGAGGTGGGATATAGGCATAAAGTCTTGACCCTAGCTGAAGAAATATTGGCAATTGATGGCTGCTTGGAAAAGAGTCAGTTTTCTTTAAAGGTGTGTCCCTTAGTAGCTCAGTCATGCTCCGGTAGAAGTCCTCATCCCAAGTGTATGTCAGCATCACGAACTGGATTTGATGGGGGGGGGAAAGATGCTTAGTTAAGTAGTGGTAGACCTGGTAGGAGTTGTTATGGGGTAGACCTGATCTATATAAGATTTCATTTCAAACATCTAATAAATGAAAAAAACTATTAAACACATTTATACATGCTGAAAAGTTAGTAGCATTCAATTAAAATTGCGTCTATTATTTTGTCAAATATATGTGCATCAAAATATAAATGTATTTTGTACACCAAGTGTGTGTGTGTGTGTGTGTGTGTGTGTGTGTGTGTGTTTATTCTATACTTAGCTTGGCTAAGGAAGTGTGGCTCCCATTTCTTAGTCAAGAATGCTAAAGCACATTGGGAAAAAGAACCCTAACACTGGCACATATAATAAAGACACAATTTGAATGGTAAATTTTCTGATGAAGAAGTCTTTGATCCTAGCTCTTTTCTCCTCTTCATGCTGACATCAAACATGAGTCATCATCGGATTTGCTCTACCATGCCCACCAGACAGATTTCTTTACACAAATTCTATGCCAAGCAATAATCATTATAAGGATAGCATTTGATAGCATATTTCACTTTAAGAGAACATTTATATTTGATTTATTTCATTTAATGACCTACTAAACCAATTTGAGGCAGTTGGTATATTCTAACATTTGCAGTATGGTTTTAAATCTGACTAATACACATGCTGAGATGGGATTTGGCTAATCAACATAAGATTTTTTTTTTCCGAATCAAAATAAATTCTTTAGCCAGATTCATTTTCATAAATATTAAAACTAGTATTTACTGGCTTTGAGATACTTCTCTCAAAGGGCATATCAAAGTACAAATATTAACTTTGGCAAGAGATTAGTTCAAACTATAGCCTAATTGCCATCTGGCTTTTTAAAGAAATTGGAAATATCTTAGTTGGTTCTCCGATTTTTCTTGGAGACGATAAATGTTGGTAGAACATGCATAGTAACTATTGTTTAAGAAAATATCTCAGACAGATTTGACTCAGACATCCTGTGAGGAAGGCTTTTGCTACAGCATATTTCACTGGTATAACATCCCACCAACAAAACACTCCCAAGCCTAATCAGCTAGTATTATTTTTCAGTGTTATTTTTCTATGGAAATGTTTTATAACCATTGGGATTTTCTCCATCAATTATACATGGAAAGCCATGTAAACAAGAACTAGAGATCCAGACTTTCTTTTCTTTTTACAAGAATATTTGATATCAATAGCATTGCGTAACAAAGGGAGTAATACATTCCAAACAAATAACATAACCCACCTGCAGCCTGTTTATGCTACTATTTCTGTGAAAACAACTACTTATACGGTTTAATAAAGTGTGTTTACTTTTTCTCATTTTGGTTCTGGAGAAGACCCCAAGAAAGCATCTAATCCTCTGAGGCTGCATTTACAAAAGACAGTGAGCTGCTTTTGTGGGTTCTGGGACCAGAACGTGGAAGAGCAACAAGTACATTTATGGACTGAACCCTTTCTCCAGGCCCTGAAGTATGATTTTTAAAGTAATCCTTTATTCCAGTCTTTAAAGATGTTTTAAAATATATATGTTTTCAAACTTTAAAATGAGATTTCCTGTATCTATGTACAATGATAAATTTGAGAGTTTTATTTTTTTAAGTAAATAATACAGATGTTGTTTCTATTGTTATTGCTTAGATTTGTTTTTATACATTTTTACACATGGAAGCAATGCATGCTTCTCACTGCCCCCCCCTCTGATTCCTTTAATCACTTGTGTCTAACCTCAACCCCTTCCCACAAAGTTATCTTTCACTTTCATATCTTCTCATCGTGTTTTGTGACCTATTGAGATTAACCAGTGCTGTCTATAAGTACATAGGTTTGGAGCTAACTGCTGAAGCTTGGTGGGCTTCAATACCAGACAACTAAAGATGTAATTCTCTCTTCTCCTGTATCCATCAATAGTTAATAGCTCAGAGAAAATGGATGCACCTTCAGCCTCCCCACTTTGATCTATTATTGAAAGAGAATGTCTTGTAACATTATTGTTGTAATAAAGAGATATGCCTGAGTAAGCAGAACTATGGCTCATCTTAGCTTTAAAATCTAACTAAATATCGCAAGATGACTCCATGATAATACTGACATTCCTTATGGTATGTTGGGGGAGGTTGGAGAAGGAGTTACCTTTGTAGGATCATGTGTACCTCGAGATCTGTCTTCTCATCATTCCTATTCCTGATTTTGTTAGTTCATCTTTTCTGGGCCGTTGCCCTTATTTTTATTTTTTTTATTTACTTTATTTCATTTTATTAGAAAAGTGGTGACTTGATTACTTTATTTCATTTTATACACAACGTGGTGACCTGGGGCAAAGTTGTTCATAGGTGTTAAGACTTCCTGAAGGCTTGATTTACTGATCAAATGAAAGAAAATAAATAAGGATCTTGTAACTCTCAATGCCTCCCCATAGAAAACTTTCACCACCTCTCTTCCTCTTCTCAATCAAGCCTGAACTATTTTTTAGGGATCTTTCTCTCTCTAATATGCACCCAACTGCTCCCCCTTCCCCTGTGCAGCCCTCTATACCATGCCTATTTTGTCACACACAGTCATCCAATGCTCTCTCCTGTCCTCTGCAGTCATCTAAACACAGTGTACACACACACACACACACACACACACGGGTGGGACAAAGAGAGAGGGGAGGTGGGAGAAGGAAGAGAGCTAGAGAGAGAGGAATGAGGAAGGAAATATTTTTTAAAAATAAATAAAACAATGTTTAAAAGTTACAGTTTTTCTTTTTTCCTTCCCTTCTTTAGTCATCTGCTCTCCGATTAAGTTTAACTGGTGATTTGTGTGTGTGAAGCATTTGAAATCCTTATATAATATAAATCTTTATATAATGAAAACATCCTTGCATAATATACAAACCCTTATATAATATAAAACAACAGTAATCTGGAGATGAATGAATATGTAGACACACATTCATATGTAACTTTTGCTTTCCAAGTCTTTCTTATTGTCTCATATACCCATTTCGAGCATATCCAGATGTGTGCATGGCAGAGAACACATAAACTAATTGTTTCAGAATGTTGCACCTTTGCCAAGATGCAAGATATCTAACGATGTTGAGAATTGATTCTTAATGGTTTAGAAGTGGCAGTGATCACTCAGTTGGATAACTGCTTTTCCTCCAGTAAATTTTTCACAGAAATGTTATCAATGTACTCTCTTAATCCCACTGATGTACCTAGTACTGAAGCCGGCACACATGTCCCAGAATATTCACTGTATAAATAGCTAAAGAAAAGCACACTGTAGTTACTGTGTGTATGGCTGTAATTGGTCTACGCACTTAATTTCCCTGGAAATATTTATTATTCAGCTGTGAATCCTGTTGTGTTATTGTTGGGAGAGAGAACAGTTTCCCTTCCATAAATGTGGGACTTTCGGAAGAAGAGACTTTTTTAGTTCCATATGTTAAGCAATTCACTTCCCATAAAGAATAATTTTAAAGTCATCAAAGGCATCCCATTTATGCAATGAAAATATGGAAGAAAGGGACTGTGCAATGGGATAATGGCACTGCTCACTGCTTGCCATAAAGCTGACTGGCCTGGGAGCCCCAGGGATTCACTGGTCTCTGTCGTGACTGCTCTGAGATTATGAGCCATTTCACCATGCTCAGCCTTTTTACTTGGGCTCTGGGGATTGAACTCAAGTCCTTGCTTGGCAGGCAAGCACTTTACTGAGTCCTCTTCCCAGGCACTCCCTGCATGATATTTAAATATCAAAGAAGCCTTAATAAAGTCTATTACCCAGGATGGAATGACTAGTAATATAACTAATGCAAATGCTTTAATATAACTATGTTCCTACTATTGTAGAATTGATTTGAATTTTCAAATTTTAAAAGTCTTCTCATAAAATCATTAAAAAGGAGGCAACAGAGGGTTGGTAAGATGGCCCAGTCAGAGGTTAAGAGTATGCTTTGTTCTTGTAGAGAACACAATTTTGGTTCCCAGCACCCAATCAAGGAGCCTACAAACATCTGCACCTCCCACTTCAAAAAAAACAATGCTTCCCTCGAACCCCTGAGGGCACTGCACTCAAAGCACTCGTGTGCGCACGGTGCGCGCGCGCGCGCGCACACACACACACACACACACACACACACACACACACACACGAGAGAGAGAGAGAGAGAGAGAGAGAGAGAGTCAGAGGGAGTCAGAAAGGGAGTAGCAGAAACAGACATACACTCTCTCACACACACACACACACACACACCTAAGTGTAAGATCAAGCTTTTCTTACAAGTTTTTTACATAAATACTATGGAATGATATAATGAAATGATCCACAGATTAATAGGTTTCCAAAAAATTCCTCACTGTGAGCAAAATATTTTGGTTTTGTATACCTCAATGTTGTTCAATTTAAAAGAACACATGCATTTATACAATATTTCTTAGTCATTTTTTTTTTTTTGAGAATTCCACGTTTAGGTCTCAGGTCGTTACTGAGTAGATCATTTTTTTGTTTTGTCTTCTTTTATTTTGACTCTGGTTTTTGATATACATATATGTATATAACAACAATTAATGACAAGAGAAGTCATGAGTTTTTTTTTTTTTTAAAAACAAACAAGGAAGAGTATTTGGGAGGGTTTCAAATGGAAAAATTGTGTAATTCTCAAAAATTCTAATAAATAATTTAAAAATAGCATTCAAATACACCCTTCATGTGGCCTTCAGGTGTGACAAAATGATTACAGTACTGTGTACAAGGTAGAGAGATGGAACAATGATTAAGACTATTTTTTGATAATGCAAGGGACCAAGTTTGTTTCCCAAAAATCTACACTTGGGGACACATAACATTCTATAACATCAGCTATAAGGGATCCAAAATTTCTTTGTGTTCTTTACAGGCACACTTATGTGAGTTCCTCCACATATTCATAAATAAAATGAAGCAAATAAAACATGAGAGTATGGGTAAAAGCTGTTCAAAATCAAAATATTAAGAATTTTAAAATTCATCATTTTTATGAAATAAGAATTAGTGCAGGACTTTTTCTTAATCATAAATTTTCTTTTTAAAGACTAAGCAAAAAAAAACCTGTTTTTAGATGAAAAAAAAATTGTTAAACATGTAATGAAAAATTCTTTTCAAATTCTCTTGATATTTCCTTCACTGACTGATCCATTCGAGGAGGATTTAGTGAATATTGGCTTACCTATGACATGCTTACATGAGGAGCTATGCTGGTCACTGCCCTATTTTGCTGGTATATACCTTACATTTTTCCCATAAAGACATTTTATTTTCTCGCCCAGTTCATAATTTTCATTTGAGCTCCTCCTATGAGAAAAAGTGAAACATATAAGCATATTCCAACCTTCTTGTAGTTTATAGACCTCTACACTCCAAAAGAAGATAAGCACAAAACACTGTGTTCACATGACTTCTCTCTTGTCACGGTGGTTACTTGATCAAATAGTAGAAACCATTGAGTTCTTGTAAGACTCTAGGGAGCAGAGCCTTAGTTTACCGGGGACCCACTGAATGAAGAATGAGGAGTCGGAGATCATTGCAAAAGCAAGAGGAATTTTTACTGTTCCAGCATGCTGGGGTCATCCTGCATCCAAAAGGAGAGACGACTCCGTGCAGCTTGTTCAGCGGACATTTATACAGTCTCCAGGGGTAGCACAGAGAAACAGCAGCTAGGCACAATGTGATTGGCAGAACAATGCGACGTTTAAACTGATTGGTCTTTAGGGAATGAGGTGGCAGGGACTTCCATTATCTTCGGTGGCCAACAGTCTGTCCTGTGGAATGTGTACATATCCTCTGGGCCTCCCCCACCTGCAGGTAGGTCTTCTCCCCTGTTGTCTGAGGAATGTTGATTAGTCTTGATCTTCTGGGGGCCTTCCTGAGCTGACCAGGAATGCTAATTAGCCTCTCTGTTCCTGAGCTGATCCCTTCATTCTCAGAAATGCAAAATGAGAAAATGATATTCTGAGTATGGTGGAGCCTCTGTTTTCCGTGGCTTTCAAAGTAGCTGTTTCATCATATTCCAAATCTTCTTCCATCCTTATCATGATTCTTCTCTGATAGGCTATACGGAGCAGGATTTTGACTTGTACATGGATGAGCAGGCTGCCCCACTCTTAGGTAAGTTTTCATAATTGTAGACTTAATCCTCATTAATGAAATCAAACAAGAGATGTCTACCAAGGTCTCCTCAGTATTTCTTAAAATAATATCAGATAATAATCAAAGTTACTACACTCAAGACATATTAAGACAAGTCCACAATAACTCTACTCTCAACCTTATCTTCTATCCAGTCCTTGGGATTCAGTAAGGCAATTTTTAAAAAGATTTATTTATTTATTATGCATACAGCAGGCCAGAAGAGGGCACCAGATCTGATTATAGGTGGTTGTGAGCCATACCATGTGGTTTCTGGGAATTGAACTCAGGACCTCTGGAAGAGCAGCCAGTGCTCTTAACCACAGCCATCTCTCCAGCCCAAGGTAAATTTTTTCCTTCTTCATCCAGACGATGGGCAGGAATATCATCCATTAACCATTTCTTTCTTTCTTTCTTTCTTTCTTTCTTTCTTTCTTTCTTTCTGTTTAAAGTCTTTAAATGTTGGGTTTTGTGTTTCCATTTTTATCTGAAATATTAACTATGTAGTTAAGAGAAAATGTCTTCTTACAATCTTGACTTCCTCCATGGTATCTGTATAAGGTCAAGCCAATTAATATCCTACCATGAAAGAGTTGAGAAACTCACAATCCCCACCCTTGCTGTTGGAACTATTCAAAGATGCTGGCTTCTGAAGGAGGGACAGTCAGTTTTCTTCAGTAGTATGACCCCAATAGATTGCACATGCTCCTGCAGCTAGCGATTGTTATCTCATTCTTTCTCTTCTTCATGTGGACTAGAACCAATGTCCTGGAGAAAGGAGGTATGAATAATTCTAAAATAAAGAATAGATTTCTCCCTGGTGAAAGAAGGACACCAGCCCAGATATGGTTCTTCTGTATTTCCTGAGTCTCCTAGCTCATCTGAATCACAGAACTTCAGCACGTCTGTCACTGCAAAGACCAGTTACAGTAACTTCAGTCTCAGTACCCTAATATAGAACATGGAAAGTATTTTTAAAGCCTGGCAACATTGATTTAAATGCTACTACATCTAACTATAAGGTTTTTAATCTATTAATTTTGATAATAATGTGTATAGTTTGTTGCTTTCCAATATATCTTTAGATTTGTTTCCCATGAAGCAATAATATGTCTGAAAGATACAGAGAAAAATCCATTTTCCTACAGTGTATATTTTACGGCAGTAACAAAATTTATGCATTATATTATATAGATTGCATATTATTTGTTCATAAGCCCATTTAGTTCCTGCTTTTTATGTCCATTGTATATCCCTCACTGTCACAAGTCTCCACCTGGACAAAACACAATGACGTGATGATTATCTTTGAAATATATAGGTCACTGTTCCCGTCAAGGAAGAAGTAAAACATAATCACACCTTCGATTATAAATACATCAAAAAGTAGGAGAATATATGGAGGCAGGTTTGGGTTAATAACCACAGCATCCTAGGATGAACACTGTATGGAAGCTAATCCTTTACCACAGGATACAAGGTGCATATCTTGAACCATGAAGGACTCTTTGCTAGAAATTTCTTTGTTGCATGAATGGCTCTGCCATGTACACCGATCACATCAGATAAACTTTGCATTTAGGTTTGGGCAAATGCTTAAGTTCTTTCATAATCTTCAGTTCAACTTGAAAGACAGTGAGACCTTGTTGCTTTGTATGTCTCACAACATTCCTATGGCTCTTTCCTGAACACATTCACCAGCAAAGCAAAAAAACCCACACAATATTTCTACTTGAGGGTTCTTGGACAGAAGTAAATGTCTATGTTTTGAAGGAAGAACTTGATATTGAAAATTCTCAACTTCTTCTTTATTTTCTAATCTGCAGAGTGGGTATACATTATCTATAAAGAGTAAACATGTTTAGAATCAAGTCATTTCTTCCAAGTGTCTCTCTAAATATCTCTGGTTAGCTGCTCATTACAATACTGAATGTGAGGTCAACAATATCATATCTAACCTCAGCTCCTTGTAAACTTCAGGAATAATAATGCCACAGGAAAGTACCAAAAGATTACCTCGATACAAATTCCAAATAAAGGACTCTGTATCTTATAACCATAATCCCCATGTTGGACAATGGTGTAGGCACAAAGCCACCCTTGAGAATAGGGCAGGACTCTGGAACCACTCACTTACATCCAATCCCTTGTCTGTTATCTAGAGAAAACAATGACTTTTGTAATATGAATGGCCAGCTCTCCTGTAAAAATCCGGAACCTTTACTTCATATTAAGAGCACTAGAGACTTGTGAGAGGAAGCAGAGGGGTTTATTTTTTGATTTTTGCAAAGCCCAGTGTCATCCCCAAATGACCCTCCCTCCCTTTCTTCATGGGCAAAATAATCTGGGTGTTGCAATCTTATATGTCAGTTGCCCCAGTCTTTCCCTCTGCCTCTTACCTTCGCCTGTTTCTTCCCATAGACACTGCATGGTTCCATCTATAGTTTATAATTTAATTTTTTCAAAAGTTTATTTAGACACATGGCTTTTCAGGCAAGCTTGGCTGTTAGGAAACTTCTCACACTAAATTGTTTTTAGATGAGAGAAGGGAATAACTAGACTAGCAGAACTTGGCTGAGAGGTAGTTAAGGTAGGAAAGTTTGAGGGGGAACCCAGAAATTATTCTTTATTTGCATTTGAAGTTAAGCTGACTCAAATCACTTTGAAATGGAATCATTGTCACTGCTATATCGACCTAAGAGATTGCTGTAGAATTTAATCAAATAATGTATTTATGGTATTTTTAGAGTAGCCATGTACAGAGTAAATTTTCGAGAAACAGTATCATCATTAATTTGATCAGACAATTCACAGTGTGAACATTGATGACCTTTGGCAGTTCTTCTGTCCCTTTGGAAGAATTTCACACATTCTTTCTTCTTTCTAGCCCTCACCACTACTCCCAAGGTTCCCTCTTTCTCTGTAACCACAGGTCTATATGGGCACAGCTTCAAGCAAGAGCGGGCAGACAGTGCTCTCTGTCTGTTCGCCCTGACATCAACAAATGCCTCAGCCAGGTGTGTGTGTGTGTGTGTGTGTGTGTGTGTGTGTGTGTGTTTGGAAGAAGCTTCCAGAAACATGGAAGAACTGTTCCCTCCAGTCTAAAGAGTCTTTCTATGTATCCTAGCAAAAAAAAAAAAAAAAAAAAAAAAGGACTGAAGAAAAGATTCTGTGGGAACCAAAGACAACAAAAATCCACCACCATTGTTTTCTGAAAAGCTGGCAAGACCCAACTAAGAAGTATTCCCCATATCACTGAGGACAGCAAGCTCATTGTTTGTGGTCAGTAATATGGACTGTAATATCAGTAAAGTGAGTTATTTGTAGCTGGCTGTGAATCAAAGCAGGCACAGAGCTGGACAGTGGCCCTGTGATAGTCCGTTCCCTGGGAGCTCTTTTCTTTCTTTCTGATTAGTCAGCTAAATAGATCTGTCACTCAGAGTATCAATTTCTTTCTTTCTAGCCCTCATTCCTGGTGGATATTAGAGCACTAAGGTAAAATTCACCACCCTAGCACAGGTGTTCTCATATTCCTAAATCACGCTTACTTGGGACAAGATGAGCTTCCAAAAAAAGATTGCTATTTTAATGACACTCATCACAACCACGACTGGCTCGGGGCTTTCAATCTCCTCCCTCAACTGCAGCAAATTTAGAAAGGCTGCATTTTTTTAAGGCATTCTAAAAGATTCAACAGTTTTCTCCATGTAATCAGAGACACTAATTATCAAGCTTATTTCAGATAAAGTAGTCGTTAATGCCAATTTATCAAGATGGGAAATGAATCTGATTTTATTTCTATTGCGGCTGCCCAAAGGCAGGTGGCTTAAGGCAAGTGTATTTAGTTTAATGGGACTCTAGGGGATAAACAGTCTAAGTCAGAGCACCCTCATTATGCATCAGCAAATACAGGGACCTGCCTGCTGCAGGAATTCAATTTCTACCCACATAGAGTGTGGCCATAGCTAGTGCCCTGATATAATCATAGATACTAGATTCCCTTTCCTGGGTGGATATGGAATATTCCTGTTCCAGTGCTTGTGTGTCATGTTTATTTGGGAAGTCATTTCCTGTGCACTAAATGCTCATTGCTCTGCCTTTCCTCAAAGCTATTATTTTCTAATTTTCATATATAAAAAAGACTCTAGAGTGTTCCTTGTGCTTTAGTCATTAGTCTGTTTCCGTCATGAAAATTTCAGGGACTTACCATCATGTAGACTCACAGCTGCTCACTCCAGGACCTAGAGTTTCCTATAACAAATGAATGTTAAAGAAAACATTAGCTCATAGCTCCAGAATCCACAAGTAGCCCCTGGTGATATCTTAGTGGGTTGAGACTCCATGATTCCTTATGCTTATCAGGAGGCAGAAGTTAATTAGGTGGAAGGAACAGAATGAACAAAGACCAATAAAATATTTTAGAGGCTTTTTTAAAATTTTCCTTAAACAGGAGATGCTATGCCTGGTATATTTGGGCTGAATTTGAGATCCAAACCTTCTAAAGTGTGGAACCTTGCTTTCCTAAGTTCATCCTGATTCCCGAGTTATCTCAGCGGTTCAAGAAATTGAAGGGGAACTAACTGGTTACCATAGTTAAAGCTACATATTTGCAGGTGCAGTCTGCTAAAGAGAGCAAAATAGGAGGGAAATTAATTTGATGCTGTTAGTTCTCAGGAACACATCGAGTCTCTGTCCTCATTCCCTTGAATTATAGCCATGTCGCTTTGATCAATGGAAAGATTGATGAGGAGTTATTTCAGTTTACATTTGGAGAAGTCTTAAGAGCCTGTGTGGATATGCTATGCACCTCATCATTGGTGACAAAGAATCCTATCAGTAGGTTGTGCCAATCACTGTACCAGTGAAGACTGTGGAGGTGAGCTACACCAATGATGGTCAATACAGACGTTGTCTTCCTTAGACAGTGGAGGCGAGCCTACCATTATGATATATGTAGGTAGTTAGAGAAGGAATAACTGCCACTGAGACAGCTTACTTGATGGTTCAGGGCTATAGAGAAAATTAAAGGTTAAGGTTCGTGATAAGAGGATGTTACATATTTGATAAATTATTTCTTGCATCTTCTGTACAGAATAGTATGTTCTTGAGAAAAAAAAAAAAGTAACAATATGAAGAAGCAGGAACTGTTGACCAGGAGTATGTGGGTGAGTTCAGGGTGTACTAAAAAAGGTAAAACAAGAAAGCAATTCTGAGAACTATCAGTTTATAATCAGAAACTGGACAGAATCTTAAAACTCACAAATTCAGAAATCTGTGGAGTTTAAACAGTATATTATTCTCTGTTGCTGTGGTAAAATATAGTAATCAAAAGCAGCTTTAGGAAGGAAGGGTTCATTATTTTAGGTTTTGCTTTTTCTTTTTCTTTTTTCTTTCTTTTTTTTTTTTTTTTTTTTTTTTTTTTTTTTGGTTTTTTCTAGACAGGGTTTCTCTGCGTAGCCCTGGCTGTCCTAGAACTCACTCTGTAGACCAGGCTGGCCTCGAACTCAGAAATCCGCCTGCCTCTGCCTCCCAAGTGCTGGGATTAAAGGTGTGTGCCACCACCACCCGGCAGTATTGCTTTTTCTGTTGCCTCTGCCTCTACCCATCTGCCTCCACCTCCCTCCACCTCTGCCTCTGCCTCTTTGCCCCTGCCCTTCTCCCCGCCCTCCACTCCCTTATTTCAGTGTGAGATTTGGCCAGCCTTTTGCTTTGCTCCTGTGCCATGGCTTCCTCAGTGTTGTGAACTCCATTTGAAAATGTAAGCAAAATCAAGTTCCACCTTTGTTAACTTGCTTTTTACCACAGGGACCACAGGAAAGTAGTTAATACAGTGTGTGTGTTTGTGTGTGTGTGTATGTGTGTGTGTGTGTGTGTGTGTGTGTGTGTGTGTGTGTGTGCTTATGAGTGTCTGCATATGTGTAGAATGCATGTGGAGGCCAGTGGTTGAATTTGTAACATGTTTTCCATGAATTTCAAATTTATTTCTGAAGCACCCACCTAAAATCCAGGAAAGCATGAGGCCTGCTTGCAACTCTGGGACTCAGGAGATGCATTCATGAGATCCCTGGGGGAGTTGGCTCTCTAGACTGTCTAAGTTGATTAGCCTGGGATCCAGCAAGAGATGATGCTTCAGACATGAATTTTGTACTCATGCTTCTGTGGCAAGTATTTTTCCCACTTGAATCATCTCTCAGCTCTACATAAGAAAGGCAGACATATTTTTATTTATTCTAAACTGAATATATATTATTCATGTGATAAAAATAATGCAAGGTTTAACATGACTCTTAGAATCACATTAAATATGAAGTAACTGAAAATTAGAATGATTATAAAAAGTTAACCAAAATAAATTATTCAGTAATAGTACTGGAGTAAGAGCAATTGGAACAAAAAACAGCACATTTAAACCTGACATTTCGTTCACACAGAATAAAGCTGGAAGCATCAGATGAAAATAACTTTATTATGGCTATAAATTACTAAAAATTGTGTAATGTTAATAATTGGTAACATAGCTACTCTCCAGAGACTTACAAAATCTGTTAGTTACTTTTGTCATAGCTGAGACCAAATATCCAACAGGAAACCATTTAAGGAAGGAAAGGTTCATTGCAGCTCATAGGTGAAGGTATGGCCACAGAGGTAGGGAGCACCTGTTCAGACAGCATCCACAGTGAGATGGCTGAGATGAGGACTTCGGCTGCCCGCCACCCTCCTCATGTGTCTGGAGCCCAGCCTGTGGGAAGCTTCTGCTCACATTTAAAGTGGACATTTCTACTTCGATTAACCTAATCCAGAGAATTCCTCACAGGTAACCCCAGAGGTGTGTTTCCATGGTGATTCTAAATCCAGACAAATTAACCAACACACAGTATTGCTCCCTGGGGCTAATATCTCCTAACTCTTTATTGTTAGCACCTTGATGTGGCATGTTGCAGGTATTATTCTTTCTGTTTCATGTGTAAGAAAACATAAAGGAAGACAGAGGTTAAGTACATGACCCAAGGTCAGAAGGTTACAAAGGGAGCGTCACAAACCAGCTCCAAGAACGACAGTCACAATGGCTGTGGTGTCTTGATTACTCCTTCAGATAACACTTGAGAACGTGTCCTATGTTAAAAACAGCGTGTTCTCTTTTGCTGTGTTACTCTTATTTACAATTTTAATAAAAGCAACAGAGAAATGAATGCAATAGTAAATACACACAGCATATGATTTTAATGCCCTTGAGAGAAATAGGGAAATCATTAGGTATAACAAATTCGAAAATCCTGATCCACAACTGCAGGCACACTGCGGGATTGAATGTAAGCCAACCGTCTGTGTGTTCAACTAGGAAGGCAAACAACAGAATGGAGGAACATCTTGACAACACAAGAAACATTTTACTGCTGTTGGATCACAAAAGAGAGACATGGAAACCCCTGGAAAGACGGCAGAGTGTGTCTGGATTTGCATAATTTCTTTCCAGAAACAACTGAAATTAACAAACAATTGAAGGAGAGAGCGAGATGTTGGAAAGCGAGATGTGGCCACAGTGTGTCACAGGCTTGAAAGAGTCTCATGCAAGAAATATTGTCTCAGCCTCATGGACCTTCTGACGATTTGTCACACCTCCCAGAGTTCTATCCTGAAGCTACCACGTGATGAATTCTATTCTTATTTTAGCCTTTCATGTTTTTGTTTTTATTAACATACCGTTGAAAATGATGGGGTTCACTGTTGCATTTTCACACTCATGTGCCATATTATTTGTTCCCTTCCCCTATTTCTCCCTCATCCCTGTGTCCTCTGACCTCCTCTGAATGGCACCCTTTCTTCTCTACATAGCACCAGACTTGTGTGTGTGTGTGTGTGTGTGTGTGTGTGTGTGTGTGTGTGTGTGTGCATGCCCGTGCGTGCGCAGGCAAGTGCACATGCACATATACATGAGTGTAGGTGCCTCTTAGAGACCAGAAGTAGGTGTTGAATGCCCTGGAGCTTGAAGAGTAGGTACTATGAGTTATCCATCATGGGTACCGGGAGCTGAACTTGGATCCCCTGAATAATGAGCAAGTGTTCTTAATTGCTGAGCCTTCTCTCCAGCCCCTGCCTAGTATATGTATTCCATCACTCCTTCCTTGCCTTCTTAAGACCCTTTCTTCCCCCTCTCTTGATCCACTTTCTGGTTTCACAGTATAATGTACATATCTAAATACCTACATATATCTATATTCATATACATACATTAAACCTGGATTCTGGATTCTTATAGAGAAAAGAATGTCTGGCTTTCTGAGTCTAGCTTCTTTTGGTTAATTTTATGGTCTCCATTTGCATCTATCCTTAAATCAATGTCATGCTGATATTTGTCCTTAGAGTAGCATAAAATTACATTGTATCTAGGCACTGTTCTAGCACCTGTCCCTTCTTGGCTTAGCCTTTATGTCTTTGAACAGCTGTTGTCTTTCCTCTGTCACAGAAAGCTACTCAGTTCCACCTGAACAGGAACAGCCAGCCACTTACCAGCATACCAGTTCATTCATTCATTCCTTAATTCCTCTCACTCTCTCTCTCTTTCTTTTTGGGGACGGTTTTCCAAAACAACTCCAGCTATCTTGATGTGTATCCACCCTTTGAAGAGTTCCTCAGCCCTTGTTCCTTCTCCATCCATAACTTATGAATTTACAGTTGTAGTTTTCTGCTCGACTACTAGGAATATTTGTCACAGCGTGCAGATCTCTCCAGGAAAGTCCATGGTCTTTAAAGAGACTTCCTCTCCGTAGTTTTTGTCCACATTTCTCACATCTCATCCTCCAAGGTGCTCACGCATTTTAAAACCTCTCAGGGGCAAAAATATTTTCATTTTATAATGTTTGTAATTTTTAAAAATAAAGTATTCATGGGGTAGAAGCATAAAGATGTAGGTACCCAGGAAGTTGAGAAGAGCAGGTCAGGTCACTTGCACCTAGGTTCAGGAAGATAGGAGCTACCCTGGCTGGATATGAAAGGTGACAACCTGAACTCAGGTCCTCTTCAAGAGCCATGTTTTTGCTGTTGAGCCTTCCTTCCAGATCCCATGTTCTCTCTTTTTTCTTTTACTTTTTCTTTTATTTTTCATTTTCTTTTTTCTTTTTCTCTTTCTTCTTCTCTCTCTCTTTCTTTCTTTCTTTCCTTCTTTCTTTCTTCCTTTCCCTTTTTATGAGACATGAGCTGATAATAACATTAACCATTTAAACACTAACATGGTTCTGGACTCATTGAATTGGAAATAGCTGTAAATTGGCATCCAGAACTTCTGCTTATAATTGTGCACCCACATCCTCAGATTCCAGAAACAATATATTGGATGTCCCCTGACAATGAGAAAAGTTTATAGATCAGAATTCAAACAACAGTGAGTGGTTGAGAAGACCCTACATCCCAGCTAACATCTTATTTCTAGAACGTTTCCTGTATCTTTGTCAATTTTCATGCCAAATGCACCGTTTACATAACTCTGTCTCATCACAAATAAATCAAGAACAGCATCTGCACTGAGTCTATTGTCATTCAGACGGTACCCACTCTTCTCAGCCATCAGTCTCCCCTCCCTTAATGTATCTAAAACATGTCGCTCCTAAAAGGTAGATGACTCTCCAAAGGATAAATAAGGGAGAAATGGTACTCCTAGGAGCAGCTTGCCTTTCAAGACTAAATATATCAAGTTTGAGTGTCAGAGGTTTCATGGAGGTGTTTATTTACTTTTGAAATCTTACTGCACCTAAAAATATCCCTTGAGAGTATTCATGTTCATTCCAGGAAGCCCAGTGGTAGAAAAAAATGTCATGTTATGAAGTTGCAGGATACTCTATATTATTATATAGGGGCATAAGCTGGTATCCTACATGGCTTGATGTTCTCCTATTTCCATGATGCTGATCACAATGAGAAGGTTACAGAAGATGCATCCACTTCATTTTCTGTTCTGCTCAAAAGATTTTTTTTTATTCTGTCCATGCCTTGTAAAGTGATCATTAAAGGCAGCTTTACTCTCTTAAAATGATCACATGAAGAAAATGATGTTGGGTTTTTTTCTTTTAAGATTCACATGTAGAGGGGTTTGAAAGATGACTGAGAGCTCAGACCATTCAAGTTCAGGTCCTAGTATGTTCGTCAGGAGACTCACAACCACATATAACTCCAGCTCTGGAGGATATGAAGACCTGTTCATGGTCACTTACCCATCCCTGACATACATACATAATCCAAAATAAAATACATCTTTAAAAAATAGGTTTACTCACCAAGTGTGTACTGGATTTCATCTTTTTTCTTTATGAATTGATTATTTCTTCTAACGCATCTAGCTAGCTTCTCTACATCATAATCAACTAGCAACCATTGTCAGATCCTGCTAAAATACCACCTCCTCTTTAAAGCACATCTCTATAAGGTTCACTGGAGAACACACTGCTTAATCATTCCTTGGAGAGACTGCCCTGAGAAATGGATCACCTGGACACTGAGGTGTGGTGGGTTCAACATTCTGTCTATATAGGAAGGGGACTTATTATTTTGATTATTTCTGAATGTGCTATGGAAACACACTCTGCAACCCTCTGTTTCAGCATCCAGTAAATAATTGCTCCCGGTTGTAATGGACATGATCAGAAATATTTATTTCAAAACATGTCCTTAGCACATTACAGATATAGCAAATTAATAATATGTGGGAGTCCTTGCTCTGCTCACAGAACAGACGTTAATATCCTGTGAGAATGCTGGCACGGAGCTCGATGATTTTTAGCCTTTGCAAATTGTAATGTATTGGAAGATCTTTGACATCCTCAGGAGGTAGAGCATCCTGTAAATTGAAGCTGTTATTATCAAAGGCTTTCTCATTTCAGACCAGTTTGCTGGGCATCATTGTTCTAATTTACATGGAAGCAAAAGCTGTGACTCATTGTGGTGTTGTAGGCTACGTCTCCCTCTGTGGCTAGTTTTACAGGGAGGAAATTTCTACGGCTGAGTATGCCCCTGAAGTTGAAAGCTAATGTTATCTACTGAATAAAATAAGGAGACTTTCATCTGATGCATGGTAATAAAAATGAGTTAGTGCTGTGTGTAACACTGATTGTTGGGAATACGGAACTTGTAAAGAATGGGTTTTAAAAGATGAAAGGAAGAGGACAGAAAGAAACTTGATTTAAAATTCTAGATACCTTATCTTTTTAAGGACAATAACTTTGAATATCCGATTTTTAAAAATTGAAACATCAACATATGCACGTATATTACAAGTGTGTTCTACTATATTATTAAAGCCACCCCTGAATGTTTCTGTTTAAAACTTTCAGTTGTTAAATTTCTGTTTCTGTTACTTGTTTGGTTAAAGCATTTGTCTAGTAGAATAAATTCAATAGTTATTTGCATTTTTTGAAAAGATTGATCTTACTAATTTACTTGAAGGACTAGAAAGACCTCAATAGATTTATTGATTTCTAAACATTGAAGTAAAACAAAAATAGGATTAAGAACTAAAAGACAAGGAACATCATAGAAGATGGGGCAGGAAGAATATAAGAGCCAGGGGTTCCGAGGTGAGGATGAAAATCCGGTCTTCTGAATAGCCCATAGACAAATTAGTCCCAGCATAACTTAGTTGTGGCCGCCTTCACAGGATCTTCAAAAAACACAGAGGGAGAAACTAGACAGAAAGAAGGTAGCCAACAGGAGGGGGAGGGGCACAGAGAGGATAAAGGGGTCAGTCTGAGCACAATGACTGAATCCATGTATGAAAGCTACACAAATGAAAATAGTAACAAAACTAAATAAAACTGAAATCTTTGCATTTTTACCCACCCTTGGAGTTCTCTGAGCCCTTTCCCTCTCAATAAAGTTTCATGAAATATTCACAGAGAAAACTGCAAATAAATAGCAATTGTATATGTGTGTGTGAAAAAACAACATGTGCACTAACTCCAATGTATCAGGAAGATCTCAGACACTAATTTACATTTTATAGAAAGCTGACCTTAACTAACACTATTTTTTAAATTTTTGAGAATATTCTAATATCTCTTGTTACTCTTTTCACCCATTATATCTTCCTTTAATCCTTCCCAGCTCTCATTTAAATCTATGGCCTCTTTTTTCACTGATTTTTCTTGCATGAGTATATATATGAGTAGATAGATAGATAGATAGATAGATAGATAGATAGATAGATAGATAGATAGAT
>JANHMN010000008.1:18224603-18241190 GCA_030674055.1 Rhabdomys pumilio
GATAGATAGATAGATAGATAGATAGATAGATAGATAGATAGATAGATCCTTTTAGTCTGTATATGTGCTACTTGTAGAAAAAAAGTATTTATGCATACATGTGCATGAAAGTCTCTATGGAAATTAGAAGAAATTCTTGGCTATCTAGAGACCGGAATTATAGGAATTAGGAACTGTCTGCCTTGTCTAATCTAACTCAAGTCCTCTTCAAGAGCAGCACGGCTCCAAGAAGCTGGGACACCTCTCTAGCTCCTTCAATTAACTCTTCAAATGCCAGGAATTTAATGGAGAAATTTCCCCATATTATATTCCATGGTCTTAGGGAATATATCAGTTGGCCTAGAAAACTACTAACTATAAGTCACAGAGGCAGCTCCCCCACTTGTTTGATCTACCTTCTTGTCTGCTATCTCTGGCTCAAAGTTTCATCACTCTTGAGTTGAATCAATATAACCCGGTGCAGAATTCTGTGACTCTCATCTACATATCATGAAAACATTCTGTATTGTTTGTTTTCTGACATGGCTGGATAAGACCAAAGTTTCTGATAGATCCTCTGAAATTTGCTTCATAAGTGTCTTCTTCGTGAGTCACCTGCACAGATCCAGAAAACCACACTTTTGTCTCCATTTCTAAAGATGGGCATCGGCATTGTACACATTTGCCCACTTTACCTTGTCCCGAAACTGTCTTAGTACTCAAATTGAATGTCCTCCCTGGATATAAGACCATCTGTTTAGGTCTAAGTGTTTCCCTTTCCAGAAACATTACCTGTCATGACAAGTTCAAAGTAAACAATAGCTTCCTCTCAACTCAGATACTCTCACAAAGGAGCTATGTTCCCAGGATGTTAAAAACTTGGAGTTCTGGAGACAAAGAGATGCTAAAACACTGAGTTCTTGAAGAATGATTCAAACTGCCGGTTCCTTCAGGTCCTTCCCTAGTATAACCTTTCTGAGTTCATTTGCACTGGAGTAAGTTCAGGGCTATTGTCAAAACTGAGCCTGTAAACAACCAACCAGGTCAGTTTTCCTCTCAGACCAGTCCTTGCTCTAAGCACATAATCAAGAAAAGCCACGTAACTTTTCTGAGCCTTATTTTACCTTTAATATTCAAGCATCATCACATTCTAGAATCTGCTCTAATTGCACAGTATGTTAATTAAAACTTAAAGGGCATGTAAAATCCTGGTGCAAAATATAGATATGATGTTATTATTTGGTATTCCTGAACTATATAGACAACTACTAATTCTTGCACCGAACGGTTTAGAGCGTGTTAGCCAGCATGTCTAGAACTTGGAAGAATCCTATCACTCTATCACCCCTGTTAAAATACAAAGGAAACAAACTCAGAGACATGAAGCATGCCTGTTATCAGCTCAGACTTTTCTCCCAGCAAATAAGGTACTGGCTATTAAGCTTTCTTTGACATAATTACAAGAGGAAAATTAAGTGGTGGGACAAGGTTATAAGAATCATGGTGAAAGTTATTGTCCTCATTTTCTAAAGAAAAAAAAACTACTTGAAAAGCTGGTGTCCAAACATTGCCAATTACCATGTGATGAGAATCAAAACAGTGAAATTAAACAGAGGTGATGAACAACGCCGGGCACTTGGCCACCCTACAGACAAAGTTAATAGAAAAGTAATTGCTGGATATAAGCACAACGGGCAGTTGTCTCCATGCAAGTCAAACCCACAAATAGCTATTAAACCCCTCTGGACTCCCACTACTAGCTGTCTGTGTCATTTATTTGTCACTGATCTTCTGCTGATTTGCATTATTAATTAACTTTAAATGTGCATCCATTATCTCTCCAGCACACCTGAGCCCCAGCAGCATCACCATCCTCTGTTCTACTCAGAGGACCAGCTCTTCAAGAGAGACTAGACTTGAGCTACTTCACTGAGATCACAGCAGGTCAGGGACCCCCGTGATCACCAGTCAAGTTTCTGAACCCACATAGTCTTCCTTTTCCTTTCAAGATATATCTCAACTGTGGAGCAAAGAAAGGGGAGAAGAAATTATCTTGGGTCCTTGAGGAAGGAGTAACTAACAACCAAAAGCAAAATAAATAAAGATGGTGCTGGGAGTCAGCATGGAGGATACTAACAGGAGGCTAGAATATAAGAGACTCCTATTGTAGTGTTCACTAACAAAGTGGCTATGGGAAATCTCTGTTCTCAGTTCAGTATTGCTTCTCTCCCTTTCACTCTCTATCCCTCCCTGCCTCTTGCTCTCTCTTGTTGTCTCTCACTCTCACTCCCTTAATCTCCTCTTCTCAGAGTAGCTAACATTCCAGATGTAGATGCTTCTTGCACAGATGTCTCCATCTCTCATTTGTCAGAGCTCTGTAGTCACAACTCGGGGGACTTGTCATGGAAAACACTGAGCTTACTAGATCACAATACAGAGGAATTTCTTTCTTGAAAGGTTAGATTGTCCTTCAATAATGTATCCCACTATAGGTTTCAAAATACATAGTAAGACCATTGTAATTAAAACAGAATGACGTTGCCAGGGAAACATTAACAAGGACAACAGGACAGGGATCTCAGAGGTAAGCTCATGCGTAAGTGGTTCATTGATTTTTGAAAAAGTTGGAGAAAGAACAGCCTTTTCAGTAAATGCTGCTGGGGGTGGGGGGAGATGGATACCTATGGGTAGAACTCACTAACTCCATGCAGTGCTCACACATTCCAGCCTGGTCCTGCTAAGTGGCTAAATAGGAAAAAAATACACACAAACAACAAAAAACCTACTAAGGCTAGTTGAAATGAGGTGAGATTGATACATATGAACAGAAGACCAAGTTTGGGGAGAGTTATTGTATTACACCATATGAATGCATGAGTTTTCTAAGATCAGAATAAACATATTGTTTTCTAAGTGTTTCTAGATCCTGACAAGCTGACAATATTAACCACCATAGTCATGTTGTGTTTCTCTGTTATCTATCTTCATTTCTTATTTCTTCTTTCTCTTCTTTCTTTCCTGTTTCCTTCCTTCCTTCCTTTCTTCCTTTCTTTCTCTCTCTTCCTCTCTTTCTTTCTTTCTTTCTTTTTTCTTTTTTCTTCCTTTCTTTCTAAAAGCTTTCTGCCCCAACTCTTAAATTAAAATTTAGTAGTGAGTTCTATTGGGATTGCAAATATAATCCACAAAATATCAAACCACTCTCATTTATGAATTCAGTTACCAAGGAGATGTATAACCCAGTCATGCTATAATATCTAGGATTTATTAAAGACTTGAGGGTTATAATTTAATTGGAATTATGATTATATTGACAGATACCCTTAAAAGGATGTTTATTTATATATGTTATGGGAATCCATTCATAGTTAAAAAGTTAAGTTTTTATATTATGAACTATTATCTAAATGACTTGCTCTATAATAAGTTAAGGTCTATTAATCTCAGGTGAGTAGTTGGCATCCCACTTTGAAATTGTAAAATACTTTAGGATATTACTAATTAAAGTGAGAGATAAGATAGATTCCTCTTTTCATAGCAACTAGCTGTCATTGCTCCCTAAGGGCTAGCTAATGTAAATAGCTTTCCTGTACTTTCTCCTATTAGACTCATTTTTTTTTTGGAAGAATGACAATACTAGGGACTGAAACCAAACTGCTAGGCAAGCATTGCACCACTAAGAGAGACATTTCCCTTTTGGACTAAGCTGGTAAAATCAACAAACTATGGAGTTTTTTCTATTTGCAGTATTTTGCCGTACCTCAACAAATAACATTCACTCAGACTCCTTTAAACTGGGTGTTCAGCAACATTTTCTTTAATGTCCAAATTTAAATGCAACTTTGAACACATTTGAGAAAACCATGAACTTTCCCTCTGTTACTGAAGGCATCCATCTACTAAGGAGGCTGTAACGGCCCACCCCGTTCCGTTCTGCCCCTCACTTGGGGGCCACTATGTTGCAGACCACTCTGCCCCATGCTTGGGGCTAAGTGCTCTGGTCAAGAGAGAGAGTAGAGATGGAGGGGCAAGAGACGAGGAGAAGAATGGAGACAAAAGAGAGTGTGTAGTCAAGTCTCATTTACTGTTTCCCATTGACTCATATTGACACCTCCTATTGACACTATTACAAGGAATTCCTGGGTATTTATAAGCACAAGCAGGAGAACACAGGTGAAGATACTTTTACCACGTGCACCATGCAGCTGGGTTCACTAAACAGCAAAACAAGCTATGTGGGATAAACAAGATGTTTGTCAGAGTGTGCTTCAGCTATTGTAGGCTGTTGAAAAACAAGTCTCTTTTCAGGGTATGGCTCGAGATGGCTGCAAAGATGATCTAAGCCACTTTCTGCTAAAAGTCGGCTCCCAACAGGAGGCAATGTGACCTTATGCTTATTCCTCCATGGATTCCATTCCACAGAGAATGGTGCTCTCAAACTGTGAGACAGAATCAATTCTTGCACGCTTAAGTTTCTTGTGTCTGATATGTGGCCTTAGCAATGAGAAAATTGACTGATACATAAGTCCATAGATAATTTTTAGGCTTGGAAACTAGTCATGTGACTGTTTGTCTTCATACTATTTTCTTTAGTTATGCCAACTACTTGCTTGCTACTTCAGAATGCTAAATAGCTACACTCCCAGATATTTTATCCACATCCCCATGTATATGCTAGAATTGTTTATTATCGTCATATTGGAGCCCCAGGTGTCAGATGCTATTCTGTGTGTTTAACAAATATTTTCTAGATTTTTTTTGTTTCTAAAGCTGTTTACCTCAAAGTCTGTTTGTTCCCTTCTTTGGGAAGACAACTTTTCAAGTGGAATGAGCTGTACACCAGTATGAATTTAGAATGCTCAACCATAATTGTGTTGAAACTTTGAAGAAGAAATCCATTAGAATATTAGCCTAAGAAAGCCAAGGGCTTACCTGGCTTGTTTTGTTATATATCTCCAGTGAGTAACAAAGTAATATATGGAAAGAAATACACAAATATCTGTTGATATAAAACAGTAAATTTCCATTTATAATGAGCATGGGATTATGTTAAAAATAAATCGTACACCAAGGCCTGAGTGTGAACAGAAAGATAGAGAAGGTAAAGTTAATGGTAGCCAATCCAGGCTGGGGTTGGATGGAAAAATAATATCTAATCGTCCATACCACAGTGGAATAGCTCTGACTGACAGTTTCACAATACCCAATAGAGAGTATTTTAAATGCCTTTTTCACCAAAAAAGATAAAGGTTTCAAGTGATATAAGCCAAATAGTTCGATAAGATAATTACACGTAGTGTAGTGATATTGAACTAGAACACTGCTAAGTATACACTGTACCCCTGAGAATCACCCCCATTCCACCACTGCACAGCACTGAATAATCATGCACGTTTATAATGCATCAATATAGTAAAATTAATATTCAAAAGGTAGGACCAGGGTGTGCACTGCTTAGTTAAGAAGTGATGGAATGATAATAAACGTGAAAGAGAGAGGGAGGGGGAGAACAAAACTTGCTATTGGCCAAAGATGCAAGGCTCTTGAAGCCTTGAACATTCTGTTATCATTGCACTTAAGGAGGACAAAATGTGATGGGATAACAGGAGAGAGCTGTTATCAGATAACATCTGATAACAGATAGATAACAGGAAGATAGCATCCCTGAAACAAAGCACCCCAGTGCATAAAGTGTTAAGATCTGTATTCTATTTAGGATTAAGTGACAGTCCTTAGTTTTTCTTGGATAATTCCAAAGGCTTTGAGATTCACTTGTCTTTTAAGAATCTTGAATTTCTCATAAAATGTTTTATTTAAAATATATATATATATATTAAACACAGATTGCTATGTACTGAAGTTCCTATCCCCTTTTCCTGTTTGGGAAGTTTCTCATTTACAGAGAGAAGGCATTCTCCTGGAAAGGAAGTCTGTGTCCACTGAGGCCTAAATATTGCATAACCCTTTAAGCAGCGGAGACTCCATCTTCACCAACAAAATAACTCTCCTTGGGTGCAAGAAACAGCCTCAGGTATCTGTCCTACTGATTACAACATAAAGATATACGGGGTGATTCTGGCCACTGTTGGCACGACATATGCTAGCTCGATCTGCTTTATGGCATCATCTGCCAGGCAGAGAGATTATCAAAGGGCTATGCTGGGCAGAGAAAGCCTGAAACAGCTGGTCCTGACCGGAACATGAAGCTCAGTGAAGTTCCAGATGAGAAATCTGGACACCCAAGCTGCAGAAGTATGTATTTTTATTGTTTGAGAATTTCATGTACACTAATGTGTTTTGATCAGTAAAATCTCCATTCCCTTCATATTTCTCCTCTATTACTCCAAAGAAATGTGTATGTTTAACAGAATAAAATAACCCGGCGAATTATTAGAAACAAATCCTATCCACCATTGGACATTCTGACCTGACAAACCGAAGTATGGTATGGAGTCCAGAATGGAAGGAGAAGCCACGGGGACTTTGCAAGAATATCCGATAAATGTGGAAAGAATTTAAACTTTAAAATGCACATGTATGTTTTCATGCATGTGGGTTTACACGTTGCTGTGTGTCAGGTGTACTACAGTATCTGTACTCATGCATGTGAAAAGCAGTGGACAGTTTGGGGCATCATACTAAGGAACATTGCCCATCGTCTTTAAGAAAGAGTCTCTCAGGATCTTACCAATTAGGCCAGACTGACTATGCACCAGCCCCCAGAGATCTTCCTGCCTCTGCTTCCACAGTGCTGGAACTGAAGGCATGTGCTGACACATTGAGCTTTTTCACATGGGTTCTGAGGATTGAATGTGGGTCCTCATGTTTATATGCCAAGCAGTTTACTGTCTGAACCATCTCCTCTAACAAAGAATCAAAATTTCATAAAAGAAAAATCACAGACACAGGAAGAAAGAACAGATACCACATGGACAAGTACTACTAAATAAAGTGTTGTCTCCTAAGAGAACACATGTAGAAGTTTGGACATTATCCATCCCAGGCTCATGCTCTCAGGAATACGACTCAGACTCAAAATACATTTACAAATACCTTGGCCATACAGCTATATTCTTTTCTGAGTAGAACATTACTTAAAATAACCCATTTATTCTGATCTATATTCAGGACATGGCTGGTTACCTGTGTTCAAGTACAATGTATCTATCTTGTCACATCTCCCAAGAGAATCTCCTGCCTGGAGAAATCCCAGAATCCTTTCTGCTTCCCAGATGTCCCATCTCCCATTTCCTGCCTAAGCCATAGACCATAAAATTTATTATTGACAGGTGCCAGCCACATCTTACAGACACAAGATATTTTCTCTATAAATACCAGTGCCACAGATATGCATGATAGTTTCTAGAGGAAGAAAAGCAGAAAGAAAAGCAAAACTCAATGCTGTGTCCATGAAGGAGCTCAGATATCCACAAGTATTGACACTCCAGCTCTCCTAGCCCTGGGTCTCTCCCATGGTGCTCTGTCAAGATCTCAAGATGGAACATTTCCTCTTGTCATTTTGTCACATCCGTGGTGTCTGTGTGTCATGCTGCTTCTTACTCGGGGACCACCTAAAGGGACTTATTGAAAATATAGATTCATGGATTGTGGTCTCAGACATTTTATGCTGATTCCATGGGAATATGGTTCTGAACAGCTACAAATTAAATAAAGTAAATCTGTAGTGGGTGAGTGTCAAGTTGTAAACACTGAGCTGAAGCATCCCACCAGGCACAGCATGGTCCACAGTCCTGCAACATCAGCAACACTCAGTTGCTCATTATTTTATTTTTTGTGGATAGGCTTTTTGCCTGTACATCTGTACACCATGAGCACTCAGTGACTCCGAGGCCAGAGTACGGCATTTGGCTCCTCTGCAACCATATTTAAAGATGGTTGTTCATACCATGTGGGTGCTAGGAATTGAACCTGGCTCATCGTGACTGAGCCATTTCTCTAGTTCTTTCATTGCTTGTTAGAAAGACAGTGATTCTTAGGCTGGAAGATAGCACAGCCAAGATGGCGATTCCCTTACAAGCTGGCAAACTTGATTTCAATCGTCAGAACCAATCTAAAAAGTCAGGTGCTGTACAGTGTGGTTGTACTCTCAGCAGTGGTGACGCAGAGACAGGAGGATCCCTAATGTTTGCTATCAGGTCATCCTAGCCTAATTGATGAGTTCCAGGTTCAATGAGAAAGTCTGAGTCAAAAGGAAACAACAAAGTGGATGGTGCCTGAGGAATGACCCAAGTGACTGCAATCCGGCCTCTAAATTCAGAGGGGCAATGATCTATGTGCACCCACACACTAAAGAATATACACATGCATGCATATACACACAAATACACACACATGGTTATATACACACATACAAAGAAAGAACAAAATCTCAAGCCCTTTATCAGGGCAGATACCTCAAAACCTGCTTTTTGTTGAGCCTCCCAATGATCTGCACGCAAAGCAAATTTCCAGACTCCACAACTTCATAGTCTGTGGTTAATTTCAGAACATACTAACTCAGTTCACTACAAGGCAACTTCTGAGCTAGTGTCAGGCCTCTGATCACAGAAGTAATTGTCTCTGTCCGCTAGCATGTTTGAGGACCCTGTGTTAGTGGCTGGCATGTGAGCCTAACTTACATAGACGGTGATTCTACCTGATACACATACAGATAACAGTGAGGACATGACTCAGCACAGAAAGATGCTTGAAGCCAGACCTGATGATCTATGTTTGAAACCCAGAACGGAATGATGGGAGGAAACAGCCAATCCCCCTAAGTTATTCTCTGACCTACACATAAACAAGGCATGGTTCCACTCTGCTGTTGCTACCTTGGGATTCTAAACACATTTTAAAAAAGAGACCCACATTCCAAACTTGCATGGATTCAAGCAACCTGTGGATCCATTGAGATAAATGATAGCTCCGTTTGTCAGGGAGGAGAGGTATCCTGCTCAGGGCCAAGCATGCAGAGAGAATCACATTGCTGAGAAAGCCACTGCTCACCTGCCACCAACTCCTTCACCTTGCTCAGCTGAGTCAGCCTTGTGAGTTCCTGAGATAACAGGGAAACAGATACATTGAATGAAGGGGCTGGGAGTGAAGCAAAGTAAATGAATGGAGAAAAGAGAAAGCCCAAATTAAAGAATTTAATTTTTCAATTTAAGCCCATTCTAAATGAACAAAATTAATGATAACTTGGTTATGATTAACTCTTCAAGGACAAGACTTTGACTTATAAATATGGAAGCTTAAAAGAAAAGGGATACATGCTTTAATAGTAATGTAATTAAATTTATATTCAAATTTTAAAAAATAGCACTTTTACACACTGGCCTATAGATACATAATCAGCAGTGAAAGTTCAAGGGTTCTTATGTATGATATCTCCTTCCTCTCTGTTCTACAAATTTGCATATTAGATGTATATATTTCATGTTATATATAATATTTCTTAAACCTTATAAGACCATTGGCTTGGGTCTGTAGTTCCATGGTAGAGAGCTCACCTAGCATAAATAGAGATTCAACACACCTGGTTTCAGTCTCCAGTCTCCAGTCTCCAGTCTCTCTCTCTCTCTCTCTCTCTCTCTCTCTCTCTCTCTCTCTTCACACACAGACACAATGATATTTTTCTAAGCATTAAGGATGAATGTCCTCTGTACACATGAATTCATCTGGAACGATATGGCATGTTCACTGATGTGGGCTCTTGTTAGTACCAAATCATGGCCAGATGTCCCCCATTTACTTATTTAAATACTGTCTCTTGTTTGTGGCTGTTGGGGTTATTTACATAGTCTGTCACATTCTGTGACTTCTCATTATCTCCCTAATTCTTTTTTATGTGAAAAAAAAAAATGCTGCCAGGAATTGAAGTTTTCCAGATGCATCTATCCATCCTTCGTGATTCAGTGCAGCCAAGCCGCTGGGCTCCATTTCAGCCATCCTTCCACACATCTGTCTAGCAAGCTTCCTCTCTGCCTTTCATTACTGCTACTACACTCTTCCCTCCCTCCTCACCCCATTCCTGTTCACTTTGCCTATTTTCCCTGTTGTATCTGAAATTCACAAGAGTGCCTCGGCTGGTGATCAAGCAGTCAAGACCAGGTGAGCAGAGGCTTTCTCAGCAGTGTGATTCCCTCTGCATGCTTGGCCCTGAGCAGGATACCTCTGTTCGCCAGACAAACTGAGCTATCATTATCTCAAGCAATGGATCCACAGGTTGCTTGAATCCATGCGAGTTCAGAATGTGAGTTTCTTGTTAAAAACATGTTTAACATTCCAAGGCAGCAGCAGCAGAGCAGACCCACTTTGAGAAGCAGGACTTGTGGTGTCTCTGGAACTTCAATCAGAAAAATGTTTCTTTTTAATAATTGTTGGTCTGTTCTGCTGGTTGGAAACCTCGGGCAAATGCACTTTTCCATTTCTTTCTCACAGTATGTAGCCACCCTTCTCGCCATGTCCAATTATTTACTGATAACAGAACAATGTTAACACATGAAAAGGAAAGAGAAGAACAAAATTTAAGAACCTCAAGGGGATTATGTTGAGTACTAAAGAAGAAAAGCATTTAAAAGTTGTAATAGCCAGTGAGGCAGATTAGTGGGTAAAGATACGTGACATAGAAACCTGAAGACCTGAGTGCCCCCTAGAATCTATTTAAAAATGGAAGGAGAGAACCCATGCCACAAAATTGTCCTGTGTCCTATGAAAACACATGTACACACACATACACACTCAAATTACACAAACATACATATATATATATATATATATATATATATATATATACATAAACACATGCATACACATACACACATGTACATACATGCATGCATACATACATATATATACATATATATACATATATACATAATCACATTCTTATACACATATGTACATACATAGACACATAGACACACATATATACACATACACACAAACATATACTCACTCACCCATGCATACACACACAGAAATACACATGCACATACACATACACACATTCACACACATCATCACCAACACCACCAACAATAGTAATAATACATTAATACTTTAAATGGCACAATAATTGTATTAATCAGAGTGTAGACACCAGTGCTAGTGGTGCACATTACAAGTTACATATATTACATATATGTTCATCAACATTAAGGGAAAATATTCACAGTCATTAAAATATGGTATCAACTATAGTTGCTGAACAAATCATAACATACACAAAAGAATATTATGTAGCCCTAAAAAACCATAGCTCACATCACTTTATGTCATGATGGATAAATCTAGGCTTTATAATGAAGTCTGTCAGTTTTTGTTTTGAAACAGAGTCTTATGTTGTACAGGGTAACTTGAAACTCAATATATGGCCGAAGATAACCGTGAACTTCTGACCTTTCCGCTTCCACCCATCTAAATGCTGGGATTAAAAGATGTGTGCCACCAGTATCAGCAACAAGGCTGGACAAAGTAAACCACACATAGAAAGGACTGCAAGGTGTAAACCAACTGTGCTCATTGAAATAGAGACTAGAGCAGTGACCAGCAGAGGCTGGGGAGGATAAGGGGAGGAAACAATGAGAAGATTGGTTACAGGAAACAAAGACAGAGCTAGAAGGGGGCTGTGTGGTTTGGATTCCTTTTTCACAGAAGGATGGATATGATCAACAATATACAGAGTAGGTCAACAGTATCACAGGTAACCCAAACCAACTGGAAGGTTTTAAGTGTTCCCATGACAAAGAAGGGATAAGCATTAGACATACTGGGAAAATAAGTAATCCAAACATGTTTTTCAAATGTAGAACTATAATCAATAATACATTGTACCCTGGGAAGATTTTCAATTAGCATCTGTCATTACTTTTAAATCTCTTGTTTAAAAACAAAAAGAATGAAAACCATGAAGCTTTTTCCTATTGGCCCCATGTCCCTGTGATTCAGATGAACCTCCTGTGGTCTGTGAAACTGTTCATAACTAGTAAAGAGTTACTGAAGTATCCTTGTGGCATCCTGACATGGCTAGACATTGCGGAAGTCCTTCATCCTGTGCCATGTGACCTGGAAGCCCCGTCTGTGAGTCACTGTCCACAACTGAATTTCATAGCGTTCTGTTCTCTTCTCATGATGCTGTGCTGTTACACATCTGTCCTCATCCCTAGACTCCAAGAGCCACTGGACACAGCCAGATGCTTGTTTCCATCTTTTCCGATCCAAAGGACTATATAGCATAGGAAAATGACTTGAAACCTAAATTTGTCACACAGCCACACTTATCTCTTTACATATTTTCTCAAACTATTTTGGCAAAAGTAGAGTTGAAAAGTTATGACAGAGACCATATGGCCATGAAGGCTGAAATATTTGTTATCTGGCCCGTCTTAGAAAGAGTTTGCCAAGCAGTTTCACTTTGAGGCCTGTTTCTTCCTCACAGTCGAACTGACCATGCCCAGCACACCTTGCCTTCCATCATATGCCCATCTGTACAGGAATATGGAGACGAGAAAGAAAGCATGTTCTTCCTGCACATGGCATGGTTCTGGTGGTTTCTGTGTCTTCAAAGGTTCTCTCCATACTGACTGCCAGTCTCTGAGTAATTAATTTTTGGGGGAGACTATGTATATTTTACTACCTGTCACTTCATTAAGAAAAGTTCACATACCCACAGATAAAGGTAAGTTTATCCATCCACATGGAGAGAGATACATAGGTTGTTTTCATTTCAAGGCTTTTCCAACGGGTGCTACAATAAATGTACAGGTATAGACACCTCCTCAGTGTTCCAATTTCCTTTATGCTTATACACAATATTGAGATTGCTGGGTCATAGAATAATTATGATTTCAAACTTTTCCCCTTTTATTAAAACTGGATTCTTTTTTCATCCAATATATCCTAAGTATGTTTCCCTCTGTCTACTCCTCCTAGTTCCTCCCACATCTGGTTCCATCTGGATCCACTCCCTTTCAGTCTCTCATTAGAAAAAGCAGGTTTCTAAGAGAGAACAACTAAACATGACAAAATAAAATATAATGAGATAAAACAAAACAAAACAAAAAAACCTATCGTGCCAAAGCTGATCAAGGCAAGCCAACAGAAGGAAAAGAACACTAAAAGAAGGCACAAGAATCAGAGAGCCACTCGCTCACACACTTAGGAGTCTCATAAAAATATTAAAAGCTATAGTAAATATGCAGAGGACATGGGGAAACCCCGGGTAGGTCCTGTGATTGCCGTTCAGTCTGTGACTTCATATGAGCTTTACTCAGCTGACTTAGAGGGCTTGTTCTCTTGGTATCCTCCATTCCCTCTGGCTCTTACACTTTCTGCTTCCTCTTCTGTGAGGTTCCCTGAACTCTGAGGGGAAGGATTTGATGGTGCCATCCCATTTAAGATGTGTGTTCCAAGGTCTCTGTTTAATGTCTGGCTGTATATTTCTGTATTTGCTCTCATCTGTTTCAGGAAGAAGTTGCTCTGATGCTGGCTAAGGAAGGCACTGATCTATGACTGAAGAGAATATCTTTAGGAGAAATTTTATTGTTATATTTCTATTCCAGTAATATTTGGTTTTACTCTAAGTTTCTGGGTTATCTACTCTCTGGTTTTTGGCCACCTCAGCAGTGTCTGGTATGGTTTTCTTCTCAATGAGTGGGCCTTAAGTCAAATCAAACATTGGTTGGTTACTCAAACAAGTTCTGTGGCACCACTGTCCTACCATATTTTTCAAATGGAACAGATTGTAGATCAAAGATTTTGTGGCTGGGTTGGTTTTTAGGTTTCTCTTTTGGTAGCCTGAAGAGCACTGTTATGTGTCAGAGTAACTAGAACATGGGGTGAGGTTTCACGTAGGCACCAGCTTACCCTCTCCATGTTTAATGAGATTTATAGGTGTTGCCTTCAGCAATAGGGCCTTGTTGTCAGTTTATTAAGAACAACTTATTGTCTTGGAAACAGCCTGGATTATTTGGGGAATTTCATGTGACCACTTTGGCCAACAATTAAATTGTCTGTCTTAGGATTTTTATTGCTGTGATAAAACAAAAGCAAGTTAAGAAAGAAATGGACACTTTGATATCATGGTCCATCATCAAAGGAAGTTGGGGAAGGGACTCAAGTCAAGAACCAGGAGGCAGAAGCTAAAACAGAGGCCATGCAGGAATGATGCTTACTGTCTGGCTCCTCATTGCTTTCCCAGCCTGCTTTCGTATATCATCCAGAACCACTTTCCTGATATGGCATCAATCGCAGTCTGTGGGTCCATTCACATCAATTGCCAATCAAGAAATACATTTGCTTACAGGCAAAGCTCGTTTAGGCATTTTCCTGATTAAGATTCTCTTTTCCCAGATATTCTCTTTATCTAGAAAGATTCTCTTTTCTAGATTTGTGTCAATTTGTCAAAAATCACCCAGCACAACATTTCATGTTGTAGATCACATTGCAAGCCTGTTAATTGAGAACAAAGTCCTAAGTTCTACATAACATTGCATCCATACTAATCAAGATTTCATTCTCATATTCTAAATCACATTGGAATCTTGTTAACCAAAACCACATCCCATATTCAACATATTGTAAGCCCACTGTTAAAGTAAATATTTTAAAAGTAGCCACCAGTCATGCTGACTATCTAAGCTTCTGTGACTCTGCCTAGGTCAGCCACCATGTTGCATGGCCAGAAAGCACATGTGCACTGCAGCTATAAACAGTCAGCCAGAAACACCTGCCCTGCCACCCATGAGACATCAGCATGGGAGATGGCTCTGCCAATCTTCCACACTGTCTCTACAAGCCTGGGCATTGCCCAAACCATCCCGCCAAATGAGACTCTAATACTTACATTATCCAAAGGCTTATATATTTAGCAATGATCAATAACAAGATGCCCTTACAATCAGAGGTGTAACCCAATACGCAACCTACATATACCAACTACCTTTGACTGCTACAGACAAGCGAACATCAGCCTCCATGTCCTCTTCTCTTGTTCTCTGTCTCTCCCTTAACTCCTCCTCTTCTTCCTCTCCTTACTCCTCCCACCTTAGCTCCTCCTGCAGCCCACTAATCAAAACTGTAATAAACTTTAGGTTCCATCTCCCAACTGTTGGGTATTTCAGCTAAGGTCATCCCTACTGGGTCCTGGGAGCTTCTCACACCCCTGGTTTCTGGGACTTTCTAGAGGCTCCACCCATCCCCCACACTATACTGCTGCATATTTCTGTTCATTCTCCTGGCCCTCTGGGCTTCTCTCCTGTCTCCCTCCCCCTCCCTCCTCTTACTCAGTTTCCTCTCTCCCTCTGTCTATCTTGATTATAGGCATGGCCCCCATTTGAGACATGGGACCACCCATCCATCTTCAAAATTCTTGACCCAGAATTGTTCCTGTCTAAAGAAAATGCAGGGACAAAAAAATGGAGCTGAGACTGGCCCAACATGGGATCTATATCATGTACAGGCATCAAACCCTGACACTATTACTGATGCCATATTGTGCTTTCAGACGGGAGCTTAGCATGGCTGTTCTCTGAGAGTCTCTTCTAGCAGCTGATTGAGACAGATGAAGACACTTGTAGCCAACCATTGGACTGAGACTGAGAATCCCTATGGAAAAGCTAGGGGAAGGACTGAAAAAACTAAAGGGGATTGCAACCCCACGGGAAGAACAACAGGTTCAACTAACCCAGACTCCTCAGAGCATGCAGCAGGTAAGCCACCAACCAAAGAACATAATGGGCTAGTCTATAGTCCCCACTACAGATGTAGCAGAAGACTGCCTTGTGCAGCTTCAGTGAGAAAGGATGCCCTTAAACATGTAGAAAGTTGATGCCCAAGGGAAAGAGGATACTAGCAGGGTGGGGTAGGAGTGGGTTAGGGAGCACCCTCTCAGAAGCAAAGGAGGTAGGGAATTGGGTGAAAAACTCATGGAAGGGAGACCAGGAAGGATAACATTTGGAATGTAAATAAACAAAAAAACTAATAAAAAATCATTATATTTTTTAAAATGAAGTAAACTTATCAAAAGTTACATTAGAAGTATCACATTACTTATAAGTTTCATGTCAGCTATAGATATCCTCCCCCCAGGCAATGGACCAAAAAATGAATGTAATAAAACTATTCAGTTTAGAAAGCAGAGTATACATTTGTATTGTATACCAGAAAGATATTGGTTATATACCAAAAAGATATTGGTTATATAGACAGAAGTCAGCTATAATTGTTGCTAATTACCTTAAATTCAAGGGTCTCTGACATTTTTTCTTTTATTGAAAATTATTAAAATGGTGTCTATCTTCTATAACAGTAACCTGTGGAAAAGAGAACTTCCATTCAGTCATTTCTTTTGCAACCACACTATTGAATTGCTTCCATCTTCAGGAAAAACACTAAGTGATGCTAAAGAGATAGCTCAGCAGCCAGGAGATCTTGCTGTTCTTGCTGAAGACCTAAATTACGTTCCAGCCCTCATAACATGGGGCTCACAACCACCTGCAATTCCAAGGACTCTGATTTCTGATGTCCTCTTCTGGCCTGAATGGGATTCCTTCACATACACACACACACACACACACACACACACACACACACACACACACACACACA